>OY856415.1:616478740-617078740 GCA_963693085.1 Alisma plantago-aquatica
ATGATGCTTCTGGTACCTATGTGCCTACGGTATAGGCGTTTACCTTTTGGGACAGGAAGAAGAGTTCCTTAGACCTGGAGAGGTTTGGTAACAGGTTGTGAGGCCTTGTACCTTGTTGGTTGTCCTTGAGGAGGACTCGACCCTGATGTGTTGCTCAAGTTGAAGGATGACGGGGAGTGCATGTCATGCCTTATACATGCTGGATTCATGGTTAAGAGTTTGAGCATGTAGTTGGACACCCAAAGGTGAACCTAGGGTTCCTAGGCCTAAGAGGGGAAGCAGTGTACCCAATGCTCATGATGAGATTTGAGTCTCTATAGTTTCGAGCATGGTACTCCTCATGCATAGAGGTAAAGGAAACCCCTTAAGTTAAGGGTATGTTTAATGAACCCCTCATGACTAAGTTGATCTAATGTTGAGGAAAGAGAATGAGTATGACCTAGCATGGTTTAATAGGTGGTCTGCTTGTGCCCTAGTGGTTGTTGGGTTAGGCATGCTCATGTGAATGTAAACCCTAGGGACGGTTGTGGCCTTATTGTCAATAGTTGTAGTTTCCTCCCATCCTGGGAGAGGGACCCTTTTGTAGGGTGTATATCAGTTTTGTTGGTTTTGAGGGAACCTAAAGAGGTCTCATAGGATCTTGAGAATCTAAGTGAAAAGTACACGATATGAGAATGAACATGTAGACCCATAGATATCCATCTCTAAGTGCATGTGGATGTGTTACCATGTAGGTAACTGGTATGGGGCCTGACCAAGGAAGATAGGTCACCATGACCCCTATGAAGGGATGAAAGTTGGCCCATGAATGTAGATAGAGATGATGAAGGCTTGGGTAAGGTTCTAAGTTAAACATGTACTATAACAAAATCCTAAGTATATCCTAGGGTCAGGTAGGGATAAGACCGATGGAAGTAGGAGTTGCCTAATTCCCTAGTTGCACATGAACATAGGGTCGGGAGGTAACAACTATCATTGTCTGAGGGCCATGGGTTAGGAGATTGATCACCTTCATGATCTCATGGGACCCAAAGGGCAGATGAGTAGGGCACTCTCTGGATGCATAAGGGAAGAGGGATGACCCCAAAAGTGTCGGCACCCTATAGACCTAGGGGAGATGACCAAGGATTGTGTGTAAACCCAAGTAGGTTCGAGACCAGTTTTCCATGGAAGTAACTTTGATATCATGATTCTTGTGATGTAGAGACATAAGTTGCACGTTTCAACTTAGAATTGAAAGTGTACTGGCGATGTGGGATGTATCATCTCTACTCTTGGAATAGGAAGAACTCTATAGTTGGACTCCAGCCAAATGCTGATTTCCTCTTGTTATGGGAGTGAGAGATAGGACAGTACGCATGCCATACACCAAGGATAAAGATGATGTGAGTTGGAATGTTGCTACAAGGTATGAGGATAGAGATGACAACATACCCTTGTGGAGAAAATGATACATGAATGGTTTACAAACACTAAGAGTAGTAAGGAGATCATCTTGTGAGGATGTGATACCATGAGATATCTGGAATTTGCAAGTTATGCAAGGTTGAGTTTGATCACCATGAAGAGGATCTCAGAGCTTCTTGATGAAGACAAACTTAGAGATGATATGATAAGTAGAATACATGGAGGTGTATGTCATCAACATTACCTAATACATAAGAAGGTGAAGTGGTAATGGATGCTCTGGTTGAGATATATCTGCCTAGTTTGGTTGTTTGACTAACCCTAACTTTGGAAAAGAAGATATGTTTGGCTAACACTAATGTAATGAGATCAGTTAATGTTTGTTTGGTTAGCCAGTCTAGTCCTTAATGCAATGAAAGGATAGTGGTAGAACCTCAGATGCACTTCTTTGGAAAACAAGGTGATGAAACCCCGACTAGAATGGTTTAGGGTTTTTGAGGTTTTGAATTTGAGGAATAATGGCGTACAGGATATCATGATTTTAAGATCACCATATACCGTACTACAAAGATAATAAGTGATAGTAGTACTTTAGATGCCTAAGATAAAGTTGCATATGGCCATGCAAGCCGAGGGAGAAGGACGAACACCAGTAACCCAGTGCATTGATATAAGGGATAAAGAGTTCCCGAAAGAGAAAGGGAGTTCATCACTATGGATGTTGTGAGTCTCCCTTGGACCAAGGAAGGTTGAGATGCAATATGGGTTATGGTAGATCGCCTTGCCTAGATGACATGAGAAAGAAAGAGTTTTGTCTAGGGACATATCTAGTTGAACTACCCATGAGAGAGATGGTGCAACTACACCATGATGTGAGTTCAAAGGTTCTTGAGTCTGACCTAAAGGTTCCCTTCCAAAAGGTGGAACTAGGTACATGAAGAACTCGATGTTAGTACAGTTTATCACCCCTAACTAATGGTTAGTATGATCCAGACTAAAGGGTCTGCTGAGAGTATTTGTGCTCGTTTAGGGTGATATCTAGAGACAGTTCTTGTCCTATGAAAAATGTAATGATAACCACCTTAGCCAGTGTCGGGATGTAAAGAAGCTCTGTAAGGGAGGTTGTGTCGGACACCACTTAAGTAAGGTGATGTTGGTGAAGGGGCCTCGTGAAGGTCAAGAAAGGACCACAGTGCATGTAGATGAAGTCACTTTGATCGTGCGATGGCTGAAAGGAGCCAGAAACGACATGAGTTGTACGCTGATGCAAAGTAGACTGACATGCAGTTCACTGTGGAAGAATATGTGACATGAAAATCCGACCCCTCAAGGGAGATGAGTCCCCGATGCATGGGTTCTTTTGACATGGTTTGGTGGAGAAGGTTAAGTTTGATCTTACCCCTAAGGATAAAGTAATGTGTGATGAGTTCCATGTGTCCAATTTAGAGCAATATGTGAGGTACCCAGACCATGTGATGAGCAATGAACCTAGTGAGCCCCAAGGGAGACTGAAGTGGTATGAGTCGCCTGTGTAGTTTATAGATGCCAGGATGAAAGAACTCAGAGAAAAGAATATGTGATGATAAAGGTTCTTTCAAAGCTCCATGGGTACGATAAAGCCACATAGGGGCCAAAGATGGACATGGAAAAGTCTTATCCTGAATTGTTTTTTTTTTCTTGATAAGAATTTTGAAGACAAAATTCCTATAAGAGGGGAAGGATGTTACAACCCCAATTTTTTTGGGTTCATTTAGTGAGAAATGTAATTTCTCATATTAAAGATAATTGAACAAATAATTATATAATTTGTTTTGAATAAATGGATTTCGTTTACAATATCCTTGATGGTTTTGTGGTGGGCTTTATTGGCTATTGGGCCCAAATAACAAGGAAATTCAATTAATAAATGAATAATTGAGTTTTTGAGAAAAGAGAGATGTGGAAACCTCTAGAAGGTAAAAGAATATAATCCAAAGATGGATTTCATTCCTCTTGGGTTCCTTGGGTCCCAAGGATTCCAAAGTTGCATAGAGAATGCAATAAGAAAAGAAAAGATCAATTAAGTATTTCTTTATTAAGAAAGAAATTGAAAACAATGTAAAAATGTGGAAAATAAGTGGAAAAAGGTGGAATTGAGTTATCCTTAGTGGGATTTCGTATCTCAAGGATTCCTAATGATAAAAGGAATACCAATGAGGAAAATAAAAGAGAAATAAAGAGAAATCCTCAAAAGGAAATATTTTAATAAGAAATAAACATGATAATGAGAAATAATGCATATAGATGCATCTAGAAGGATAATGAGTAACCACTAAAAGGGAATTTTGAAATAATTGAGTTTCTTGGGATCCAAGGAGTCCCAATGAAGAAAAAGAAAGAGAAAATACCAATAAAGCAAAAATAAGGGAGTAATGTAATACCTTATTCATGAACTTTGTGGTGTTGCTTAAAAGTGGTATTTTCCTACTAAAAGAAAACAAGATTTCGTGCTTATGAAGTAAAAGTCAAGCATATGAGAGAATAATGGAAAGGATATTCAAAATCCTAATATTTAAAGTTAAAGGATTATCAAAGGAATTAGGAAAGAGAGAGAAACATGCTTCCTAATGAAGGAATTGAATTCCTGTTGGAAGAGGGATTGGTAGCTTCATGGGAAAGCATCCCAGGGAATTGCTACCATCCCCTATTTAATGGGTAGACCCTCTGGTTCGGGTCCAGGAAGGATCCCACACATCCCTCACTTTCTTCTTCTTATTCGTTGCATACAAACCCTAAGATAGAAGTGTAGCACGAACCCGGGGGGAAGTGAGGACTCGTGGAACCATCACGATCGATGAGAGAGGTCCCACGACACCAAAGAGATGCTCTGCCATCGTCACCATGCCTCAGATCATGTTGGACAACAGTAGCATGGTTGCAAGGCCTGCTGCTGGTCGCGGACATGCCCAACTCCAACCGAAGGTCTTAGCCATGGGCCAAGGGCACCCTGAGGTGCGTGGAGGTGCGACGGAGCTAGGGGAGCCAACCCTGGTGGCCGACGAAGCCCAGGGAGGGCGGCGCAGCCTCACCTACTCCTTACCTGCCACTGCAGCGCTAGGGCGCACGGGAGGTAGGAGACGGTGGGCTCTGGACCATTTTGCCCCTCCTGGGTGTGAAGGAATAGCAACTTACATGAGGGCACCATAGTAATTTGGTTATAATTCCAAACGAGCCGCTTTGCATGGGATAGGCCACGCGACGCCCTCCGATTGGCCAAGTAAGTGGAATCTTGCTAAATTCATAATAAAATATTGGTAACTCCGATTAGGACAAGTAATATATGAATTTTGATCAAGAGAACGAGAGGAATCTAATAAAAATTATATCAAAGATTGTTTCCGTTCCTAATTGCAAAAGTACTATAAGTTTATGAAAAGTGCATTAAAGTTAAGTTAAAAACCCTATTTGTGATTAAAGGTTGAATCTAGTATGCTTAATGGGTTAATTGAAGTATTAATAACCTGTTGAATGATAATGTTAGATTCGAACCTGATCTAGATGTAAAATTGCATGATTTAGGGTTTTTACCTCATATGAGAATGGTTAAGCATTTAGAAACCCTAATTTAGGGTAAAAGAAGATAAGATCATATTTAATTTGAAAGATATGAAAATATGTTGTTATATGATGGTTCTAATTTATTTCGAGCATTAAAGTTCCTAATTATGGATAAAAACCCTAAATGTAGTAATTAGGGTTTTCTCATGAATAAAAGGTAGAATTAATGGTAAATTGAGTTCATATGTTAATTAGACCATAATGAACTTTGAATTGATGATACATGTGTATAATGATCTAGTTATGGATTAAAAGGGATAAAATAGTAGCTTTAATGAAAAAGAAGCTTAATGAAATTAATTGATGATTAATGTGCCTATAATATGAAAATAGGGTTATATGTTGTTAAGATGACCTTAATATTGAAGAATAGATGAGATAATTAGGGTTTATGAGTAATGGCATAAAATTAGGGTTTAATATGGTAAAAGATGAAGGGAAACTCTAATTATGGTCAAAACCCTAAAAAGGAGTAATAACCTTAGAAGACAACTAGGAGTAATAGATCATGATGACATGATTAATGATAGAGAAATTGGATGACTTTTTCAGGAACAAATTGTGTGTGTGTGCTTGCTTGATTCCTGATTGATTGAGTTATTTCTACATTCAAGTCTGCTTAATAGGTATGTGGTTATGCTTATGAATATCTCAAATTAGTTTTTCGAGGTTTACTAAAGTTTTCATCGATGTCATGAATTAATTGTTGGATGATTTTAATTCATGCAAACTATAATGTGGATATGACTATCACATAAGATATTGCCTACTAGCTCAGATCCTGGTCCCCTCTGTGGCTTAATAGTTGACCTAGTACATGGCTACCTATGGGGTAGGTCCATCAGGTCATTGGATGACTTAGTACATGGCTACCAATGGGGTAGGTCCATCAAGTCACATTAAGTTAGATATTGGGCTACCTTCGGGTAGTGTCGTGTGACTCTATTACCCTATGTATTGGCTACCTATAAGGTAGGACCATGGGGGTAAGAATCTACCTAAAGAGAGGTAGCATACAAGTCCACTGCAGGGATAGCACAGAGTTAGGGGATAGGTAAGGATTGAGTAGTATGGCTTAAAATGTAATCTTGGTTTTTAAATGATTAATTGAATGATTACATTGTTAACATATTTGCATGATTATTGTTTCCACCACATACCAGCTTCTTGCTGACCGACGTTTTGTTTGTCGGCGTTTTAGGTGTAATCCTGAAAGCACAAACAGTAAAGTGACACATCGTGAAATTAATAAATAAAGTGCAAGGAGGATTAGATAGAATAATTCAAGTTATGGATAGATAGATTGCCAAAGTTTTAAAAAGGTAAGCAAATTTTTTATTTTATACCAGTTTCCAGTTTAGTTGATAAAATTTATTAATTGTTATTGATTATTTGTCAAACCTTTGATCCGGGTTATTAGATAACGGCTATGATCTCTTAGTCTCTCTTAAGTGGGGGGTTACCGGGAGACGGGGTCGTTACAGAGATATATGATATAATGATGTTAGTGACCTTTACCCTTGTTGCGGTTGTGAAATCCCACCTATATTTGTTGGTTGTGACCCATGGTGTGGCTTGAGGTCAAGACAACCTTGATTTTGGTTGGGTTGCTCCCCTTGAGGTTGGAGGTCACGACATGGTTGATGATTGAATTGAGACAAGTTACTCACTGGTGTATTGCAGTTGTGACATCATGGTGTTGGTCACTGTCGAGACACCATAGACAGTTGATGGTCGCAACCCATGTTGGCGGGTGGTGGTGACACACGGTGTATGGATGGTTGAGACACATGGTTGAGTACTCAATCAATAGACATCTATGAGTAATGTATAAGCCACGTGTAGTGTTGTGTTGATAGTTTTTTTCCTTAACCCTAAATTGTTCCAAGAAAATGGGAGGTGCCATATCTAGGTTTTAATGATTGTATGTATCTAAAAACCTAATCGGATAAACATGGATCCCTAACCCTAATCATGAGATATATGATGTGTTTATTTTTGCTCTCTTGAGATGGTCATCTGTTATATTACTTTCTCTTTCTTATTTATAAGCCCCTAACCTTACAGGTGATATGTATGTCATGGCTTGTGTATGCTATGGCGGTGGTTATTATATGATACAATGTAGTGCTTATGCACACTAACGAGGCATAATGTGATGAAATACATGCAAGGTTTAATGTGATAAGTCATATGACATGTTGATGGTTTGATGCCTTGAGAGGTGATATACTCAAGTGATGAGACTAAGGGATTGATATCACATAGTGACGTGTAAAGCTAATGTTGGCCTTGTGAATGCCATAGATTTGAGTATCATGTGGTGATTGTGTGACAAGTCCACACCATATACGTTTTATATCTTCTGGAGTTGCAATTTACATTCGTTCTTATAGAGTTTGTTTTGGCTTTAAACGTTGTAACTTGACTGATGCTAAAAGTCACCTAATTGGCTAACTGATCAAATGGAACCCTAATCATATAGGTGCCCTATTCCATAGATCCTTTTCAGTGTTAGCTCTAATTGTTGGATTGGTGAAACGAATATAACTCAGAGTGCATACTTTTGAATATGTGGGGGTGCAAGTCGAGGTATGTCCCTTGTATCCCCAATTACATATTGTATGAGATGACAATGCGTGAGCCGATCTCCTTGCGATATGGATGGGCATGCATGAGCCACTCCTTTTTTTAAGAACGGCCATGTGTGAGCCTATTCTTCTAGCATTGTTACATGTACCAAGGTGGGCTAAGTGTTTTATATGGATGGTCATGCATGAGCTGATCCTTTTGTTGACTATATGTCATCTTTTGCAGTTGACTAGTATGTCTATGATGTTTCTCTTGTGATGGCCAATAGGTGTGGAGAGGTCATGGATTCGGGCTCTTCCATTTGACCTTGTATGGCACCAACTTTGACTTAGTAGTGGTCAGTTGGATTTGAATGGTACGAATCAAATCCTTGTAACACAGTCATAGAGTATATCATGTTTAGGGTTAAATACAAATAACATTGGTTGAGTTCCTTTGCCTTATCCTTTTACTGATTTCTTGAATTACAAGACAGTAAGAGAATTCAACTATCATACATGTTCTTTTTTTTCATTCTTAGAATATAACTTGATCTACTATTCAATCATAGTTGCCTAGTCTTATTCAATTTGTTTCATCTATTGAGTACATATCATTTAGCTGAGTCTACTCTACCTACTTAGTATGTTGTTTTATCTGCTTAGCTTATTTGTTCTTTTAATAGACATTGGCAAAGAGTTATATACTTGCTGGGACGTTTGTCTCACCCCGTGGGTTTCCACGTCTTTTAGGTGATCGATCACAAGGAAATAGAGATCGTGTTGTTGGTGTTGAGCAGTAAGAGAACCAGTAGTTGTTGAAAGGTTGGATAAGCTGCTCATATATAGAAGTAGAGTACTATGTGTCATCCATGTACACTCAGGTCCTTGGGGGGGTTGTTTTATGTATCAATATGAGGTTTTGGCTTTATGCCCATTGTTGTATAGAGATGGCATATATGTATATGAATAGGTTACCTTGGGTGATAGGATATGGCTTGAGAGCCAGTGAACAGTATCTTGTGTAATGTTTTGGGTAGGTGATATATAATACAGGTGGCTTTTGTGGACTCATGTGCAATATGTTGTGACTCCTATGGTTTGATGAAATTGGTTTTAATTTCCTATGTTTTATGGTAATGTGGATGTTTAGTTTTAATTATGTAGTTAGGTTTTGAGTTATCTCACTTGTTGTGGTGTTGGGCGTCACATAACTGACAGGTCCAAGTGTTTAACCGACCAGTAAGAGTGCCAAGTTAATTGGATATTGCATTGACTAAATTCTGGTTGAACCAGGGCACGAACTTACCAATTCACTGAGTGAACCGATCAGCTCAAGGTTGCTAGATGATTGGTTCATGAGATGGACTGCCTGATTCACATAGAAATTTGATTGCATCAAGGATTAGTGTTGATGTCATGTTGTGCATTGATTGGATTAGAATTTTCAATATAATTATGATTAGAGAACACGATGAAATGAACCAATCAGCTCACATGCCAACCAATTGGCTCACCTATGAACTGATCATTTTGTCGCTTGCATGTTGCAAAGATTCATGAAATTCCAGTCCCTTCCACTCTCGCATAGATTGGGAAACTTGACTTTAACCCTCCTATAAATAGAAGGGTATCGGGGTCTTCTTAGAGACAACTCAATTGCTTCAGACAATTTTTTATCTTCTCTGGTTGTGGTAACTGAGAAAACCTAAGCAAGTCCTACCTACTGAAGGGAGGGATAGTAAGGGAGAACAATTGTGGGAGATCAAGTTGGTGACTAGTACGCTAATGTGAAGGGACAACTCCTTCTTGTTTATTCTTCTAGAATGATAGGAGTTCTTGGCGATCTGTGTGGATTACTCTAGAGGCGTGGAGATTTTCCCTCTACGAGGAAAACATCAACTTGATGTCTATGGTGATCAACTAGGAGGCCGACGCAGACATTATTCAAGTGTGACTTCAAGAAAGGGTGCACATTATGATGAGGAGATTGTCACTGGACTTGCTCCAAGACCATGTATATCCTCTAAACCATCCTTCCCACTACATATTTATCGACACGATCCATTTGTTTAAGGGGAATATGATAGTTAAATTTTTTTCCACTGCCTGTGATATCATCATATTTCCATACATTAATATCGTTGAGTTGCACTACAGTCAAAGACCAACATAAAAAGACCTACCAAGGATTTCTTATATTTTATTTGTTATTGAAATGTAATGGATGTCTACTATATCAATACCAATGATGATTTTGGTCTTTTTACACTTATCAACAACATTACCCATTGATGATCACCTTGTTTATTTTTTCTAGTCCTTCTAGTCGTCTATTGTATTTATCATTTTAATGATGATTTATTATCATTGAAGATTACCATTAATGTCAATAATAATTGTTGGTGCTCATCCATTCAGCATCAGTACCTATTGCCACATATGTTTAGCTTGGGTTGGTGTACATCAACGTTTCGATTATGTGAATGTTCTCCCCCTAAGGGTTTTTATTCTCATTATTTGATGTGGTTTTGTATTGAACAGTTCTTAGAAGATTTTTTTCCACAAACTCACATTCATGTGCCACACCCAATCAATTTTTTTCTTCTCCTCGTGCATTCTAAACTCTACTTTTTGGGAAATATTTTTTATTTTTCCTTTTTCCCTTTGTCAGGACATAACTTGTGGTCTTGTGTGTGCTTTTAGAATTAATATATGCGTGTTTTTGGTTTTATATGTGTTGATAAATATGTAGATATATTCAACCATTACGCAGACTTATACATTATTCCCTTTCCTAGTTTCTATGAATTTTATGGGGAAAATTTAAGATAAACATTGCATCTGATGTTCATATGTCTTATGCGCTTCTGGTATTACTTATTTGGTTTTTTTATTTGTTTATTCATATGATTCAATGTGATTGTATTACACGACACATTAGTTTTTAGTTTGTTTATTCCTATTGAGATCTTGATTAATAGTAAGTGGTCTCATGCTATGATTTCCATATCACTTTCTGTTGCTTATGTTGATTTAGTCAACGTAATGTGGTATCAACAAAAATCTCATTTGTATTCCCACATCCCATGATTTTCATATGTGTCCCATGGTATTTCTATTTTGACTTGTTCTTGATGACATTATATGTATGCACGAGTCAAATTTATTTTAACGGTTGTTATACTACATACCATAATTTCTTGTTCACGCAGTTAATGTCCTCATGATATTATTTCCACATCAATTTTTATTTTTGTATACAATTCAATTCAACTTAATGTGATATCCCCAAAAATCTGAATATAGGTATTAACTACATTCCCACATCCCATGATCCTCATTAATGTCCTAAGGTTTCTTTATTTCTTATCTATTATTGATTTTAGTACTTGTATGCATGATTCACAATTGTTTTCTAGTGTTATTAGGACACATACCATATTGGTTTTTAGTTTGTCAACTAAATTCTTTATCGTAGTTCACAATCCTACTATGATATGATTCCATTATGATTGCATTTTATTCAGTTCAAATTAATGTGGTATCCCTACAAATCTCAATTTTGGGATTTACAACATTCTTAATCCCATATATTTTGTCAATTCTTGAGATATCTTTCTTTCTAATTTGTTCTTTGTTACAATATTTGTAAGCATGATTTAGAATTATTTTTAGTGTTATTGGAATACATACCATAGTGTTTTTTAGTTTTTCGATTCCTATGATATCCTAGTTTATAATCGATGATCTCATGTTATTATTTCCACATTAGTTTCTATTATTACAGGTGATTATAATTCAATTTAATGTGGTATTCCCCCCAAAATTCCAATACGGGAAATAGTTGCATTCCCACATCCCATGATCTTTACTAGTGCCCTGAGGTTTCTTTTCTTCTATATTCTTTATTATAGTATTTATATGCATGATTTATATATATATATATATTTCATTATTATTGGAATATGAACCACACTAGTTTTTCATTTATCAATTCAAGTCTGGTTTGAATTCATAGTCCTACTATTATATGATTCTTTTATCTCCATAGCATATGCTTTTATTGCATTTGATTTAGTTAAAAATAATGTGATAGCCCCAAACACCCAATTTTGGGGATTTACTACATTCTCACATCCTATGAACTTTGTGAACGTCATGTGGTTCTTTATTTCTTATATGTTCTTGACTATAGTAGTCACATGCATGATTGAGATTTATTTTTCCTTTTTACTAGATGCCACACTAGTTTTTAGTTTGTCGATCCAAATGTTGGTCCCAATTCACAGTCCTCCTATGAGTTGATTCAAGTATGTCGACATCATATGTTGCATTTGATTCAGTTCAAATTAATGTGTTAGTCCCATAAATCTCAATTTTATGATCTACTACATTCTCACACCCCATGAAATTTTGTCAGTTTCATGAAGTATTTTTATTTCTTATTTGCTCTTGATGATAATATTTTTATGCATATCCTTAATAAAGTATGTGTATGCATGATCTATATTTTTTTCATTGTTATTAGACTACATACCACACTGGTTTCCAGTTTCCATATTCAGATGTTGGTCATGATTCTTAGTCGTACATGATATTATTCCAATTATGTTGACATTGTATGCTTTTGTTGCATTTATTTCCATTCAAATTATTGAGGCAGTCCCAAAAATATCAATTTAGGAATGTACTACATTCACACATCAAATGAACGTCCTCAATGTCTTGAGTGCTTTTTTCTTATTTTTTCTTGTTTATAGTATGCATACACATGATTGATACTTTCTTTCCATTTTTATAAGATGACATACCACACCAGATTTTACTTTGTTGATTCAGATTTTGGTCACAATCCTACTGTGATTTGATTCTATTATGTACAAATCATATGTCATTGTTGTATTTGATTAGGTTCAAATTAATATGATAACCCCAAAAATCTCAATTTTAGAATGTAACACATTCCCACATACCATGATCTTTGTCAATGTTGTGAGGTTTCTTTATTTCTTATCTCTTGTTGATTAAAATACCCATAAGCATGAGTGAGATTTATTTTCCAATGTTATTAGACTACATACACCATATTCATTTTTTGTTTGTCAATTTGAGATCCTAAATTATAGTCAATGACCTCAAGATATTACTTCCACATCAGTTTCTATTGTTGCAAATGGTTTATATTAACTTAATGTGGTATCCACCAAAAATATGAATTTGGGATTAACTGCATGTGATGTATAATTGTGTTATTCGCTTTAGATTTTCCTTATCGATTTCTAGTTCTTTGTCTTCATTTCAATTTTTACATTCAATATGGGTGTTGTTGCACACAGTCTTGTGATCATTTTTCAAACATGGTATATGGTTTTCTTGTTACCTATCTATTATTAATTACATAATGTGTCATGGTTACATACTAGCATGGCATTTATTTTTTGAAAACATTTGAGGTCCTTGTTGTAGAATGTATGACACTTTTTCTAGTTATTTATGTTCTTGATGAGTCTGTTTCTATGTCATTGTATCATGTAATTATTATTTTTACTGTTGGTACATTGTATTACATAGTAGTTTGTTGTTTATTTTTTCCATTGATATGGTAGTTTAGTGGGAGCAAGTTAGATATGCTTGTGGATGGTAGAATGAATGGGAGTCAGTCATATATGTTTTAAAAATAAGAGTGTGTATCAATGTGGTTTGACATTTTTGAATGAAATGTTGTAAATTGTTAGTATACATTAGACATATAGGCATAGCACATAAAGATGGTTTTACTTAACCACGTTGTTTAACATGATTTGCTACATCAACATCATAAATTTTGAATGAACGTGTCAGTAGTTGGTTTTCATACATTGTGGTCAACAAATTAGTATCAAATGTCAATGTACCAAACCTTTTGCATTATTTTATTGTGAAATACATATCAATTATTTTAAAATCCCACTTTTCAAATACTTAGAGGAACCATAATTCTCAAGGAAAATGTCATAAATATGACAATCATTGCATTAAAATGTAATTTCATTCAACCAACACAACATACAATTCAAATTTCTCTCTCTCAAATTATATACATGAAAAGCACACGTTTAAACTAATGTGTGGTTCTCATAAGTTGAGAGCAAACTGAACTAAAATCATTTTATACTTGGCACCCCACTAGGTCCTTTCTTATAATTCCTTTTGCTAATCCTTGCACATTAGATGGATCTACTCTTGCTCCTTACATGTGGGCATCACACCCCAACCATTCATAAAACATTTTGTAAGTGTAAGTGAACATATTATAGAACAAGAATAACATGTAAATTGAAAATCACCATTTAAACAATAACCACAAGTTAATTTTAAATCATTCTCTTTTATCTTTACTTGTATAAGAATCCTTGGTGTTGCACGTATACCAAATGTTGTCTTCTCTTTACACTGAAGTACCTCTTAATTTGTTCTGAGGGGCCTCTTAGTGAGGATCTCATATAAGTTATTTTCTTTATGTTTCTCTTAATCTTGAAAACTCTTACATCTTGTTCTTAAAACTTATTGTTAAATTTATTCTCAGTATACACAAAAAGTGATACAATAAATCTAGATAAGTAAAAGGACATACAATTTTACGATTGATTGAATAATTTTTATAAAAAGAAATTGAAACATAAATAATACATTCATATAATTTCATGTATATTGTACATATTAACATGCAAGAATTCGATAAGTATATTCAAAATGCATGGACCGCTTACAATTTTGGATAGTTCCTAATATGAACCCAAGTCACTGGTTCACAAAATTGATACCCTAGTTTAGATTGATCACAGCCGCATATTTGAGATCCATAGAGTAGGATTAGTGGGTGCTCCTTTTCTTTTTCCTTAGTCATATAGTCATGAGAGAAGCCTTGCTCTAGAGTTGGTCTAACATCCATGAAATGAAAAACATATTCTTCTTGACTCCAACCTTCATAATCAAAGAACCTCAAGTTAGCCTCTCTCTTGACTATCATCCAGTATTCTTCTACTATTCTCCTCTACCTCAATCTCCTCATCTTCTTCCACAAAGCCTAGCATTTACTTGTGGATGTCCCTACTCTTAGAAACCAAGTCTTATATATGACCTCTCATTTATATCTTAGTGTGAACTTTTTTGGAGGACTCTAGTCGAGTTTGCAAGAATGGGGAACTCAATGGACTGCCTCCTTCTTTTCTTTTAACTTATATCTCTCCATCTTTGACTATTAGCTCAACCCCAAAGATCATCCAAAAATAAGAAAACTTGTTCCAGTGCCTTTTCCTTTGATGAACTTCATCTATGCTCTTAAATCAGACTCAAGTTTTCACTAATTAATTAATCATGATTATCTAAATTACCAATAATTATCAAAATCAATTTCATTAAAATTGTTATATGGTCATAAAATTCTGGATAAATCCTAAAAATTAATATGATCTTTGGACATATACCTTCCAAATTTGATATCCATCCCACATACATTTCTCTAACTATGATGGAAATCGGCATCTTTTATTTTTTTCAATATTCAAACTTATTTTCCATAATTATTTATTTTGTAGTTTTAATAACAAGAAAAATTCAAAGCTTCTAAAATAGGAGACACTGCCTCATCATATTGTAATAAGCCTAAAACATATTTATAAAAATTTATATACCATTGTATGGAAACTTTGCATAAAAATGTTCAAGATTTTTCATCAGAGTATATATACCAGCAAAACTTTAATGAAGGTTTGTTTTAAGAATTTGGGATGTGACAAGAATATTATTATCCAGTTCATTTAGGTTTTTGACTGATAAGTACTACATATTTCAATATTTAGACGTTATTGTACAGAAAACTAAAATTACAAAATAAACTAGAAATATCACTCATAGCGAAAGGAAAACATAATTATAGTGAAAAAGAAGGCAAACAAACAACAAGTTGTGCAGCCAGCCCCTTCTGTATGGTGAATTCTATCCTCCGAAACACTACATCATAGATCTGGGGGTCATGACATTGTTGTGCATAACTTTTTGCACCCTCTTGAGAAGCTCCACAGCCTGTGGTGCTAAAAAAACCCAAAAGTATCAAAGCTAAAAGGTATGAAAACATGTTGATTGTCAATACATGCTTTCTCATGTTTCATAACTTTGGCTAAGGAAGCTTTTAGGGAAGCCAATCCCATAGTAAATAGACAATTTCAAGTCCACCAATGGAGAAACTCCTGTTAAATTCACAGGTGCATGCTTCCCTCTGACCCATCCAAAAATCAAGACATTTGTTGGCCTAAGAGTCAATCTTCCTTCCTTTGGATCAGTCAAAAAATTCATGGGTGCCTCTTTCTTAGCAAAAATCCTTGCATGTCTAACTGCATCATAAAGAACATCCCTAACAAGATCGTGCATATATTTGAAGCTCGATAGTTCCCTACAATGAACTGCATGCTCCTCAAAGGAGTCTAAACACACCTTGCGGCAAACTAAGCATCATCGACAGAAAATAGGGAAATCATATGATGATACTTGAGAATAGCATGATATTCTACTAGAGACATATGTAGTTAAATCCCATCAATAGGAGTAGCAAGAAGAAAATCTTAAGCATGACCAGCCTACAAACATCTAAAAATAGTTATCTATCTAACGATCATGTCAAATTTAATATCCATGTCCTTAACAATTTTGCTAAAAAGGGCACTCGCCAAAACATGTTGGGCTTGGGAGGGGGAGACGGTGTCCTTATTAGCAAAATAGTTAAAATCAAAAGATAGAATCATAACATGAAGAGGATGCAAAGCGCAGTTGAAATCAGATTCCATGCTGCATATTCCGTTGTCTCACAAAATATGATCTTGGAGCACCCAAGATTGAGCCCTAGATGCCACAAAAAAGTATGAAGATGCCTCTATTGCTGAATACAGTCCCAGACCACCGATTCTAATGGGTATTGAAGCCACTCTCCATTGAAGGTCCCCAAAGAAAGACCCCCCGCATACCATAATATCCTCAGTAGACTCTCACAGTCCTTTGTCAAACCATTTTGTCGCCTTCTTCATGTTTATAGGTTGACATGTCCTTAAATCAAACACTAACTTAGAGATGTCATAAAAGATTGAAGTAAAAGAAGCTCACTTTGTGGATCATGCAACTATTGAAGAAGAAGCATCAAGTCCACGGCCTTGGTATCCTGCCTCAAGGCCAAATTCTCAATAAAATCTTAGTCCTTGCTCACCACTCCTCCAAGTAACTTCACTCCTGATAGAGGCCTCCCAATGTCCATTGGAAACAACCCCTTCTGAAGTTTTCAACCATTGCGAGTAGGTCAATTAAGCTCTATTTTATAGATATTTAAATCAAGTCATGTGTTGGACATGTGTGTTGAATGATGACATGTGCCTTGGAGACCTCCAATGTATCCCTATGATGGTCCCATCATCAAGATACCAATATTGGAGAAGAAGCTTGTGGTTGTCTCTAATCACATGAATAAGTGAATGTAGTATAAGGGAAAAAAGAAGTGCCCCAAGGGATCGCCTTGTTGCACTCCAGTGGCTGACGAGATATAATTATCTCCAACATACAACTTAGCAGCTTGTCCATACAGAAACTCCACCCACAAAGAAATAGACGGGCACCTTAGTCGCACGTCACGCAGTAGCACTGATCTATCCACCATGTTGAAAGCAATTAAGAAATTGACTATAAGCATAGAGAGGGACCCATCTTCATGTCGCTCATTCAACAATCTCTTGACATTGTGCAAAATAGCATGTGTCCTACTGGATACACCAAATCCAAGTTGAGAATCATTGAGATATGTAGTCATATTTGTCACCACTCCTATCATGGAAACTTTGGATATTAGACACCTCCAAATTGTACCACTATGATGGGGTGTATCTCATTGTCAGGATTAAGTAAAGGCATAAGAGTATCAGAAGATATGAACTCAAGCTTAAAGGACACCTCCCTCCCAACCATAGAATAACCACTAGGGTGATGGCATGTAAGAAATATGTGGCGACAGCAGACCCCTCTTCACATAGGGCATCTAAGATGTGTTGGGTCCACAACTCCTCTCTGCCACATGAAGTCCCTTTAGGAAAGGACTTGATACACTGGAGAATTGTGTCAACATCTACTACCAGGGGGCTTCTAGAAAGAAGATATATGGCATGTAAGGAGGTGATTTTTTTGGATGTTTATCTTCTAAAATATTTATAGTATCTCTGTTATATGGGGATACCCCTGAAGAGCACAACACTTTCATAGTTGTTGTAAAGTGACCATCTGCAAACTTTTGAAGCTATTGCATGATATTAAGATTCTCCTTATCCTCCTCTTCTCTATATTTATCTCTGTCAAGATCCATAGCCGGACTTGTAGAATAATTTTCTACATAGTTCACTAACTTGGCAATATTGTCTGATTCACCCCACGTGGCAAGAGAATTCAAAATATGACATTGTTGCAAGGACTTTCTATGACCAGGTCTTCTTTCCCGTGTATTATTGGGCCCAAACACCTGCAAGATGCAATGAGGAAGAATCAACAATCTCACCCAAGTGGCTATGGAACTTGGATCAGCGACCACTTTGTAAAGAGTTGTCTTTAGAACCTAAGAAAAAGCAAGAAGAAAACCATGAGGGATGATATTTACATTTTTTATAGGTGCTTTGAATACACAATCGAGAAGCATAGCATCTAGGGCCAACCCCTCTTTGGCATTATAAATCTCAAGGCCCTTTGTGTGGGGCTTTAAGATTCCAACAATATGTCCTTGAATTCCTCATGTATCATCAACAACCCATACAAGGCCATCATCGTGATGACATGCATGAGTCAGATCATGTATCTACATGCATCTACCACACATCAACTAATATAGGGCCCTCAAGGTATCTTCCACTACAAGAAATAAATTATGGTCCTTCTGCATGGCATCCCGTAACAATATACTATGCTTCTTATTATATAGGTGCAGTCTCTTAAGATGAGAGATCATACATGTAAACCCTTTGATACTGTATCTACCATCTGGGAAACAATGAAAATTATGGAATGGATAGTGCAAGCCCCCTATGGGAAGTTGGGGGATACTAGGATAGTCACCAATATTGTCATATTGTCCTGTATTGGACACGTGATGATGTCGCCGAGTGGAAGCACGCACCCTTGAATGACTAATGAAATGACAAGATCTTGTGGAATCTCTCCTTCCTATGGATCGGACATAGGTTGGTTTCTTTCGATGTGATTGTGTAAAACCATTGCACAAAGCTTGATGGAGAAGCAAACATATCCCATCAGATCAAGACTCCCAAGATGTAAATTGCCTCAATTTTTGAGTAGGGCAGGGATTTGTTCCTTGGATATGTCTATGATCTGTTGAGTTAGATTCAGTCTACTTGTAAGTCAATAGAGGGGAAAGGAATAAGTGAGGAGTGGAGATCATGGAACATCACATGTTTTATAAATATGAGCATTGCTCGGATCGGGATGTTCTCACTGTTAGGGTGGACACTGCCTGAAGGAGGCCCCAGCGGTATCGGGGCTCTAAGATTTGGTGGCAGCTAGAGTTGGAGGCAAGCTCTCCCCATCATCACTGCCTCCCTGATCTTATCAAAAGGAGTGTGACCTAGAGAATGGTCCTTTAGTGGAGCAGGTTAATGGGGTTTATGGTGGAGCTTCACACACGATCCCTCCCTAATGAATACATGGTCTCATAAAATGGAAAACATGAGGGGGTCTTACATCTCTACGACAACGCATGTCTAGGAACTTCCCCCGCACCCTATCCACATGTCGATAGCCAAAAGAAAGCACCTCAATGGTGGTATTATCAAAATGAAGTGGTCATTGCTATCTACAATTTTAGAAGAAGATGACGAGATGTCAAATTTGTGGGGACGCAGCATTCGGGGAGAGGGGAATGGTCATGGAGCGCTAGAAGGGGTTGTTGTTACAATTAGTAGTATTGTAAAAAATGGATAAATATTGTATTTCCCTCTTTGAACATTGATTTGAATGGTCAAACAAGGTCATAGTGACCTCAAACCTTAACCATAAGATAATTAGGAGGTATAGAACGTTATTTTCAGAACTTTTAGAGTAGTTATTAGATGTTATTTTTGTTTGTGTATTATTTTGATTTATATGTGTTTGAAAGGTTGGATAATCTGAAATGACTTTGCATTGTTAGTTCGTTGAGTCAAAAACATGGTCAATGATATTATACTTAGTGACTTTCCTTTTAACATATTTTGGAGGAGTTGTCTATAAGACAAATTAATATCATTTATTTTGTATGTTAAATGCAGTTCAAGGTCAAAGGAAAGTAATAATCTTATGTAATAATGTTATGTCATGTTTAGATGATTATTTCTTTCCATGTATTCGAAATCAAGTCATTAAGAAGATAATCATTCACTTTGTTTCTTTTTAGAAAATAAAAAAGGAGTAGTGATGTGTTGTCACTTGCACGACAAATTCACTTGGAGGAAATCCCAGAGTTTAACCTTTTAATGGCTATCAATTCATTTGTAAACAAGCAACTTGATTTTAGCATAGAAAGGTATCGGTCCCATGGAATGGTACTTTTAAGAGATTAGCTTAAACCAGCTGCAACGAACAATATTCAAAATCTAATTTTAAGAGAGTGATTAAACTAATACAAGATAGTAAACTTACATAACTGAACTAAGTTATCAAGAGATTAAAACTAAAACAAGAAAGTGAAAATAATAATCAATGATTAGTTTCAATTAATGAGATCGAAGGAAGTCTAGGCTTTACCTCCACAAGCCTTCATAGTTATCTTAGCAATTTTAACTTCTTTTTAAACAAATAATTAGATTAGGATCATGTTGATATGTTCCTTTTTTGGAAACAGATCTCATGGATCTACCCACAAATCTGAGGTCTCAGCGTTTTGTGGGTCATGGTTCAATAATCCAATAAGTTTCCATCTAGGGTTTCATCAGGGAACTTATGATTCTCATTTGATATTCTAGTCCATAGGGTTTGGGTCTCATTGTTATGGATTTTAACAGTCATGAAGAACAATGTTCAGTTCATAATTCACATTTTTGAACGAATGAAGACACATTTTTTATTTATTTACTGGAATATAAGTTACAAGTTACATGCTCATGGGGATACTCCTCGTGTCCCAACAAAAGGGGGACTACTCCATATCTCTTATAGAAAAAAGAACAAGGATAGGAAGAAGATAAATCATGTTGCTAGCAACACTTTGCAGACTTCATCTCTCCTTTCCTTACTCTATTCTCCCGGATAGAGTTTTGAGATGATAGGGGGTAATATTTTGTTTTAGAACTCTCGAGTCCTTTTATAGTAGAGGAAGCACCCTGGAAATCCTAAAGAAGGGTCTAGAAGTAGCTGGAATTCTCTAGATTCAGCATGCCAGTAGATCAATTGGATGGCTACTCAGTTGACTGAATTAATTGTTGCATAACTTCTATGTGGGGAAGGTTTGATTGGCTGAATTGATACTTCCAGCTCCAAGGAAATCATTTGACTGGTTCGAGGCAAATTGACTGGTTGGATCATGAAAACATGCCTTCCTTGATGGGGTTCAATGAATCAAATGGATGCATAATCGATGGGTTGGCATTTGCAGATCCTTTCAATTCTTCTACCAAGTTGGTCGAATGGGGGGGAGTTGATCGACTGGACTCTTAGGAGGTTGAAGAAGCCTCCTAATCTTCTATTTTTTTTGTTAATGGCATGCATTATTGGACTTTGGGATTCAAGGAGTGATAATGAGCACAAAACCTATAAAATGTGAACAAAAATAATAAGAACTCTAATTAAGGATACAAAGCAAGGAAATTGCAACTAGTTCCTAAAATTGAGAAAAAAACAATATAATGTCCTACATAAATTACCTAAAAGATGTGATAAAAAAGGATGAATATGCATTATGCTCATCCTTGAGCAACATAAAATCATAGACACCCACCAATTAATACTGACATCTTCTCCTCCTTGCCTGCATAGCACTACTTTGTCCTTACCGCCTTTCATGTCCAAGCGACCCCGATTTCCTAGGACCATGAAACACAAGTTTGCACATTCTCCACTCAAATTTGCTTGAGAACTTACTTCTGTCTCAAGACTTACAAAGTGATAAGTGTTACAATCTTTCTAATATTGGTACTCCCACATATTCTTATGAGAGTTTGTACAAGACTAGGGTTTTCTTTTTGGTGAATTGGGGGTATGGAGATTCCCCTAGGTAGAAAAATGAGTGAAGAGAGGTATGGAAGAAGGTGACCTCTCCTCTATTTGACTCAAGATCTTTTGTTTTCTTTGATTGCAATTACATTGGCTACACGTTCGATGTGTATTTTGGCATCTTTTCTTGGTGGTACATCCCTATTAAAATTATGAGGGTATGGAAGAAGCGACAAAGAGGGAAGAAGGGGTGTGCCACCCTGAACTTGGAGTTTGCCACTTTTCTTTTATTGTTGATTTCTTTTTATTTTGGCAAGATGAAGAGGTAAAAGGTGATAGAAGAAGTGTAGAAGAGACTCAACTTTTCCATTATCATTTTTTTAATTTTAGTTCTTTAGGAGTATTATAACATTAGTTCAAACCATTCTATAACAAGATATAATCTAGAAACTTTATAAGCTATTTCAACAATTTTGATGAAGACACATTGTGTTTGGTTCCTACCAATCCATTAAGGCTTGCTAACTTTTTTGAGGAATAATGCTAATTAAGGTCCTAGGTGGCAGACACTTTCTGATAAGGTGGTGTTATGAAAGTATTATAAGAAACTTACTTCAAATAAGGGGAAATGTTGAATACATGCATATGAAATTACTGCCCGGCTAGATAATCACAAAATCAAGGAAAATGCAACAAAAAAACAACTAAAAACCTACAAGCAAGTATGAAATGATGGATATGCTAGGAAAAGGGAAGATAGAGGGGGTGGAATCGGTGCATACCACCCATATATACCCCAAACTTAGAATTTTGCTCGACCCAAGAAAATCCTAAATATAAGATGGGGGGGAAAATCACTGTGGTGGTGGAGATCAAGGTGGGGAGGAGAAGATGAAGAGGCAGTCTCTTAGTATTTGTGTCCCCAATATTGGGAGTTGGGTTAGGATAAGTTTGATGAGCCCCATACTCATAGATTATTTGGATGGGGGTGTAGTGGCTATCGTCGATGTGTTAGATCTCATGAGAGCATTGCATGAGATATAAGTGGTTGACCTAATGGGCATGACATTATTGTTCACACTCATGCACACATGGGACTGCTCGATGTGGTCCAACTGCTATTTGATCTCATAGAAGATGTAAGGTCCCTCGGGACCATGATCGTTGGTGGTGTAGCACTTGGTGTGGCGTGTTGATGGTAGGGGAGGTCCGGTCTAATCATCATTCACCTCCAAGGAGATGCTATGGTGGTGGGATGTCGGTTCATGAATGACATCCTAGGGAAGTGGATGCTCGTGTATAAAATGATGTATCTGGGCTGGCAGGTTGTCAAGATCATAGAAAGGAGTCACCATAACAAATCTGGCGCGAAGGGGAAATGTGATCTGAACATTTTGACAATAGAAAATGAGGGAATAGGTACCTACCTGGACACCAGTATGGAAGACATGACTAGACTATAGATAGAGTAGATGTATCAAGTATTGAGT
This sequence comes from Alisma plantago-aquatica, assembly GCA_963693085.1. Classification (NCBI taxonomy): domain Eukaryota; kingdom Viridiplantae; phylum Streptophyta; class Magnoliopsida; order Alismatales; family Alismataceae; genus Alisma; species Alisma plantago-aquatica. The sequence continues at coordinate 616,502,010 of OY856415.1, forward strand.
CCCCTTAGGTAGGATGACCTTGAAGGGGATGTAGGTGTAGCATAGGGAGATTGTGATGGCAGTGATGATATGGTGCATGCTAAATATAGAACTGATATTATAGCTAGCCTAGAGATGGATGTAATCGATGATAGCACTCCCCCATTGAAGGGATCTCTACAAAGTAGACACCATAAGGTGTAACAATCAATGGTGGTCATGGTACCCTACATGTCAGTACTACTACATATGGTGTACCCTAAGATCTGGTGGAGATAGTGAACCACCAGGTTGTGCATACTTGAGGCTTTCGGACTTGAAATAAGAGAGGGACGCATGCTAGTGAATTCCACCTAATTTTTTTGACGGCATATCGATGATGAAAGGAGAGGTGGTTGTGTGCATTGTAGTATGCAGTGCAAGATGTGTCCTAGCTGTCAAGGAGGAGATAGGTGATTTGGCTGGCAGTGAGATAGTAGTTCTCATTCAAGATCCCAAAGAAGAACTGGGTCCCTGCTATCAGTAGAATGTCTCTAGAAGGTCTTGAAGAATTCTTGTGTCAGGTCAGTGTAGACTTAAAGGATCTAATAGGATAATTGTGAAATATGACTTATTCACAGGTTGTTCTCAATGGAGTTGTGAATGCCCAAAGCGGAGAGGTGTATCTGCATGCCCATCGTGGAAGAGTGACTACAACATCTGCCATGTCTTAGAACTGTTGAAGGTGGTCTTCATTAGTGAATTGAATGTACTTGCCTAAAAGGGGGGCAATATGTGGCCCAGTAGATGAGGATGACGTGGAAGTCGGGTGAGGGGGTAGTTGACTCGGTCTGGTCAAGAAGCTCATCGATCATATCAATGTCGGCCACCATGTCAGATTCAGGAGAGTGAGCAGTGCCTCACAGATCTTTGATGTGAATTCCCCTCAAAACAATATGGCATTAGGGGTTGTGAGGGTGGGTCACAAGATGGTCTCCTTTCCCTTCCCTTTGTGAAGATGATGAAGAAACCACTGGTAGAGCCTTCTTATACCTTTATGTAGGTGCAAGAGGTGTTAATCAGTCGACTAGCAAGTGAGCAGATTGACTAGTTGCATGGATGGCTCCAATCAAAGAGGTACCAACTGGACGATTGGGAAAACCAGTCGATTGATCAGTGGGGGAGGAAAGGTTGTTGTTATGTTTAGCCAACTAACTGGTTGGTGGGGAGTGTTGGTTAACTCGCCTGAACTAGAGGAACATGGTTGTGAGTCACATGGTGGAAGCATTAGATGATCGACGTGAGGTCTAACTTTTGACGGAAGGTCGGGGAAGAAGGTGGTGTGACTCGATGGTGGTGTGACTAAGGATTGAACGACCCACACAATCGGTGACATGGATTTTCTGATGGCTTGGGAGCAGAGCATTAACGTGGCTCAGTAGAGGCATGCAATGATTCAATAGAGAATTAGGGAGCTATTCGGATCAACTAGAGATGGTGGTGGGATAAAGAGCTACTGCTCAGGGGGAGGGGAGTTGAGGTTTTGGGATGGATGAGTCAACACCCCCCCCCAAAGTGATCATCTTTTATAAGGGGAACATGGCATGCCATTCAATTGACAGGCTTACCTAGTTCCTTGAATCGTCGTCACCCTCCATACCAGTTGATCAATCGAGTGAGCAACCGATCGATTCAAAGACTATCATTGTTCTTACTTTCTTACAATATAAAAAAAATATAACTAGTGAGAAAGGATGAAAAGAATGGGAAAAAGAAAGAATAAGAGAAAAGGATGAAAAGAATGGGAAAAATAAAGAATAAGAGCAAAAAAGGAAGATAAAAGAAAATGTTGTGTTGTCTCCCAACAAGCACCCTATTTTAACGTCATACTCCAAATGTTTGTAATCAAATGATGAGTGGTTCACGTTCTGAGAGGAGCAAGGTTTTAAGTTCCCTTATCTCTAGACCTACTGTATGAGGGTGATGTCTTACTCGTTACGCCACGAAGTCATCTACAGTGAGATAGCGCTTGAACCTGTGTCCATTTATGTAACGACCCCGCCTCCCGATAATCCCCAATTAAGGGAGACCAGAAGGTCAGAGCCATTATTCCAATTTCCAGATCAAAGGTTTGACAAATAATCAATAATTATTATCAAATTCTACCAGACTATATTGAAAAGTTGTGATGAAAATAAAACTTTGCATACCTTTTGAAATCTTGGATCTCTAAACTTCTATCCACTTATGAATTCTACTCTAACTAATCCTCCTTGTAGTTTAATTCATGTATTTCACAATATGACGATCTACTGTTTGTCCTTTTGGCTTTGTACCTAAAACGCCGACAAATAAAATGTCAGTCAGCATAAAGTTGGTATGTGGGGGAAACATTAATCATGCAATTATCCATAACAACATATTACAGTCAATTACAGTTTAACAAACAACTTTACATTTTAAATATAACTGCGTGATCCGTTCATACCATGTCCTCTGCACTATCCCTGCAGTGGACCTGGATGCTACCTTCCTTATGGTAGATCCCCATTAAACCCCTCATGATCCCACCTAACAGGTGAATTAGTTTCTAGGGTTGAGTCACATGGCACTACCCATAGGTAGCCCACTCCTTAACTCATGGCGTGCTAAAGAGTCTAATGGCACTACACGTGGGTGGCCCAATTTCTAACTCATGATAGCCTAGACCTTTCTCTAGGTTACTCTTTTTAGCTTTTCAAAGCCACAGAGGAGGACCCAAATCTAAGCCAGTTATATATTCATTTATAGTGATAATCATAGTCACTTTATAGTTGCATGAAATAAATAGGCATCCAACAGTTATTTTCAAGCAACCGATAAAATGTTCAGGAATCGTCATCAAACTAAAGCGATTATTCATAAGTGTAACCACATACCTTATTCCCTTGCAGAAATCATGTAGAACATCTTATACTTTATGAGTGTATCCAAACATCCAAGCAACCAAGTGTATAATCAACAGTATCTGAAACATGCATACTACATATGTGTCACCATGTATTCGTATTACATTACTCAGATCTAGATGCGCTCCTAAACTAGGGTTTAGGGTTATCTCTCGTTTAGACTAAGGATTAGGGTTACAAACCCTAATTCCATCATATTATGATTTCTAAGATTACAAATTTAGTTATGCATATTAGGTGAAACCCTAATTATCAATTTAAGCACATTAGATTACCTGTGACACCTAAATCACATTACTAACATTAAGATCATAACAAGATGTTCACGTTGGTTTCAAAACCTTAAATCTATATGTATGAGAATTTTAATCATCATTATCAATGATTCCTTTATTTTACATGTCTAGATTAGGTATTAGCTTAACATGAATGAATATATTCAATTAAGCATCAGATTAAGGCAAAGCTAGGTTTTTCCTTTACATTAAATACATCTAAACATGTATTGCACATACTTTTAGAAAAGGAAGCATATTCAGGTTCTAATAATATTTTATTTGGATTCCTTTCATTTTTCTGAGCAATTTGATATATACTTTTTCTATCATTGGAGTTACCATTAATTAATTGCATAATTTGCAAGATAAACAAGATCAGACCAATCGCGTGCTGACATGTCAGCATCCGCTTCCCTTTATCTATTTACTTGTTTCGGCCTATTATTAGATTAGAAAGATGCTTTTGCCCCCCAGCGTTGTGGCTTGGACTACCACGTGCCTAGGGGCAAATGTGTCCAATGACACAGCGTCATCATCTTCCTCGCGGAAGGGCGTACGCACAACACCGCCAATCAACCGGGAGCCTGACTCCCATCCTCTGGACAAAGAACGACCTCGAGGGCATCCAAGTTGCTCCACCTACCCCTCCCGGACTCAGGGACACTCTAAACTATGCCGGAGTCTGCACATGTAGAGAGATCCAACCAAGGTTTGTCTACAGGTGCGTGAGTATGAAAATGTCATGGAAGGAAATAACGTCGTACCTGGGCATCGCGGTAGCGATGGAAGAGCACTCTGAAACACCTGGCGACCTCCTTCTCTGTCGTAGGACTTTCATGATTAGCTATCAGAGTCTGAACTCATATGCTAATGTTGTTCGATGTCACCTTGATCTGTGGCCAATCTGGCTTCTGCTTTGTTAGCTCCACCTTCCAACTTACAGACATCTTCTCTTCTTTCTTCCGGTCACACACCCTTCCCATGGTATCATCCAGTAAGGGTTTGACATAAGTTTCCCTTAGTTAGCACTATCCTCCATGGATGTCGGCCTACACCAAGGAGCGAGGCTACTGTCCAGAACTCCAGTCATAGTGAGGTGGAGGGGCCAAGTAGCCACCGTCCATGATCCTTCAGATCAACATCGTCATCCCATAGCTTCCTAGGAGGGAAAGATGATATGGAGATAAGAGGAGAGAAGAAGATAGGAGGCAATATTGTTAGGGAGAGGATAGGAGAAGGGTAGGAAACAACCATGGGGAAAAGGATACTCGGTCCTTTGTGTTTCCACTCTCATATATATATATACATACTTACCCTCCTCTACCTCCTTTCTCGTATCCTTTTCTTCTCTCTCTTCCAAAAAGGGCAAGGCATACATATTGGAAAGAATTAACTATATGCCTCCTACATTTTCTTAACTAAGAAGTAATATCTTTTTCTCTTAATTATCTTCTTAATAAACCATATTCCTTAGATATTAGGAATTCTTGTAATCTGTAGTTACTATTTGTGGGTGGGCTTATTGCATGTATCTGCAGGTTGTAATAAATTGTTCTCCTGGTAGGAATGCCTGGTATTTAGTTTTGTTAGTTTTGATGTTCTTCTCAGTGACTGTTATGTTTAGGTCTAGTGTAATACCCCCTGCGTGGGGTATATGATCCTTGGTTGAGCTTTTTAGCTCATTGTGATGTAATGGGTACTTTGTGCCCAATGTTTTTGGTTTTATAGTTACACACTTTTTGACCGACCAAAAAAAAAGATATTAGGAATTCGAAAATCCTCTCTCTTACTCTCTTTATGCTTGCCTTCTAATCCATTGGCACATATTTATATTTTCTTTTAGTAGAAAATACCTCCTTTTTAACAATGTCACAAAATTCATTAATTATCCATCACATTATCCTTTTAATTTGTATTGTTTTGCATTTTCTCTTTCTTTTTCTCCATTGGAAATGTAATGCCCAGGCCCACTGCCCACATCTCTAGTAGAGTTTCAGGAATGACGACTGGCCCCACAAACCACCACTAGCCTTAACTGCGCACTTTTTCCACACTTACACGCAAGCCAGGATCAACTTCCCGATTGGTCACCCATCCTAGTACTACTCCAAGCTGAGCACACTTAACTATGGAGTTCTTTAGTGATGGGCTCCCGGAAAAGGAGGTGCACCTTGGTGATATGGGTAGTCCAATCATTCCTTTTAAGAGTGCTTTATCCAAGGCCTCAAATCCTGGGATGTTACAATCTCCCCCTCTTAGACTCTTGACGTCCTCGTCAAGGCTCAACTATAAGGCCTCATAATCACTTCCCCATTTCAGTGCAGTCCCACAATGGCCCATGGACACCCAGCTCCTGATCACGGAATACCAGTGCAAGGGTGGCTACGTCAACCATGGACAACCCTTTCCTACATGCCTGGACCGTACGGCTCAAGACGGGCATGCCACATGCCCATGCGGACCCCACCTACTGGAGGTGTTATGGTTCTGATACCATTTGTAATGCCCAGGCCCACTGCCCATGTCTCTAGTAGAGTTTCAGGAATGACAACTGGTCCCACAAACCACCACTAGCCTTAACTGCGCACTTTTTCCACACTTACACGCAAGCCAGGATCAACTTCCTGATTGGTCACCCATCCTAGTACTACTCCAAGCTGAGTACACTTAACTATGGAGTTCTTTAGTGATGGGCTCCCGGAAAAGGAGGTGCACCTTGGTGATATGGGTAGTCCAATCATTCCTTTTAAGAGTGCTTTATCCAAGGCCTCAAATCCTGGGATGTTACAATCTCCCCCTCTTAGACTCTTGACGTCCTCGTTAAGGCTCAACTATAAGGCCTCATAATCGCTTCCCCATTTCAGTGCAGTCCCACAATGGCCCATGGACACCCAGCTCCTGATCACGGAATACCAGTGCAAGGGTGGCTACGTCAACCATGGACAACCCTTTCCTACATGCCTGGACCGTACGGCTCAAGACGGGCATGCCACATGCCCATGCGGACCCCACCTACTGGAGGTGTTATGGTTCTGATACCATTTGTAATGCCCGGGCCCACTGCCCACGTCTCTAGTAGAGTTTCAGGAATGACAACTGGTCCCACAAACCACCACTAGCCTTAACTGCGCACTTTTTCCACACTTATGTGTATGCTAGGATCAACTTCCCTACTGGTCACCCATCCTAGTACTACTCTAAGCTGAGCACACTTAACTATAGAGTTCTTTAGTGATGGGTTCTCAGAAAAGGAGGTGCACCTTGGTGATATGGGTAGTCCAATCATTCCTTTTAAGAGTGCTTTATCTAAGGCCTCAAATCCTGGGATGTTACAGGAACTTCTTGGATCCCAAGTAATTCTAATATTTTCAAAATTCCTTTTTAAGGATACTTATTACCCTTCTAGATGCATCTACATCCTTTATGTTGCATTATCTTTCTTATTTTCTTTATTAGAATATTCTTTTGCAAGGATTTCTCATTATCTTTCATCCCCTTTTTCCTCTTTTCATATTTCTTTTATTAGAAATCATATGTAAACAAATTTTACTCAATTGTGGCCATTAATGCCACTTCCTAGATATTTCTGAGTATTTCTCATAAATACATTTGCTTAATATCCATTATCATGTATCTTTTTCCATTAATTGGACTTTTCTTCTTTTCTTCTCTTTTATATCCATTATTGGATTAATATAATAATAGGAACCACGAAATTCCTATCAAAAGGGATATTTGCAAACAAATCCATCTTTTGAAACAAAGCATATCACCTTTTCAAATAAGTCCATAAAATCATTACATTTCAATTATGAAAACACATGCAAATTTGAGGTTGTAACAATTTACTATGAAGTCGCATGTGAATTTGTTCTAAGGGATAAATGCCCCATGTGGATAGACATGTTTCACAAGATATGGCTTGTTTCACTTAGATCTGAGTTTCTCAAGGAACAATATCAATCTAGAATTGTATACTAAGACTTGGTCACCCACTTTAATGTATTCCCAACTGAGATGACCATCATGCCACATTTTTATTCGGTCTTTGTATATCATGTCACTCTCATATGCCATCATGTGGAGTTCTTCAAGCTCCTGCATTTGGAGGGAGTGTTGCTTTCAAGTTGCACATAAGTCAAAGTTAAGAGTTTGAATAGCCCAATAGGCTTTGTGCACCATTTCTACGGGAAAGTGGTACTATTTCCCATAAACAAGTCAAAAGGGTTTAGTTCCCAAGGGTGTCTTGAAGATAGTTTGGTATGCCCACAAAGCATCATTGAGCTTCAAAGCTCAACCCTTCCTTGTGCAATTCATGGTCTTTGCCAAGATTGATTTAATTTTTCAGTTGTAGACTTCTACTTGGGCACTGGTATGAGGATGGTAGGGAGAGGTAACCTTATAGAGAACATCATATCTTATCAATAATGCCTCAAAAAAATTCTCTAAGAAGTGTGATCCTCCTTCTGAAATTACAATGCAAGGGACCCCAAACCTGGAAAGATTGTATCCTTCAAAGTTCCTTCACTAATTTAGAGTCCCAAGTTTTTGTGGGAACAACCTTCACCCATTTGGACTGGACCTGTAAATGGATATTCAGAATCCACACATTTGATTTAGATTCAAGTATAAAATTTTGAAAGAAAACAAAATTCAATATCTGTAGATTCAGATCGGATATCAAATATAGAATTTTGGATCCAAAAAATCAGATTGGATATTGGATATTGTTGTATCCTCTCCACAAAAATCTGAAGTCGGCAAATGAATATATATATTATCAATATATGTTATTTATATATAGGAATATGAAAATATAGAAACTTTATCATATATAATGTAATATCAATATTTTCAATACATAAGATATTTAACATTCAATGTTTGATTTTTGGGTGGAATTAGATATTTATTTATATTTATCTAAATATGGATATTATCCGTTCAGATCATATTTGGATGTTAACATATGATATATGCCAGATATCGAATCAGATATCGGATCGAACATGTTTTTATTTAGATTTCAAATGTAGTAGTATCTGCTCCATATTTTATCTTTTACAAGTCAAATTTTGGCACATAATCCATAGTGTAAGAATATACTCGAATCTGTAGGAAGAGGGGAAGGGTCTCATGTAGTCAACTCACTAAATGTTGAAAATTTCTAACTCTTTCCATAAAGTCATAGGCATCTTATCCCTCTTGAAGATATTTCCATATCTTTGGCACTAGTTACATGCGAGATTGGAGTCATATGCGAATGTAAACAAGGTGGGCCTGTAAAAACCACATTGAAGTACTTTCCATGCTATCTTCTGGGAACTCATGTGGCCACCATTTGGGGGTGAGTGACATTGTGCTAGAATATCCTGAACTTCTTCATTGGTGACGTGTCTGTGATAAAGACCATTTGTGTATGATAAACAAATAGGGGTCATCTCAATAAAAGTCTATGACATCATTCAGAAATTTCACCTTTGAGTGCCCTTTATATTGAGGATGTATGACACCAACCACTAGATAATTCACATACTCGACAAACCATGAGAAATGAGATTTGATTTAAATAGTTGGTCGTCTAGCAACAAATCATCAATCGGGATCCCATCATCATCTTGAAATCTAAGGCCATTGATATGGTCGGCAACAACATTTTCTGAACCCTTTTTATCACCCATCTCCAAGGTCAAATTGTTGAAGTAGCAGTAACCATCGAATTAGTGTGGGCTTTGCATACTTCTTAGTCAACACATAGCATACGGCAACGTGATCTATGTAAACAATCACCTTAGAATCCACCAAGTACGAACGAATTTTATTGAAATCATAGACTATTGTCAACATCTCCTTCTCAGTGGCGGTGTAGTTTCACTATGCATTGTTGAGGGTCTTTGAGGTGTAGTAGATAACATGATGGTTCGTGTTGATTATCTACTCAAGAATAGATCCTATGGAATAGTCATTGGCGTCACACATAATCTTGAAAGGTAGCGACCAATTAGGCACAAATGACATGGGTGGAGGTGACGACTGCTTTCAAGCTATTGAAACCAGCTATGCAAGCCTGATCAAAGTTGAAGATGACATCTTTTAGCAGGAGGTCGGTAAGAGGTTTGGCAATTTTGGAGTAAACATGAATAAATCTTTGATAGACACCAGTGTAACCAAGAAAAGCACAAATGTCTCTGACAGAAGTAGGGGGAGGAATCTTGGTGACAAATTTGATTTTTTTCTCAGTCGACTTCAAATCCCCTATGGCTCACTAACATGGCCAAGGAATATTCCTTTGTTCACCATAGAATGGCATTTTTTCCATTTTAAAATCAAATGTGACTCTTCACACTTTTCTAGTACCAAAAATAGATGTCATAGGCAGGAGTCAAAGTAGACTCCATAAATAGAGAAGGCATCCATAAAGATCCCCATAACAGTCTTTTTCAAGTTGAAAAATATCATAGCCTTGCAACATTGTAAGGTGGTGGGGGCATTGTAGAGGCCAAACAACATCCTTCTGAAGCCATTTTTTTCTTGGTCATCAGGATGGATGCAAATTTAATAAAATCATGAGTAATCATCCAAGTAACAGAAATATTCCTAGTGAGCAAGGCACTCTAGAATAGAATTTAGGAAGGGGAGAGGGAAGTGATCCTTATGGGTGGCCTTGTTTAACTTGTGCTAGTCAATACACATCCTTCACTCGGTGATGGTGGGGTGGGAATGAGTTCATCATTATCATTCTTTATCACAGTAGTACCTCCATTATTGGGTACCACTTGGACGGGATTCACCCATGGTGAGTCAGAAATCAGGTATATAGTTTCTGCTGTAAGAAGCTTTATGACCTCAAGACGGATGACCTCCTTCATGTTGGGATTCTACTTGCATTGAGAGTATCTTGAAGGCTTGTATTCTTCCACCATGGGAGTTTTGTGCATACAAATAGCTTGACTAACCCTTATTAGGTCAGTCATCTTATATCCCAAGGAAAATTTTTGTTTTCTTAGTTCAATCATGAGCTTTTCTTCTTGCTCAGATGTAAGTTAGAATTTATTATGATAGGACAAGTCTCTCTGACATCAAGGAAAACATACTTGAGTCATTTTAGAAAGGTCTTCATATCAGGATCCTTTGGTGACTCGGTCTTCTTTTCTACAATAGAGACCATCTTCAAGTCTACTTTTTTAGCTTGGGTGTCTTCCTCAAAGGTGTAAAAATGGGCTCGACATTGTTGAATATGATCATCATCAAAATAAGACTCAGTCAGAGTTGTAAGGGCTATCTGCATTGGATATGTAGAAAGTTCCCATTCTTGTCTAAGATAGGAGAGTTTGTCCATGCAATCAAGTAGATAAACTTCTTCTTGGAAGCTTGGGCCTCCCATGCTTTAAAAAATAGGATACTCTAGAGTTTGCCTTCCCAGACGTAGGATAATGGTTTCGGCCTCTACATCCATCAAGGTGTGGGTTGTAGATAAAAATGGGGGGCCGAATATGAGGGAGTAAAGAAGATCTGCCTTAATGTCCAGGATTATAAAGTTTCAAGGGACATAAGTACTTCGGGTCCAAGGAAATCAGTCGACCAGTTTGAGGCAAATCGACCGGTTCAATCATAAACATGCACCTTCCTTGATGGGTTTGAGTCAATTGACTGGATGCCCAGTCAATCGGTTGGCATTTGTGTCTCCTTCTAGTTCTGCTGCTGAGTCGGCCAATCAGGGGGTGACTCGACTAACTGGACTCCTGGGAGGCTCAAGAAGCCTCTTTATCTTCTATTTTGGTTCATTATGTGCATTCTTGGACTTTAGGATAAACCCATAAAATGTAAACAAAAATAATAAGAACTATAATTAAGAAGACAAAGAAGAAAATTGCAATTAGTTTCTAAAATTGAGAAACTAACAACATAGTGTCCTAAATAAATGACTTAAAAGATGTAGTAAAAAGGATGAATATAAATTCATCAAGTAGAGAGATAAAATAACATGAATTCATATCTTCATGTATTATACGTATAAAATGAAAACTAAAAATTGGTTTCTATTGGTGGTATTTTCTATCATTTATCTTCCCTTATAATAGATATTTAGGCTTATTCTCCTCAGGCCCATTAGCATTAGTCTAGCTTATGTTATGTTGCGTCTCTAGTACATCATTCTATGAGACAAGGCTATTGCTCCATTTGGTAAAGCAGTGTGATTGCCCAGGCAGCGATGGGGCAAGGTCAAGCAGGTTGCAATTGCTCATAACTGCTATCACCAAATATAGGATCACTCACCGCTTTGAATTTGTATTGTTTTTCGTGTTGAGTAGCGTTCAGTGGTAGCTTTTTATCACCGGATAAAAATCTTATGGTGATCCATCTCACCACACTAGAGCGTTGGCTCACCAATCACATTGCCAAATACTGCATATATATATATGACTCTATGTAACCCATATTCTCATAATAAGAATTTCTCTTCACATGGTATCAAGAACAATCATTTAGTTTCTAAAAGGAGCCTCTTTTTTCTTCCTCTTCCTCTTTCTTCTTCTTCTCTCACCTCCACCCCCCCCCCCCCCGCACCCTCCTGCCCCCGGCCAGCCACCACATTTGGTTGTTGTGTGTTAGCATGTCACCACTGCCAGTGGGGCGATTTTCTAAGATGGAAGCCTTCATCTAGTTGTCTTATTTGTGGGATCCCTATCCTAGTTTGCTTGACCATTGGTAATGGGGTCATAGGTCATTGTCCCCTTTGGATTTGTATTTGTATCCTCTTGATTGGATGTTCCAAGCATAGCAACCTTAGTGGGAATCTGACTGGTGTTCCTCTTCTTCTTCGTCGCCCTTCAGATCTAACAAGTGACCTATTGATCTTGACACAGTAAGGAACCATTTCTACAAATGATGTTGTAACAATCCCTAGATTTTCTTTTTTGATAATTTCTCCCCATGTATTTTCACTATGTACATGGGTGAGTGCCAATAATTATTAAGGACCTACTATCTCCTTCCTATCATAATGTATCATTCTTGTGAAAATGCTTTAAGTCGTGCTTCTTTCTGGCTTTCTCTTCTCTCTTTACATCTTACCAGGAATGCTCATATTCACAATTGTTCTAATTGGTGCACTACTATTATATCCTTCCCCATCGTTGTTCTAGTAGTGTCCTATGTTTATATCTTTCTCCATTGATGTCCTATCGATGTGAATTTTCATCTTGTCTGAAAATATGACTGATGGCAAAGATTCACCTCATATCATTGTCTATAATGAAAATGCTCCTATCTCTATAATCAAGTTAAATGGAGATAATTACATGCTTGAATTCTATCTAACCACCCTGGAGTTCAAGGACAAGGTGAAATTCATTAAAAAATCTAATGAGGATACCCCTGGATAGAAATGGGAAAATAGTTAAGTCAAATCCTAGCTATGGAATAACATGAAACTCTATATTGCCTCCAAGTACATATATTATAACATTACAAAGGAACTGTGGGGGGGTGTCGGTCGTTACTACATGTTGGAAAAGAATACTTTGAAGCTTTATAAAATTGAGGATAAATTATTTTGTGAAAATTTGGGTGAAAGGACCCTTGATGAATACTTTGATTTTATTGTCATCTTATCTTAACAACTTGACTATTTCAACTTATCTATTCTAAATATCAAACCAAAGAGGGGTCCATTCTTGTCATGGCCAAATTTTCAATGGTCTTCATCTAACCTATTCTCCAGTTTACATCATAATCTTGGTCGGTTACACCTTTCCCACTTTGGAAAGCATATTCTCATATGTAACAGCCTAATGTTCACCACTTGACCTCTACACCACTATATTTACAACTTGCAATTGTTGTTGTTTCCCATGGATGAGGACGTGGTCATGAAGGGGCATCCCCCTAGGCTGCAATGTACTTTCTGCAACAAGTTAGACCATATGGATCAAAATCACAGTCATCCCTATGGGCGCTGTCGTAACACTGGGATTGCCCATGTTACCTAAGGATCAGACAGTTAGTTTGTTACCATCTCTTCAAATAAGTATGAGCAACTTCTGCAAGCCTCTCAATAGTCTCCTCAAAAATCTACAAGATATGGGGATTCTATGATCATGCAATCTGTTGCAACATTTTCGATGCATCTGGCCTCCAACCAATGTAATGTCATGACCTCTATGTTGGCTTCTAGCTCTCCTTAGATTGTTTACTATGGGTCCACCAATGGTGTCTGGTATGAGACACCTTCTTTCCTCCACTGAACTTCATATTACTACCTCATATGTCACTCTGACAAATGAGTCCATTAAAAACATTCAACAATGTGGTAGTGTTAATGTCTCACCTAGTCTCAAACTCAAATCTATTCATTATATTCCTCATGTTCCCTTCAATCTAATGTTTGTTGTTAAGTTATTTTATCTCTTTGGTTGCAACGACACCTATGGTAGTCATGGTTTAGTGATGTAGGAATCTCAAACTTTTTGCACTAATATTCTGGATTCTAGAGTTGGTTACCTTTATTACTTTGGTGATGTCGTTCCAATTTCGATTCTTCTTGTCATCTCACCCCTTCGGATACACCAACATTACAATCATCCCTCTTTTGAGAAGGTGAAGCACTTGGAGCCCTCTTTGTCTAATTTAAAAAGTCTTTTTGTGATTCATGTAAGTTTGGGAAGTATCATAGGAGTTTGTTCCCTAGAAAAACTAGTCTATGTTCTAAAGCTACCTTTGAAGTTATTCATAATGACATTTCTCATCCCTTTAGAACAACTTGTTTTAATAAATTATATTATTTCATTACCTTTATTGATGTTTTTTCTCCCATGATGTGTTTATATTTGTTGAAATCTTGTGATGAAATGACTGGTGTTTTTTAGAATTTTTATAAACATAATTTCAACACAATTTGATAAATCTATTAAAATTTTCAAACCAACAATGCTTTAGAATATGTTTCAACTCTGGTATCTTCTTTTTTTTGTCTAGAACTGGAACCATCCATCAACGATTTTTTGCTCACACCACACAACAAAATGGAGTGGCAGAATATAAATCGTGATTTACTTGATATCTCTCCTGCTCTTATGTTTCAGGGTAAAATACCTAACACTTATTGGTCTAAACTACTCTCACAACCTACTACCTTAGCAATCAACAACCATCTTCTATTCTTTAGAATAAGACCTCTTTTTCTGTGATCTCTTATGAATGGATTTGCATATTCCTTTGCGTGTTTTTGGGTATACCCATTTGTGAATAATTTTGATCCTAGAGTGGATAAACTTGATCCACGCTCTATCAAGTTGGTTTTCCTTGTCTAATCTACCTTCTAAGAAGGTTACCGCTGATATGGTCCAAGCAACCTTCACATGTATGTCTCTATTAATGTTACCTTTCATGAATCTGAGATGTTCTTTGATTATATGGCGATATCCTCTCCACCTCAACCTCACCCTCAAACTAAGTTCATTGAGCTTGATTTGTCTGACCTAGAAGATCATGAATCCATCCTACATTGTCCTGTCATTCCTCCTCCTATGACACATGATCAGACACCAACATTCACATCTGATGACCTAACCCATCACATGGATTTCTAGAAAGGTTGCACCAAAGTGCCTCTTAATTTTCTTTGAGGAACCTCTTAGTGTGGATCTTGTGTAAATTAATTCTCTATCTTTCTCTTAATATTGCAAACTCTTATATATTGACCTTTCATCTTATTCTTAAAGTTATAATATGCATGAAATGTGATACAAATAAGTGTTGATAAGTAAAAGGATATAAGTTCATTATTGATCTACTAACTTTTATCTTCATAAGATATTAAAACATAAATAATACATTCATATCATTTCATGTAAATTGTACATAATAATATGCAAGCATACAATGATTATGTTCAAAGTGCATGGACCATTTACATTGTTTGGAGAGTTTTGAATATGGTCATAAGTAACTATTTGACAAACTTGATATCCTAGTTTAGATTGATCACAGCCACCGGTTTAAGATCCAAAGAGTAGTATTAGTGTGCTCTCCTTTTCTATTTTGGTCATATGGTCACGAGGGAATTCTTGCTCTGTCTTTGGCCTAACATCTATAAATGAACAACATAGTCTTCTTGACTCTAGCCTTCAGAATCAAAGAACACAAACTCACCCTCTCTTTTGGTTGATGTCCAGTCTTCGTCCTTTGTTCTCCTCTCTTTCGATCTTCTGATCTTCTTCTAAAAAGCCTAACATTGACTTATCGACGCCCCTCCTCTTAGAAGCTAAGTTTTTTATATTGCCTCTCATCTAGATCTCAGTGAGATCTTTTGTACATGACTCTGGGCAGGTCTGCAAGAACATGGAACTCAAAGGACTACCTCCCTCTTCCTTTTTCTTTCTTTCTTTTTAACATGTATCTTTATCCATTTTGACTATTAGTCAGACCCTTAAAAATCATACAAAAACAATAAAAAAAATTCCACTACTTTTTCCTTTGATAAACTTCATCTATTCACCTCAGACTAAATTCTCACCAAGTAATTAAATATAATTATCTAAACTTGCCAATATATATCAACATCATTTGCATTCAAATCATTATTATATATGCTCATAAAATTTCTAAAAAATACTCAAAATCATATCCCATCTTTATACCAATACCTTCCAAATTTGAGATCCATACCATGTACATTTCTTCAATTATGATTAAAACCAAGATCTTTTATTTTTTCAATATTCAAACTAATTTACAGTCATTATGTCTTTTCTAATTTTAATAGCAAGACAACTCAAAGATCTTGACATTGGAAGCATCGCCCCATCATATTGTAATAAGCCTAAAACATTTCTGAGGTTCATATTTAAAGATATCTATACCATTATATGCTAACTTTGCATAAAAGATCATGACGTTCATAAATTTGCACTAGAGCATATATTTTAGCCAAACTTTAGTCAAGTTTGTGCTAAGAATGGGATGCGACAAGAATATTTTTAGCCATTTTTTCTAGGTTTTGACTAGACATTGCTAAATATTCCCATATATTGTATTAAATGGATAACTATTGTATTTCCTTCTTTATACATTGGTTTGAATGGTCAAATAAGGTCATAATGACCTCATACTTCAACCATAAGCTAATTAGGAGGTCTATAACATTCCTAGAAAGTTAGATTCGAGTTTGGGGTAACTATTAGCCATTATTTCTATACTAGTGAACACACACGTGCACATGCACGTACAACATTAAACATATTAAATTTTATTATAAAATTTATAAATATTACACATTATTTTGAAGATGTTGAATATGTGCTTGGAAGTCATAACTTGACATTTTGTGAGTTCAAAATTAAAAAAAATCATAACAAGAAATGGCCCGAAAAAGTTTTTAATTGTCACAATTTTATTAAAGTGCATATTTGACAAAAGTTCAACATGCAAAAACTAATACAACAAAATGAGAAAATATCAATTCTTTAAATAAAAATAGAAGTATAAGCATAAAAATTTATTTGATATAAAATTTTTCATAATGCATGTAATGTGTGAAATAATTTTTCCCATCTACTATTGAAGTGTCATTTGGCTGATCATGGCATTGTGAATTATTGTAATATGGGTATATATAAAAATAATATTTTCATAAAACTTAGAGTGAATACATTTACTAAACTCAATGCAAATAATGCATAAATGTCTTATTATATTATGAATGTTAGACTTTGAAAACTGATATATTTGGATACCTAATTTAAATGTGACTTTGAATATTCTTGGACTTTAAATTTTTTTCTGTTGTAACTTTAACATTTTTAATTCCAAAAACATAAATATGGCACATGAAACACATTAGATTTATTATTATTACTATAGACATATAGGAGAGTATGTACTTATTGTTGCATAGTGGTACATGATTGTTCTATTATGTATTTAGTATACCAATAGAATAGTAGATAACTAGATATATACACGATATATTTAAATATTAGTGACATCCTTATTTTTTAAGGATGCATATCCGGTGTTATTTTGTTCATATATACTTATATAAGTACATGGTTCGCAATTTTAGTTAACTATAACTATTTGTAAATTTGAATAAGTAATCTTTGATGAAAAAGACAAAATGGTAGGTAGCAGTAGACAATATTGAGAGTAACTTTTTGAGTGAACTAAAATACATTAAGAACTCACTACTATCAAAGACAATAAAGTTTGGGCACATTTTATGAACATATGACAATTTCCTGATGTATGCCATGATCATTCAACTTATAGTTAAATGTTATGCATAACTTGGTGTTTATATTAAAAAATTATCTATAAGTTGATTGTATATATGCATTAATAATACTCACAGTGTCAAAGGTAAGAAAATGAATTAATTTCAACAAATTCCATTGATCATAATGTAGAAAATACAAAAATATGGAGATATCTTTTTATACAATATATTAAAAAAAATATTTTAGATAGTAGAACATAGTCATAATTTTGTTGGGACTATAAATTAGTTGTATTAGTCATTTTATATTAGAATTCTACTAAAGAGTCTACATAAAAATTACAATTTGTCATAATAAGTTCATCCACACATTTAATATTTGCAATATTAGATTGTCGCTAATTTGCAAAAAATTATATATTGCAAAATACTCTTTCGAAATACATGGCAATTTTTAACTAATATTTATATGACAACAATCATCTCTTCTTGAAAAGAGGAAGTCAAAAAAATGAAGAAACTATTTTCATAATATAATTTTAAAATAATGTGACTCATTGTTGGCAAGATATTACTCATGTTGAAAAGTTACAAAAAAACCGAATAAGAAAATTCTATAGAAGAGCTATAAAAAGATGTTTATTAATTTTTCCACAAATAGTATTCAGTACTATTAGTTTTCTAATTTTTCCCAAAGTGATTACTATAAAAAAGAAATTTTAGGCAACTGTTTAGTTTAGTAGGCAATAGAATTTTGATTAAGATACATTGTACACTTTATAATATATCATGTTTTCACATATGTAATGTATTAAACATGGATAGTGATGCATATAATTAACTAACATGCATATAACTTGTTTTGAAATAACGTAAAAATACAAATTAATTGAATATCCTATAGTTGTAAGACTGAGTTTGACACTTGGAAAGTATATTTCTACGTTGAGATTATCATTTTTATGTTGTAAGATGATTACCAAATTCAACTAGGAGTGATGCTAGTTTAGGGATAATCAATGAATGTGTAAATATTTCATTCCAGTTCAGTGGTATACTTAGGTATTGTTGTTACATAATTTGTTATAAGGCCAATCTAGAAGGATAACTGGAATCTAATGTAGATTGAAGACAAACCATTGCAGATACATATTATACAAGTAATATTACTAATATGAAGGATGCAAAGGATAGAGTGTATGGAATATACAGAATTGTAATGAAATCTTAATATCTCGTGTCTTGAACTCATTCGATTAGTTATGCTAATGATTCGACAAGAGAAAGATAACACATAATTCGTAATAGCGTGCACAATGTCCCTCTAGAATCTTGACCATGTGATGGAAAACACCTAGAGAGTACCCATTATTCGACAAGATGTTCTCTGAGTATGACCTTGTTGTCAAAGCAAGTAAGGGCCCTTTGGCTAAACACTACTTGAACTCCTGATTTTTACATACATAAATTGGAATCAATTTCGGGACCAATGTGCAGGAGAGTAGAGAAATATAGTTAAACATGTGGAACAGACTTCGTCAGACCTAAGCATGCACTTCGATTATAGTTGTGCATGGAGCAGTTTGAATCACACATTTTTATATAGAACAACTACCATATAAAATGTAGCAGAAGCTGGTTATTAGAAATACACTAACCTGAAATATGCATTCATGGTCTTTGATTCTTTTCCTAACACTTTCAACAAGGCCTAATGCTATTGTTGTTGTTGCATCATCTAAGTCACAGAAAGGCAGCAACACGACTCAATAATCTTGACGTTTAAGATCTTAGCAGCTTGGAACAGCTTGCTACAAGCAATGTGGCCTTGGAAGAAGATCAAATCGGTGGTCCCAACAGTGGGTAGATTGAGTTCATGGGAGGTACAAGAGAACTGGATGTTTCCCTTACAATAGTTGTTCTTGTTGTAACATTTGCTCCGTGTTGTTTGCTGGTTCAAAGGCAACAGAGTCTTCGTCATCTTGCATATAGTTATGCTGCTCAGAGTCTATTGGCCCAAATCACTGGATACTGAAGATAGGCAACTCGTGTGCCTGCTGAAGAACACGTGATGAGATCAAGAGATATGGTATCCAGAAATATCTAGAACAGATCTTCTAGGATGTAGTCAAACTCTACCATAGTATTAGGAGCACAATCAAATATTTATGATTGAAAACAAGCGAGAATTGTTTTATACACAAAATCATGGTAAGAAGTGACGTCTTTATAATTAGCATGGTGGTGAAAAAAATTGACCGTGGCTAAAAATTGTGTAATCTACTAATAGAAGGCATCAAATGCATACCTTTATTGACATTCCATTTCGGTTGTCTTTTTTCAAGTGAAACCGGCTGTAAACCAGGTTGCCCATCTCGTAGATAAAATAGTTCTTACACAATAGACTGAAATATCTTTACATAACTGCTCACCAACAAAATAGGTACATGAGTTTACCTTAAGTTCGATGTAGATCAACGTGGGAATAACATAACACACAAAGAACATGTCTACCGCAGAAGAGGAGGAAGCCATGGTGAATGTGAATCATTAGAAACTCAACTCGAATAGCTTTTAGGTGATAAACAATTATGCTCGTTGATTGTAGATGAATATACCAAAAAATGTCCTTGTGCTATCAGTATGTTGACCATGGCAAGCACCATTCCTTACTACTTGCCGAGGAAAGGAGTGAAACATGATGTGCTTCTTCTCTCGACGACCAGTTACAGATTCACAGTGACATCCCCATGATCTAAGGCTGCGTTTGTTACGTGGTGAATCATGGTGATAGGGAATGATGGTGAAATAAAAATGTTGTTTGTTTGCCATGGTGATAGGGAATCATGGTGAATCCATGGTGAATTTTAATCTATGTTTGTCTCCATGGAAAAGCATGGTGAATCATGGTGAAAGAATTTTTTTTAAGACTCCACTACTTATTTAAACAAATATGCAAAAAAACATTCTAATAAATATGATTCTTAATAGTGTAGGGTATTTTATACAAAAAAATCCCTCCCCATCATTATAACCATGTAACGAACAATATTTTTTAAGTTTTTCATCATCACCATCCCAATCACCATGCACATGTTATCAAACAACACATTTTAACAATTTTCCTATCACCATCACCATCTCTATAACCATCATTGTCCACATCACCATCACCATCAATTTTATCACCACGTACCAAACACATTGTAAAGAATGTGTGGAGTGTGGAGGCTACTATGAGTAGTTGGGAAGGGAACCAATAATTGAGGAAAGGAGAGAGAGAATAGTGGGAGGGAGGCTAGGGTTGAATTGTGTTCAAGTTGTTAAATTTTGTTATTGTAGAGTGTTAATTACCTGGTTTAGTGGGAATCATAAAGAAGCGAGAGAAATACAATAAAAAGGAAAATAAACCGTGAGTGACTAAGTGACTTGAACGAAAAGATGAGAGTTTGAAAAGTGTGTTTATATCTAAGAATTATCAAGAGCTGCGAGAAAAGGATGGTCAAAATAATAATGGCATGCCAACGAAAAAGTTGGTATAAATCAAAAATGTTGTTTAGATACTTTAGGGACTAAAGGGATTGGATTAGTTAGAGAGGAACCGAAGAAATGCACCGTAGAAAAAAGGGCCAATCATGTTTAAGAATGGTTAGAAATATAAAATAGGGCATAATTAGATTTTTTTTGTTTAATATATATTAAACTAATCATGATTATGTAAAAAGTGAATGTTTTGATTAGTCACGGTTACGTGGCTAAACAGAAACATGGCGAACATATGGGCTTATGAAGAGGGCGAGATAAAATATGTCATTTTAAGGGATAACGGAGGATGTCTCATTTTATTAGTCGGACAAATAAAAATAAGAATCTCTGAGCAGCGAAGGGAGAAATGGTAAGTGTGGGGATGTCTCGTTTTATTTGTTTGACTAATTAAAACAAGAATTTCTGAGCAGTTAAGGGAGAAATGGAAAACATGGACGTTTTATGGTAGTGGAAGATAGAAAGTGGGGAAGAAGTTCAGAAAACCACGTTTCAGGTGTTGCCGCAAAAGATGGCTGATCGTGCTTGTGGAAAGAAAACGGAAGTTGAGATTTTTTGAAAAACCAAGAAAACGTTTGAAAATTCGAGAAAAAAGGCGAGAGGAGGAAGAGACAATGAGAATTGGGTATTTTGAAAATACTTCATTCTGATTGGTCAGTGGTATATTGGTAAATAAAAAAAAAAAGAATCGCTCTTTTTATAGTAGTATAGATATGAATTATCCTTAATTTATATTTTGAAAGGTTTGATATCTGAATAGACTTTCCATTGTTAGTTAGTTGAGTCAAGATCATGATCAATGATGTTTATCTACATAATGACTTTCCTTTTGAAATATTTTAGAGGGCTATCTAGATGAGAGAGAATGTTACGACCCCATCTGAGCTTAATTGGTAAACTAGGGTTACCAAGATGATTACATGATTAATTGGACTGACCACTCTTGAAATCTAATGAATAATGATAATCCAATGAGAATGTTTTAACTATGATAAGAAGTTTAAGTTTTCGTTTGTCTTGAGAATTAGGGTTTGAGAAGCATAGACCCTAATCGGCCCAAAATAGCGTTTTAATGATACATGAATACAAAATTTGATAAGTATAGTGTTTCAGTAAATGATTTTTAGTATTTTATGTGTAACTATGATTTACTTCAAATTTGGATATGATTTGGATATATAAAATTTGAACAACATTGGAAAATATCAGAATTTTTGAAGAATGTTCTGACCTGTTTATCGGTCGAGTTTCAAACTCGAGTGATCATATTTCCAGATTTATATAGCAGTATGGTAATTGAATTTTATCTTTTTATTGGTATATCCAATTGATCTCAAATTTTAACTGTGCTTGAAAAACACAATTTTAGACACTCTGTTAAATTGGAGTAATTTTTGGATGACTTTTGATCTTTACAGTGAGGGTGTCGGTCGAGTTCTGTGCAGGACAAACTCGATCGAATCTGCTGCAGACTGCAATATAGCATTGCACTGTTTGATTTTTAATTATTTATTGGTAACTAGAAATGATCTCAAATTTTTATTGGAGGTCTGAAACTTCATTAGGTATAACATATAAAATTTCCAGAATTTTTGGAGCTTCTGTTAGCTATTCAGTAGGCGAATTACAGAAACTATTGTGAAACTGAATATTCAGCCAATATAATTAAAGTTGAGTGTTGGGTCAATATGCAATTGACCCAAGCAGCTCAAATTGACTTATATGATCGACCACACACACACACAGCTCTCATTCTTTGTCATCCACCCCAGAGAAATGAAAATCTAGAGAGAGAGGGAGAGTTAGGGCTTGAGTGGAGAAAGAGGAGGAATTGCTGACCTAGGGTTTTGCGGTCCGAGGAATGGTGAAATCAAGTAAGTTTGGATTCTTTGCATAGACTTTTATGGTGAATTTTCTCTCTCATGTCAAGATTCCGTCCATGCTATGATTTGATCCAAGATGATATCGAAATTCCCTCTTTTCTCACCCTTTCTTCATAATCCCTCATTTTCAAGGTTTCCTAGTTGAATGGAAGAAGAATTGGGAGATTTGCTAGGGATTTGATATGAGTTCGAGATCCCCTGAGTTGAGGTGCAGTTTTGAGGTGTTTTGACACCTTAGGGTGAGTGGGTACTTCCTTTAAACAGTATAATGCACGAAATTTTATTATAGCATCCAAATCCCTAATTGCTTGGTATGTGATTCTAAACCCTGAAATGTCCGTTTAATTTAAGTTGTTGCAAATTGATATGATATGGATTCCTTCTCTGTTTGAATGACTCTTTGATGATAGATTCACATTAGAAACGTATACAACACATCCTAGTAAGAATGCTTTTCAGATTTATACCATATGATGTAATTAGGGTTTAACCTAACTGAGATATCACTAGAGTTTCAACCTTATTGAAGAGGACTAGTAATCTTATAAGTGGTTAGGATGTACCTCATGGGTTACCTTATTTGAATTTTATTCTTGGTGCATGATATCTCAGTGAATAGTATGGAAACCTAAATTTAGTTCAATTTCCATGGTTTCATACATATATTGACTGTATATAATTGTTGAAAGCAGTCTTTAATTTGTGAATGTTTATATCGTGTGAAATCCTTATGAGAGCCATGTGATAAGTGAATCAGGCAAATGAAACCCTAAGAGCAGGGTGTTGCTATGTGATAAGAGAATAAGGAAAGGAAACCCTAAGGACAGGGTGTTCTATGAATTAAGTTATGGTGATATGAAAGGTTTCCATATGAGATGTGGTGATGCTTAACTGTTGAATTGTAGGTTGTTTGTGCATTTAACTTTACATGCTTGTTCTCTTTGAGTTGGTATATATATACTACAGGGTTTCTTATTTTCACAATACATATCTTGTGAATTGCAGGTGATGAGATATGACATGCCCTAGAAAGGGATGTTACTGAGATCATGCAGATATGTATGAAATGTTAGAATGAGAATACTTGTTGGGCAGACATGATATATGTTTGAATACATGAGCTATGATGTTTTATATGATATGATATGGCAGGCCGTGTGAGCCTTGTGAGAAATGTAAAAGGAGTTATGATTTCTGTTTAAAATGTATCTATAATGTTAATGTTAGACTTAGGTGCCCTGAACACCGTAGAACCCCTTTGAGAGGTTTGTACCTTAGGGGTGAAACTCGTGTCCAACATCAACCGGTTGAGTAATTCCGGTGGCACGAGGACAGAAGGGTTATCCAATACCAACCGGTTGAGTAATTCTGGTGGTAACCCAGTGTTGACTCCCTGCGCCTGTGTGCTCAGGTTAGAGGAGGAGTCCAAAGCACTCAGGATGAGTGCAGAGAAGGCCGGAGAGCCTGTGGGTCCTGTAGCAGACCAGGACTGGCAGTCAGACTTAGCATTTCCCGGGTGTGTCGCTAAGTCTTGTACGGTGTGGTCGTAGTGCACTGCGAGTCTCTATGCAGAGTACACTGCATAGATCAGGGCATAAGTAAAATATGATCATATAGGTTCACAGAGTTCCTTATAAATGAAAGAGTTAAGGAAGACTAGAGCATAGTCTTCTAGTAGTTATTCTTTGGATGCAATATTCACATTCTTTGTTATTTCAATTATATTGTTTTAGAACTGCTCAGTGTAGTATTTATTGTTGTTAAATTTCATATCGTTTACTCAAAGTTATATCTGTAATCACATTAGTGCCTTAGACTGTTTCTTTGAAGTACTCATTCACTGAGCGAGTAGGCTCGCCCCTCTACTCAAACATTTTAGGGTTAACCGCGTGGACTTGAAGATGGTCAGAGCATCAGTGTAGATCTTCCACAAGAGTTAAGTACAAGATTAGTTGAGTCAGTCGGTCCTTGTCACTCTAGGTCCTCAGTAAGAGATAAGAGAGAGAGTTGTAATTACGATGTGTAATATTATTCCTCTTTTGAAATTGTATGCTAATTAGTAGGTCTTATGTGCATAAGGTGTGAGAGACATCATGAATGTTTATACATGTATCTTTACTATTAAAGTCTGTTTATTAAAAGAAATGTTCAGATTCCCTTGTTAAAATGATTTATGTGGTTCAATGCGAAGA
Source organism: Alisma plantago-aquatica (assembly GCA_963693085.1). Classification (NCBI taxonomy): domain Eukaryota; kingdom Viridiplantae; phylum Streptophyta; class Magnoliopsida; order Alismatales; family Alismataceae; genus Alisma; species Alisma plantago-aquatica. The sequence goes on from OY856415.1 coordinate 616,527,030, forward strand.
AACAAGAGTTTTAAAGAAAGAAAGAAAAAAGGTTAAGGGTGTTCTTTGTTTTACATATAAATCCTATCTTATGCCCTAATCTCATGATTTAAGGAAATTGTGAGATCGGGGTGTAACAGAGAAAATCAAGAAAGAAATGTCATGTATTTCATACGTTAAATGTATATAAAGGGAAAAGTGAAGTAATAACATTATGTCTTATTCAAGTGAGAATTTCTTTCCATGTATTCAAAAGCAATTAATTAAGTGGATTATCATTCACTTTATTTGTTTTAGTGATACAATAAGGAAGAAAGAGAAAAGTAAAGGTATAGACACTTCTTATTATTGTTTTTTGAGATAAAGAGAAACTTATTAATTCATAAAGGAAAAGAGAAAATATATTTCAATTTTTTTTCTTTTATCTCATTATTCAATTGAAATAATTATTGTTATATATTTTTTTTATTGCCGGGGAAACCCACCCCCTAGGCGGAGGCCCAGATAGCAGGGATGGTAAACCCGGGAGACCCGTGCACCCGCACACCGGTATCTCAATAAGTCGCATCAGAGGTCGGCTGACGTTGTGGGAAATTCATTTCTGAGAAGTGCTTCCAGTGGGAGTCGAACCCGAGACCCTTCGTGAGGGGCCCCGAGCTATGACCAGCTGAGCTACTGCTCGCCGGCTAATTATTGTTATATATACATACTAAATGGATCAATAACTTGAGGTGACTTCCATTTATAGTTAATTCGAGTCATATTTCATTGGCCAACGATATATGTTCAATAAATGGATTTTTGTATTACTTTTATATTGATGGATGAGTTATATGGAGGAGAGAGAAAGAGTGAGAATTAATTCATTTCTTTCTTTGTACATTTGTATCAATGGTTAAACAAGATCGTCAAGACCTCAAATCTTGACCAAAGCCTATTCATATTGTCCAAACAATTACTCTAGCATTATTTTCCATATTCAAATCCAAGAGTAATCTTTCCTTTTACAAGATTATAACAAACCAAGATGTAGAGTCTTACCCTATCTCACGATTAGAAATCTAATAAGATTGTTTTTTTAGATTTGACCAAACAAGGATACAAAATTAAAACACATTTACATGATGACTTATTTATGTACCTCTGGACTAGTCACAGCGAAGTAGCCCACTTAGGGAAAATCCTAAGAGAAAAGCCTCCCTCAACCTCATGGAGAAGGAGTTCATCATGTTCAGTGATGCAGCCTTCAACCAGTCCACTGGTGAAGCCACCTATGGCTCTCATATAGTCCAAGCCAATGGCCATTGTATCCAAGGAGTAGGACGCACATGCCAAGCCTCAAGTGCTACGAAAGCAGAGTTGCAAGCTCTTATACAAACCCTTCAACTATGCCATGAGATGAAACTGACCAACTACATCATCCTGTCAGACTCCCAACAGGCAGTTAACATGGGCACAATGTCTACTACGGCTCCGCCAAAGCTCAAACCTCACCAAAAACTGATGTTCGACAAACTCAACGCATGACATGCTAAGTTAGCCTTTATACCACGCAACGAAAACCCAATACCAGATGAAATAGCCAAACACTCTCTAAAAATATGTACTTCAATTGATTTCACTTTGAAACCTCTTTGGCTTAATCGGGAGCTAGACATTTGTATTGATAATCTCACTAGCCACGAGCTAGATTCTAATTAGTGAATTTTGTTTTGTAAAAGAAAAATATGTGCCAACATGTAAATAAAATCATGAAATATGTCACATATATTTTCTTTACTAACATAATGGCTAATAAAAATGCATAATATGCTTTGGATAAACAATTGGTAATTCCATGTCCATAAATAATAATAATGTCCTATAGTTTGAATAAATGTGGAATTAATGGAATAAATATGTTAAATGAGTAAAACGTGTATTTTCATGCATAATAATTAAATATAACTCTTTTTGTAACAATGTGAAATTAATATGAATCAAATTAAGTGAGTGTTGATGATAAATATGTAAATTATTTTAATAAATATAATGCTTATATGTAAAAATTCCTAATGGTACCCTAAACCATAAAAGTACATCCCAAAATCCAAAATATGAAATTTGTGTTCCTTGGGTCCCAATTATCTTGGCTTCCAAGTTTCACTTTATTTGAACCATACTAATTATCCTAATTTTATTTAGAGAAGAAAATATGAGAAAAAGACAAAGGTGTTAAATAATTACTAAAAGTCTTCAAAAGTGGAAATAAATACCAAATTCAAGATCCACATACCAATATTAGTCTATATGTGAATTTTCACATCAATTAGATAATCTTAATTATCCTAGTTTTATTTAGTAGAGAGAACATAATTTGAAGTTCCAAAATATTAAACAAAGTAGAAAACAATCCTAAGAAGGGAAATTGATGGAGAATTTGAAACCTACATGTCAAAATTAGCTTAGGTGCAAAACCTAGTAGTTTTTGAACAAGATTGGGACCCTCAAATAAATTAAGAAAGAAATATATATTCTAAAATACTTAAAATTAAATGCATTCACTCTATACAACTAATTTTCCTATTATTTCTCAATTAATATATCTGTCATGCTAAGGTTATGATTTTTTGGATTTTTTTCTGGTGGTATCTATTTCCGATGATTCGATGATGATTGGACGACTCTGAAGTCGTCTTCTACCCCAAGCCGGGAAAGGAAACCAACCTACAATAATGTTGATTTTCTATCCTCGACAACTCTCTCTTTGCTGATCTGTTTTCCATGATTTTTCCTCATAAAGATTTGAATTTAAATTCCACATCCAACTGACCTAATCTTAAACCCTAACTTTCATGATTAAAGAAACACCCAAATCAGAAACTCCACCTCACCGCCCCTACTACACATAGCCACTAAACCTACGTAGTAACTATACATAATGGTTCCTAGAGGGTCGCTGACCCCTAACGAATTCTTCTCCATGTCCAATTGTTGCCCTCACACCCTATGTTGTCTTTGAGGAACCCATCTTCTTCCTCCTAACTTTTTCCATTATACTGTTGCTATGAGTAATCAAACTCCAATTACTCTCGCCCCCACCGCCAGATACCATCAAGGAAGCTTTCTAAACATCGAGCTTGCCTCAAGGTTTTCCCTGGGCTTCTCCCCAACTCCGGATACCTCTATTCAGAGGTGCAGTTTGGGGACAAAGTATCCAACATAATTGGAATGTGGAACCTAGCTCTCTGGACTCGATTTTCATCCATGAAGTTGCTACAGTGATCCAATCCCCATGTTATTTGGTAATTCCTTACTTCCAAATTCTATTTTTCTAGCTTGAGACGACAACTTTATCCTGGTTGATTTCTCCACAATCTTCACTCTTCTTTGTCTCTCTAACCTCATGAGGACCTTTTGAGAATAATTTGATGATCAATTACACAAATTTTCCTCGGGTCATTGACTTCACATCTTGTCAGAATTATTCTGACGTGCAAAACTGGGTGCATGTCTTGGTGATTGGGATGAACATCCCAGGGGGAGTTTTTATAACGTTACTGTCAATTTTTTTGATGTCACACTTATATGGCCCTTTTAGTCTTATATAGTTTTCATTTTAGATTGATTGTGTAATTTCGATCATGGGCAATGTACTAATATGTCCTTGCCATGCAATATGACAGTAAATCATATGTGAGGATGTATCTATAATTTCTTTATTTGTTTTTAGTTTAATAAATCAGTAGATACTAGTATCTTAGATAATTCATATTAATTGATTGGTATGTCAAAAAAAATATGTTTCAGAACCTTGGGATTTTTCTCTGCACAGTGGTATAGTTTTTACCAAAAAATTATAATACTATAAGTAAATGATTTTTATAAATTTTCTCATTGGATAAAGTTTACAAAATTCAATTTAAATAATAAATAAGTCAACAAATAAAGTAAAATATGTTACAAACTCAAAAAATATAATATATGAGATGATATAGTTTTGGGACCTAGTTCAAATTTAATAAAAAGCCATTTTTTAGGGTTTATATAATTAATGTAAACCTAACCCTAATCTTACACATGCCTTTGATATGTTGCTTTTGGACTGAGTTGGAATTAGGGTTTTGACTGTAGACATATATAAACTTCATGTGAAACATGATGCATCCCATTACATCTATATTGAGCAACTAAGCTAATTTTATCCTCTCTTGATATATGTTGCATCCCACGTGAATCATATTGAGCAATTAATTTCTTTATCCCTCTCTTAGGCCTCTTTGAGGTATCTTATTATTGATATTTATCTTTCTTATCTTGGTGACCTATTTGGGTCTAATTTTAATGACTCTAAACTCTTGAACTATGTTAGACTTTTATATTATTTTTTGCTTCTTGATGATGCCTTGTTTGTGAAAATTAAATCATGTTGTTCCTTTTGTGAGATGGAACCCTAATTTCTACCCACTTTTGTGGTGGATGATTATACTGTCCATTTTTGTGATGGCAACTTTATTTATTCTATAAAATATTGAACTTTATGCTTTCCTCTACATTTTGCATGTTTTTTTATTTAATACCCCTGGAGTAGTGTAAGCACTTTGGTTTTTGGGATATGTGACCATGTTATATATTTTGGGATGGAGGATGTGTACCCCATACCCGAGTTGTGTGCCCACTTTTATATATATATTGGGGAGATGGTTGTGTGCCATATTCTATTAGGTTTCAAGGTGTGAGCCTTCGACACCATTGTTATTTATATTATTCTGTGCTATGATTATTTCACATGAATGCAGGTTGATATTATTGTGATGGGTTTTGTGCCTAAGTCTTTTATGTGTGTGGCACAATTTTTATGTTTGTTTAATGGCAAGCATTATTCTTGTTTATTGACTTTTGAAATTCATATTCTTTTGATTCCCTCTTGGGTGGTAGTTACCTCTTCTATGGGAATCCTGGTTACATTTTGATGTCCTTTATTCCTTATATTGCTCAATCCATATTTAGTATGCACATACTAGCCTTCATGTTGATATCTCCTACTATTTCTCCTTTATACTAGGGTACGCTTCCAACCCTAGGTGTAGGACTTGGAATTGGACTTGGTGACATGGACCTACTAGGTGGAGCTCTTATAAGATAGAGTTGAGATAGTTGGATATCCGTCTACTTAGATCCTTATGTTGTAAGTTTCATGTAAATAATTTATGGGAAATGATTATGTATTTTTGTAAAATTGACTGTAGTCATAATTTTATTTTGTTGTTATACTTTGATTATTCTTGTATACCATCACTTGAGAAATGAAAAAAATGTATATTCTAGCATGCCTTTTATGTGTGTTTGGAATAGATGGATTCATTCCTCAAATTTATTATGTAGGGAGTGGATCCCCTCTTGTGTCTCACTCCTTACAAAAATTCTACTAATAAATGTAAAGAAGGTAATATTTATATGCCTTATTTAGCAGTTATCCTTCCATGTATTCAAAATTAAAGAATTAATTGGATTATATTTAGTATCCCAAATGAAAGAAAGAGAAGGAATGGAAGTAGACTCAATTCTATATATTCAGATAAGGGGAAACTATTTATGCATAAAGGGGAAATAAAAAGGATATCTCATTTTTTATCTTTTATAAATATAATTCAAAAGAAGGGTTATTACTTAGGTTATTTGCATTAGATGCAAAACATAACTTTTACTAAGAAAACTCCTTTGATGATTCTATGTTACATATGCAAATTTTGGGATATTACAGTGCCAAACATCACTAACAAAACAACACAACACCTACTGTCAGAACCATTGATGCCTTCATCAAGCAGCTTTACAATAAAGTGCATAAGGATGTGTTTACCTTGGCCCATTTGGATACAAACAACATATCTAAGATAAATGTACACTACTACAATAAATTTGCTAATGCACCCTTGGCATTCCAATTTGTCCTAATAAATGATGTGAAGGATAAAATGAACAATGTTGTGTGTCTAAAAATTAGTAAACGTCAATTTTATGTGGTGAACATGGTAATCCAACAATACTCTATGTGTGTCGCCTCCTAAGATAGTGTCATTCTTTGCAAGTGAAGGTTTAGATAGGAGCTTTGTAGTTCCCCATGGACCTCCTCCATTCAATCCCCAGTTTTACTACTATAGTATGACTCTCATGTGTATGTGATAACCATAAGAAAGCAATGCAAATGGAAGAGAGTCTTCTTCTTAAGACAATCACAACATGGTGACTGCTTCAAACATGCCTACCAGCTCTATTACACCACCACCACTAGGTTATTTGGAGTAACCACATGATTATCCATTGTATCACATATGATACTTCCCTTTCATGCATTTCTTTCTTACAAAATTGTTGGAATATGTCGAGACTACTTCCCATTTGAAAATTATTGTTAGCTTTATCAAATTATAAATTGCTAAGCTCGTAGGGGATCAATGTCAATGATTAACTTTGTGTAGTACCTATGGTGTGTGTAAAATTAAAATGGTGAATTATCACATCTTTTGTGTGCTTGGGTCGAAAACTATATATGTAGGCATAATGGATGACACCAAAAATAATTCTAATTATAAATGGGTCACATATATCATATTGTTTACAATGGTCCACTAGTGTTGTTGGTATGAATTCCCATAGAGTCAATGATATAATGATTGTGATGGCATATTACATAAAGGATTTGATTAATAATAATAAAGGCAAGCTTCCAACTCATTCTATTTCACTCAGTTATGAGATGAGGAAACATAATGAATGTCTAAAGAATGATATTACTCAACGGCATATGTCTTCAAATATGTGACTTGAATAATGAGATCATATGAATGTTAAGAGTATGTACATTCTTATTATGTACCTAGTCGATTGTTACTGTATAAGGTAGATAGACAACAATATCACATAAGACTGGATTATGTGTTGGTTGATGACAAAATCTCATCAATCATGATATGTGATACCAAACAAAGCACACATATACTTGTTAGAGAACAGTGTATTAGATAGACCCACCTTGAGAGTGACGCATGGAAACCATACATGGTGGTCATAGTCATCTCTAATAGTGAATGTGGTGATTGTGGTTCTTAGACCAAAAGTCACTACACTCTTCATATGTCGTTCGGTATGTTTTCTAACATCATCCACTGTGATCATGAATAAGGGTTGCCATAAAGGTGATGATCATATGTGTTGTGACACATGGGGGTGACTGTGAGTGATGTAGATGGGATTTGTCCCTCCTACTGGAGTTTGATATCTAGGCCACTTGATAAGCGAGACAAAGAAAGGTGTGTGCATGCACACGTGAATCGATATATGATATTGAGGTCACATATATCTCAAACGGTATTCTCTAGGTTCAAGAAACATGGATCGAACATTGAAGAGGATGACAATTCCATGCCTTGAGTTGGTTACGTATATCAGCGACAAAGGAATTAGGCAATCATGACAACACCTTATGCAGATTGTAGGTTGAAGTTGTTCTCCAGCTATCCATTCACTTAGGTAGCACTGATGTGTGACTATGCACCACTCTTTGCTTATGATATCATAAACTAGTTATGGACATTTACTGCCAATGTGATATGGGACCTATAGGGTCATACACTTAGGATAAAACTAGAAGACGAGTTTAATCACGAATGATAATTGAATTGATTACTAAGTGTTTAGGTATTCAATTCAAGCAACAAATTAGCTGACTGAACTCCTAACCAACCAATCTAAGTGTTGAATTGATCGGTTGGAGTTTCGGGTTGATTAGAAATTGAATTGGCTGAATTATGCTTGAACTGGGGAGTGAACCGAGTGGTTCACATAGTGAATCAATTGGCACAGGTCACCAACCAATCATTTGGTTCGGTGATATGCCCGATTCATGGAGAAATTCGATTGCATCAAGGATTAGTGTTGATGTCATATTGTGCATTAATTGGATTCAAAATGTCAATTCATATGCAATTGGGAAACATGACAAAATGATTGGTTTGCTGAACGAACCGATCGACTCGCATGTGAATTGTCCGGTTCACCGCTCGCATGTTGCAAAAAATCATGATCTTCCGATCCCTTCCACTCACACACAGACTGGGAACCCAAACCCTAACCCATTCTATAAATAGAGGGGTATTGGGGGCTTCTGAAACACAACTCAATTGCCTCTAATAATTGTTGTCCACTCTAGTTGTGGTAACAAATAGAGAGAGCCAGAGTAAGTCCTATCTGATAAAGGGAGGGATAAGAAAGGGAGAACAATTGTGGGAGAGCAAGTTGGTGACTAGTACACTAACGGGAGGGACATCTCCTTCCTGTCAGTTCAAGTAGAATGACATGAGTTCTAGTCAGTCCATGTGGACTCCTCTAGAGGTGAGGAGGTTGTTGCCTCCTTTTAGGAGGACAATGCCAACATGTAGTTTGTAGAGGAGATATTGCAGACACTGTTTGAGTTTGTTGCCTGTGGTGGAGACCAGGAGCTATTGTAGACAAGTCCTAGTGCAACTAGGAGTGTTGCAATACTCCAATGAGTTATAGCCATTAAACTTGCTACAGGATCATGTATGAACTCGTTAAACCATCATTCTCACTACATAGTTTTTGGCGTTAGGTTGTTGTTCTGGGGAATATGGAAGATAAATTTTTGTTTCTGCTGCCTACCTTGTGCCCATATTTCCTTACAGTGGTATCAGAGCCACATCAATTTACTATGTTTTGGGATAATGGATATGATCAGATTTTTTATTTTGTCATTTATTTATTGCATACGATGTGAATAATTAAGCTCTTTAATGTATAAATCTGATCAAAGACCACATATAATCCCAAAATAATATATATACATATATACATGCAATTTACACGCGTCACCCTAAAAGTGAGCTTTGATGGCGGATGTGTAGTGTGGTTATGTCCAATAACCCTAATTATATGTGGCATGGTGGTTATATGTTTATCTTGTTTTATCTCAATTTGCATATTGAGCCTCTACTTTCTTCTTCCCAATGTAAAATTGTTATTCTTTCCTACTTTTTCTCCCCTCGAATGTAACTTGAGGTTTCTCTTTACCATGTAATAAGTTTAATAGCAATAGGATAGTTTCTTTCTTGCAAAAATGAAGATGACGATCAACGTCAGGCGAGCCAAGCTTTTCACATGACGAGTTGATCGACTAGATGATCGAGGAGGGAACATCGTAGGAGGAGCGAACCGACTGACTGGTGGTCCCAATCGATCATTTGGATATGTCTAGACATCAGTTGGATAGGAGGCTAGATGGTCATTTCAGGTGACCAACTGACTGGCCAAGAGGCAAGACGAGTAGTTTAAGGGTTGAAGTGATCAACCCAGATTGGCAAGCACAAATCTAAACCAACAACAGGTTCATCCATGTGATGTTGACCTAGGTGGTAGTAATTCCTTGTGGCTCTAAGGAATTACATAGAATGACCATAACCATCGCATTTTGTCTTCTATTACATGTTTATATTGTGGGATATAGCTTGTATATGATATGTATTATATATATGTGGTGATTGGATAAAGTATGTGTATATATACAAACTCCCTTAAATAAAATATGAAGTCTTGGATGCTTTCTATTAGCGGAACATATGAAAATCTTGATTGACTAAGCATGGGCACACAAGGGTGGGTGTTGTCTATCTCATGGAAGTGTGATGGTAATAGTGTGGGTCTGCCAAGCGGGGTGCATTATTATCATGTCGATTTTTGGGTCAGGATTAACTGAGTGACCATGATGAGATTGAGAACCAGAGGCATATAGATGACCATGGTAAAAAGTTGTGCATATCATCTATACAAGAATTGCATGATATGCAATTTACAAGCATTGTCTACCTTAATAATTGATTATGGACGCTGGTGTTGGTCGGGTAATAGTTGAATTATTTTGGATCTTGGCTCACTAGAAGATTGTTCATTGAAATCTTCCAATTGACATGTGATGGCTATCAATTTGAATAAAATAGTGAGAGCAATATCTAATTAAATACCTAATTAATATCGTCAATTTTTATCAAATCAAATCAAAATGAGTTTTGACAAATTACAAATTCTTTTGTAGAATCAAATGGCAACATACAACAACAAATTTTCTCCGTGAGTAGTCCTTTAGAAGGACAAGTTAAATGGGAATCACTTCCATGACTTGTTTAAGATGTTGAGAATCATTCCCACACAGGAGTGCAAGCTCTATATCCTAGAGACACCAGAGCCAGATGAACCCCTTCTCAATGCACCTAAGGCTGACAAGGATGCCTACAAAAAGTGTATTGAAGATGTCATTGATGTCAAATGTTTGATGCTATGATCCATGAACTACGTAACATGAGAACATGGATGTTATTGAGATGGTCAAACATATTAAGAACATGTTCTAAGATCAGGCAAGACATGAGAGATTTGATGTCTCTAAGGCTATGTTCAAATATAACATGGTAGAAGGAGATGTAGTAGGCCCTCATGTGCTCAAGATCATTGGATATATGGAGAAACTTGATAGAATGGGATTCCCCTTGGGTCAAGAGTTGGCCACTAATGTGATTTTACAGTCTCTTCTAGAATCATACACTCAATTGTCATGAACTACAACATGAAGGACTTTGACAAATCATTGATAGATTTATTAAGCATGTTGAGAACAACTGAGGGACAAATGAAGAAAGACAATCCCAAGTCTGTGATGATGTAACAAGAAAAAGGGGAAGCCCAAAGGCAAAGGCAAAGGTAAAGGTAAAGGCAAAGGCAAAGGTAAGAAAGGTTCTAAAGTTGGCTAGAAACTTAAGTCTTCATATCTCAAACCAAAGGGAGGAGTAAAGAAGGGAGACAATTGTCACCAGTCTAGACATTGGAAAAGGAATTTCCCTCTCTTCCTAGAGGAATTAAAGAAGAAGAATGAAGGGACAGAGACCTCTACTTCATGTATATACATTATAAGATAATTTGGAATTACTTCTTCATCGTGGTATGAGATATCAGATGTAGGTCTGACATACGTCGATGTGAAGGATCTAATAAGAAGTAAATACTTTATGAAAGGGCAAGAGTGGATTGAGCAGAGCAAGAGTTACTGCAGCTTTAGTCTACATTTTAAATTTATCTTAGATGATGGGGAATGTAATAAATTTAGTTGAACTGTCATTTCATTATGCCAAAATAGAAACATTTTACTTTATGCATCTTGTACGACAAGGATGATAAATCAATAAAGAGTTGTTAATGCTTCTATTTCAAATATGTGATCTTATATGGAAATACCCCAACATCTAGTGATCTTTGTGTGAAAGGATCTAAAGATGAATGTTAAAAATGTAAATACCAAAAAGATTATAATTAATAACTCAAACAATCTGTACCATTGTCATATAGAACATGTATATGAGAAATGCATTACTATAATCCATATTGATGTTTATATAAACTCTTTTAGTTATTGAAACAACAAGTGTAACGCTTAGGCCCACTTCCCTAGGCTCTAGTAGAGTTTCAAGAATGATGATTGGCCCCACAGACCGCTTTTTTCCTCACTCATATGCAAGTCTGGGTCAATTTCCCGACTGGTCACCCATCCTAGTACTACTCCAAGCTAAGCACACTTAACTATGGAGTTCTTTAGTGATGGGATCCTAGAAAAGGAGGTGCACCTTGGTGATATGGGAAGTCCAATCATTCCTTATAAGATCATTTTATCCGAGGCCTCAAAAATCCTAGGATGTTACGATCTCCCCCACTTAGACTCTTGACGTCCTCGTCAAGGCTCAACTATATGGCATTATAATATCACCCCATTTCAGTAGAGACCCATAATGGTTCATGGACACCCAACTCTCGATCACAGAATACCAGTGTAAGGGTGTCTACATCACCAGGACAACCCTTTCCAACTTGCCTAGACCGCACGGCTCAAGACTGGCATGCCACATGCCCATGTGGGTCCCACCTACTAGAGGGGTTATGGCTCTAATACCATCTGGCCCGAGCCCATTTTCCTAGGCTCTAGTAGAGTTTCATGAATGATGACTGGCACCACAGACCACCATTAGCCTTAACTGTGTGCCTTTTTCCTCACTCATGCGCAAGTCAGGGTCAACTTCCCGACTGATCACCCATCTTAGTACTACTCCAAGCTAAGCGCACTTAACTATGAAGTTCTTTAGTGGTGGGCTCCCAGAAAAGGAGGTGCATGCACCTTGGTGATATGGGTAGTCCAATCATTCCTTATAAGATCATTTTATCTGAGGCCTCAAATCCTAGGACGTTACAGCAAGAGACACGCAAGTCTCGTTTATAACCAACATGACAAACCACCTCTCACTAGGTGTAGTGGAGAGAGTAAGCATTCTATTAGGCCTTATACACATAGATGTATGAATATCTTATAGAATAAATACTACAACTAGTTGTTTGTACTTCATTATATTCAGTGATGATCTCAGTTGATATAGGGTTTGTATTTGGTGAAATACAAACATGAATCTTTTGAAGTATTCAAGGAGATTATAATTGAAGTATAGTTTTGATAAAAGATTAAGAAACTTTGATATGATCAAATATCGAAATACTTTACATCAATAGTTTACACTAAAAATGCACCGTCTAAAATGGTTTAAAGACATCATATGAGATATGATATGGGAATGTCCCGTTGTGTCTTAAGGGTTGAAACTTATACAAAGAAACTAGTCTCTTGAAAAAATTTATCCACGAACCGTAATTGTTGAATACTACCTTTAATCCCAATATGATAACAAAAGTGTTTTGTTACTAGGATGACTAAGTTCCAAAAGAATCAGTGGGAGTAAAAGTAGAACTCGAAAGTTTCGAGGTTGATAAGGAGGTACAATGACAACAAGTGAGAATCACAAATTATTGTGGAATCTCAAGTTCCTCAAGTAACATAGGACCTCATTATTCTAGTAGTTAACATCTGAGATTGAAATATCATGAATCCAACAACTTAGATAGGTTGGTCATAAGATGATGAGCCAAAAAATCAACTATAAGCTATTGAAAATCAAAATTTGAGAAACGGGTTGATGGCCATTGAGGAATCCATGTATACTAACAAGGTATGACCTTAGTAGTACTACCTAAATGGGTAAAACCCATAGGGTGAAGTTGGGTTTTCATTTGAAAGACCTACATGGATAACCTAAAATGAAAAATTGGTTATAAAGGTTTTCAAATCATTTCAAATTGTTGAACATGAAGAAATTCTTTTACCATTTGTCATGCTTGTTGTTGCAGCTAGTGTAAACTATGAGATTTGGCAAATGAAGCTTAAAACTGCATTCCTTAAAAGGAATATTTGAGAAGATGTATATGTGACACAACCTAAAGGTTTTATAACTTCATGAATGCAAATAAAGTCTATAAGCTACAAAGTTCAATCTATAGATTGACATAAGCATCTCATAGATGGGATATTTTGACTTGAGTCAAGATAAAAGATGAAATTTGTGATAATAATTGATTTAGTGGGAGCATATATGAATATTCCACATATTGATGGGTAATAGCATCTCGATAATGTAAATTTTGAGACCTAGTATGGAAATCACCTTTAGTTATGAAGGATTAGGTGAGACGTCCTATATGATAGGAATTGAGATCTATAGAGATAGATATGGAAAGTTTCATGACCTGAAATGAGCACATAGAATAGCAAGGTGATGAAAGAGTTCAACGTAAATGATTCAATGAAAAAGAATCTGACCATGATTCATGGGATTAGTATCTCAAGAACCCTATGTTTTGATTCATATGAAGAATGGAAAACCATGAGTGAGATTCCATATGCACTAGCAATTGGATCTATCATGTATGATATATAATTTACTCATCCCATAATCTTATATGTAATGGACATGACAAGATAATATTAGATTTCAATGAGGGTCATTGGAATGTCATTAAGTATATCCTTTAAGTACTTAAGAAGCACTAAAGGATAAGTTGCTAGATTATATCAACAAGGAAGAGTTGGGTGTAAGGAGTGACACTGATGCAAGCTTCTGGAATGACAAAAGTGATAGCAATATCAAATATGTTTAAATTTGAGAAAAGAATTGTGAGTTGGAAAGGTTCCTAACTACATGCCATTAATTCAATTTTAAAATTTAAGTTGAGTATCATAGTGTTATGAGCTCAGAAATGGATACTATATGGATCTATAAGTTCATATGGATAAACTTAAAGATTATTCAACCATTGATGACATGATAGAGATATTGTGACAACATTGGATCTACTGGTCAAGGAATACCAGAAAACATATTACAAAATTTTTATCCCACAATAAAATGAGAAACATACAATATATAGACTAGAAGCAAAGTTTTGCTAACCCACTGGATTAGCATTTGCATAGCAGAAACATGATGGACATGTTTAAATCACTAATAATGGGAATCTTGGTTGATTGGATCTAAGTACAAGTGGGAGTATGTTGGTATACATGCCCAGAGAGTCAATCAAATGATGACTGTGATGGCATATTACAAAAAAGAATTGATTAATAATAATATAGGCAAGCTTCTAATTCATTTTGTTTCACTTAGTTATGAGATAATGAGGAAACATAATGACTATCTAAAGAAAGGCATGCACATGCACATGTGAATGAATATATGATATTAAGGTCACATATATCTCAGACAGTCTGCTATAGGTTCAAGGAACATGGATTGAATGTTGAAGAGGATGATGATTCTATGCCTCAAGTTCATTCCAGATGTCAGAAACATAGGAATTAGACAATCACTGTAACACCTTGCACATATTGTAGATTGAAGTTGTTCTCCAAATTTCCATTCACTTGGGTAGCACTGATGTGTGACTAGGCACCACTCTTTGCTTATGATATCATATACTAGTTCCAGACATTAACTACCAATGTGATATGGGACCTAGAGGGTCACACACTTAGGATACACTTAGAAGAGGAGTTTAATCATGAATTCTAATTGAATTAATTACTAAAGTATTTAGGTATTCAATTCAAGCAACAAATTAATTGACCAGACTCCCAACCGACTGGTCTAAGTGTTGAACTGACTAGTTGGAGTGTTAGGTTGATTCGAAATTGAATTGGTTGAGTTCTGCCTAAATTGAGGAGTGAACCGATCGGCTAGGATCACCAACTGATCATTTGGTTCGGTCAGATGTCTAGTTTGTGAATAAACTTGATTGCATCAAGGATTAGTGCTGACGTCATGTTGTGCATTAATAAGGTTTGAATTATCAATTCATATGCAATTGAGAAACATGGTGAAATGACTAGTTTGTTGAGTGAATCATCGGCTCACATGTGAACTGACTGACTTTCTTGTGAACCGATCGGTTCACCACTCACAGGTTGCAAAAATTCACGATCTTCTTGGATAGGAGGGTTACTGGGGTACTGGGAGATTCTCAAACACAACTCAATTGCCTCTGATTATAATTTGTCTTCTCTTGTTGTGGTAACCAATAGAGAGTCTGAGCAAGTCTTACCTGATAAAGGGAGAGATAGCAAGGGAGAAAAATTATGGGAGAGTAAGTTGGTAACTAGTACACCACCAGGAGGGACAACTCCTTCCTATCAATTCTCTAGTAGAATGACAAGAGTTCTAATCGATATGTGTGGACTTCTGTAGAGGCGAGGAGGGTGTTGTTTCCCTCTAGGAGGACAATGTCAACTTGCAATCTGTGGAGGAGATGTTGCAGACAGTGTACGAGTCTGCTGTCTATAGTGGAGAGCATGAACTGTTACAGACACGTCCTAGTGTTACTAGGAGTGTTGCACTACTACAACGAGTTATATTCGATGGACTTGCTCGAGAACCAGGTATGAACTTGTTAAACCATCCTTCTCATTACATAGTTGTTCGTGCAATCTTGGTGTTCTAAGGAATATGGATAGATAAATTTTTATTTCTGTTACCCACACTGTGTCCATATTTTCCTAT
Organism: Alisma plantago-aquatica; assembly: GCA_963693085.1. Classification (NCBI taxonomy): domain Eukaryota; kingdom Viridiplantae; phylum Streptophyta; class Magnoliopsida; order Alismatales; family Alismataceae; genus Alisma; species Alisma plantago-aquatica. The sequence goes on from OY856415.1 coordinate 616,542,980, forward strand.
AGGCGCATCATTCCACAAGGGAAATATCTAACAATATTTGATTTTGACAGTATGATAATGGAGACGAAGCAACAATATCCACGTCTAAGGTTAGTCATCATTATAGCTTTCAAAAGTTTATTGAACAAATGCGAGGTCATGAATAAAAAAGTTCAACATATTTTATATGAAGCCTCTAGCTTTCACGAACCTTGTTGACAAGTTAGAAGTGTGAAACCTGATAAGAAACACACACAATGTTTTGAGCACATAATTTGTTTTATACCTACTATAATGACCGAGACATAGTTTCACTAATCACAATTTAGAAGAAGATCCATTCTGGTGAGACCATTAACCACAACTTTAATCAGGTGTTAGAAAGATATTTTCATTGCATGGTGAATATATTACCCTACCAAAGAAGTCGTCCATTACACACAACACATTATGCAAAATCCAAGGTTCTACCTTTACTTCAACATAAGATTTTTTTGTGTGAGCAGCAAATGTGTTTACTATACTCTCACCACTTGTCTCTTTTAAAACTTAGGATGCATAATGGTGAAATTAATGATGCACACATTCTGGTTCTAGTTAGTAGGGGCAACCAAAATTGCTACTGTAACAGAAAGGATTTATTCTTTAAAAATGTTAAGGTAATCATCAACTTGATACAAAATTCACTCATCTCATGTAAGAATGGGAGAATTTAGTTGCTAACATGTGAGTATTGTGTTAAATCTTAGTTATTAGGATTTTCACCATACGATTTGGTGGATTCAGAATATGCCAACACATCTAATTTTATTGCATTGTTCCACAGTACAATATATCATTTGTGTGAGTATAAAGGGGGAATGACAATCATATAATAACAAACATGAAATATTCAACCACAGATAAGCACACCTACAAAATGTGGTTGAGACATTTGACAGTTGAAAAGGAGGTTCGTCGTACCTAGATAGATAGCAATCAACATTCAGAACAACCCAAAAGTTTGAAATTATAGTTTCTTGCTAAGCAATACATATTAATAGATCAAATTGTCAATTATGAAGATGAAATGGATGAAGTCAGGAAGGAAGGAGGCAAAGAATTGCTCGATGAACTCACCACTCAAAGGGACCTACGAGCAGGGGACATGATAAGGGGATATATGGACACTATATTATGGGCGCATGATAAGCCACTTCAATTTGTGTCCCATGTATCCAAGAATATCATGTTGCCTTATTTTGCAACTTATTTTGCAGGTTATTATGCACTATGTTGATTTACATGTATGCATGTGTATGTGTTGGGTTGTATTTTCTTAGGCATTATTCTATTTTACATGTATATAGAGCTATAGTACCACTTTACATTATCTTTGCATGAATAATTTCATGCGATGAATATTGGAATGCCAACATGTCTTTACCACATGCCATGCATTATTCGAGTGTATATGGATCAAGAAGATACAAACAATAGTAGGTTTAAAGATCATAACTCCCTATACTATATTACGCTTGTGGTAGGGGATTGGTTGACAACACTTGCGCAATGATTATAAACATAACATCACAATGTTGAGGTCATTGAGGGAGATGATGAAGAATTAGCTTATTCACATAGGCCATTAGGTCAAACTATAGTCAACATTTATTAATCACCTTATGTTTGCAAGGGCAGAAACCACAAGATTGTGAGTTGGTGTGGATGAGTTTCATAGAATTCATGATTGCCTTAGTAACAAACTCAACTTTACTAGTGATGTGTAAACTCTAGAGAAGAGGACAAGTGCAATATTTTCTATAATAACATTTTAAATATCACCATGTCCCATTAATTTTATTCACAGTTCTTATGTCATTTTTGTATGAGTCCTATTTCATTTTTGTAATAACACCATAAACCAGCAATCCTTATTCGCACTGCCAAGTATGATTTGTCAACTCTTTAATTGAAAAGGAGCAATCATATTGTATAAATAGTGTAATATATCCTCACACAGGCAGGATGTAACTATGTAATATTTGTCTCACTAAGGACTAACATTGAAGACACATATAATTTCCAACTCTATGTCCTAAGTGATAGGCATGATGAGCTATATTATATTTTGTGCAGTAAGACAAGTTCATATGCTAATATAACACTAAAAATATAACTCATACTAACAAGTAACAAATGTGACATACGTAGGGATCTAGGACATGTTCTTATTTCTAATGAGAAAACAAAATTATGCCAATATGACAATCATTATAGGTAAAGATTAAATTGATTCCTGAAGAGCTTAACGTTGTATGATGTCAAGCAATGAACTTGTATAGTGTTGTTCATAGTAACATCGACCTTGAGATAGAGTACCAATCGAACATGGACATGTACCACATGCTTTCTAATGATGTTAACAAACTAAAAGAACTTAACAACTACAATCTTCCACAAACTCCATCACCAAGTATATAATATTGATTATGTTATCATTCATTGTATGGATAAATTGTAGCCTGCAATGTGTCCCGTACATCTTCTTTACTCAAAACACTGAAAAAATATCTAGATTTATATTAGGGATGTTGAAATTCATTTAAGTTGTGATTTAGCTATCTATATTATTATATATATGATACGTTGACACTAATATGTTTACACCAACTTACTACACTACATTACTCATTTGTAGATATCAAGTATGATATGGACAAATAGAATGATCCAAGAGCTCATCCAAACGTTGTTGGAAATTTTTTAAAAGGATGTTTGACATATGATGAGCTTTTCTAAGACACTGGGCAGACATTATGTAACATCTTATAACACGTTGTATATCACGAAAATAGTTCAACATGTAAAGTTGCATTTGGATTGGTTGAAACTCAAGTTCTACAAGAGGAAAATATAGAGGTCAATGGGTGATCTTGGTGCAACCATTTTTGTAGACCAATACAAAATTCTGTACAAGCGAGACAAATTAGCTAAAATCGACCCTGGGCTAGAGTTAATGACACATACTAGGGGGAAATATTGTACTATAGTGCCATCCATTTTGTATGACATCTGATATGTTACCATGAAGGCGTTTATTTGGAACATGACATAGATAATTATATTTCCATATCACTTATATGTCATGACTGATTCAAACTTGGTTTATTTCTAAGGAAAGTTTCAATATGACTCCTTCATTCTAGGTTACTAGCATCAATTATTTAACATGCAGTGCAATATGCAATTTATGTACTATAAGCCTCAAACTAGCACCAATAACCATGCAAATTAAAATAGTTAAAAAAATACGAATGCCTCCCAAAAAAATCCATCCATCATAACCCTGCAACCAGATTGAACACCACAATTCAACATGCCTATCAAAGGGAACTGTTGTGGATGGTTTTGGATAAAAAGGGTGTTCCAATTCAATACATTGACTTGATAGACATGTATGATTGCTTGACTACAAGTGTGAATACTCCTAGAGAAGAGATACCAACATTTTCTATCACAGTTGGGATACATAAATTGTAACATCCCTGACCTGGGTTATGCCTTAACCCTAGATGTTTTGCTTAATAAAGTTAATTATATGCTTGCTCTTATTTCTTGAAAAGTAATTAAGGTATAAGAGGAACTCATGTTTCAATTTTAGTCCTTTTCAAATAATGTTGAAATAATGTTTTGCTTGTTTTGGACTAAAGTGCAAATTACCCAAGTTGAGGGGTTAAATTGCAAATGTTACATGATAAGATGTTCCTCATGTGTTGAAGCATCATGAGAATGAAGATGATGTAGAGGTATGGCTTTTGGTAGCCTGAGTACCAAGAAAGAGCTGATAAAGTAATGTTTGTGCATTAAAACCTAGTTTTGGTGTAATGTGCAATTTACCCAAAACCTAGGGTTCAATATGCAAACTACCACTTCAAAATAGTCCCCAATGTTTCTTTAAATCATATAGAGCAAATAAAATGAGAGGGTCATCTCATTTGTATCTCTTTGGAGGAGAGAGAATCTTGATATTAAAATAATCAAGATTTAAGCTTAATTGAAACTTTACTTCAATTTAATGCAAAAATAAATATATTAATTGAAGAGCCCTTTCAACCAAAAGGTGAGGGATGATTTTTCAAAGGAATGGACGACCATGTGCCTTGAAAAGGCACAAAAATATTTAAAGGAAGTGGATAAATCATTCACATTATTAAAAGAAAAAGAAATATCCACTAACTTTAGGATATTATTATTAAATGGATTAAGGTGCTTAGTTTGTTTTTCTCTAAATCGTGGATAATTGAGAGAAATAATAGGCAAGGAAGATATCATCGTATCCAAGGAAGAGAAGGGGGCAAGTGGAAAAGAAATGGAGGAGTTATCCCTTACTTTCTCTCTCCTAAAGTGAATTTTTAATAAAATGCATATATGCTCCTTTATCCATGAGTTGAAAGGGTAATTTCGAAACCCCTTTCACTTCTTGCTTGCAAAAACGACCAAGGGAGCTTGTAGCAATAGAAGGACGACCCACAACCTGTTGGTAAGCTTCTTTACCTTCTTTCACCATGATTTTATGGTGGAAATCAAAAATAAATGATGGATTTCTTCTTTTCTCCATGCAATCTTCTATCCTAGCCATTTATTTTCACTCAAAAGCTTGAGGACGAGCTTGGGATAGTTGAGAAAGCTTCTTACACCATTAAATACGTGGATCTTGGAGCTTTGAAGCTCAATTGGAGGCAGGTTATATAACTTAAACCCTTAAATGTTGTTATTGCATTCAATTCTTCATTATTTGTTGATTATTTGGTTCTACTTGAAATTCCCTTGATCCATTGATGTAATTATCATGGAAACGGAAGTAGATTTTGAATGAAAGAAGGTATATTATTATGACATCATCTTAGACACACATTCCAACAAATATCTATTGCAAACAGTTTCAAGACCTTGGTCCAAACGGTTTCACCAAACCATTTGGAGACCAAACCGTTTGGAGGTTTGGATCCCAAACCGTTTAGAAGGGTTGACCGTTTGGATGGGTTGACCTTTTGGGGTCAGGACCCTAGTACATGTTGGATGATGATCTAATGGATCCAATTGATTAATTCAATATATGGACAATCCTCCAATTAGAAACCCTAATCGGGTTAAGTGCTGAAATTTCAAGTGATTGATTTAATACTTTGGGTTGACTAACCCAAATAGTCTCAAGACCATTTGGAGGTCACCCAAACGGTCTCAGGACCATTTGGAGGTCAACCAAGACCGTTTGGAGGTCTAGGGTTGAATATGGTTGAGTAATTGAATATTTAGAGATATCAAATCGAAAGGCAATCACTAGCTAATTTGATGATCAATCCAATGATCTAAACCCTAATTGTATTTCACAAATTTTAATGACGGATGGGGAAAATGGTCTCAAGACCGTTTGGAGGTCATCCAAACGACCTCAAGACCGTTTGAGGTCAGGTCATGCCATGGTTTGATGATGATCCAATGATTTCAATTGGACTAGTTCCACAATGTCAACCATTGATGGTTCCTCAATTTCAAAACCCTAATTGATGGTTTCTTGATTATAAACCCTAGTTCAATTGGGTTAAAAACCATAATTGAAGGACCAATTGAAGGGTGATTCAATGGTCCAATTGAAGAATAAATCAGTGGTCCAATGGATAGATGGTTTAATGATTGAAATCTTGAATTGATAAAGTGATGGAAGACCTTTTTGGTCCATTCAGTTTTGAGAGAGTTTGGACCAAACGGTCTTAATACCGTTTGAGTCCAAACGTCATTTGGGATCAAACAGTGTCAAACTATTTGGAGACCCAAGTGGTTTCAAGTGTAAATTGTCCATACAGTTTCCTTATTGTTTTGCTTAAATGGTTTCAAATCGTTTGTTTCCGCTGCTATATTATTACATGGCTCTTGTATTATATCATTTGGGTGGATCCCCTTTTGGGTCTCACTCTTTACATCAATGGTCAAGAACATTTGGATGTTTCAATGTGATTAATTCAATTAGAAACCTAAGGTGATGAAAGATTAAATGACCATATGGTTGTTATTGATCTATCTCAAAGATAATCACTAGGGTTGTACCTTTAAGATACTAAGTGATTGAAAATCCTTAGATGAGTTGATCCTTGAAGCTTAAGTAAGCAATAACTCAGTACACTATGTTAATCATAGATGTATGTACTTGATTGAAGGGTTGATGTAAACCTAATCAAGTTGAAAGTATGACAGAAAGGAATTCATACATGAGTATTAATCATGTGGTGATTAGATTATGATCCTTAATAAAGAGATCATGAAACCCTAACCCAGAAGGTTAATGAACCCTAACCCTAATTCAGGGTAACATAATGTAAAACCTAATTATGGATAGTTGAATAAGAAACCCTAATTTTAGGGTAAAGTGCATGAAACCCTAAACTAGGGTAATGTGATATAAAACCCTGATGTATTGATATGAAATGAGAAACCCTAATTGAGGTTGATTCCATGAGAAACTCTAATTGAGGTTGATTCCATGAGAAACCCTAATTGAGGTTGATTCCATGAGAAACCCTAATTGAGGTTGACTCCATGAGAAACCCTAATTGAGGTTGATTCCATGAGAAACCCTAATTGAGGGTGATGCCATGAGAAACCCTAGTTGGGATGAATAGTAAACCCTAATTATGGGCAATGTGATGTGAAAGCCTAATGAAGGGTGATGGTATGGGAGACCCTAATCCTAATGATGGAATGGTGACTAATACATTGATAAGGGAAATACCTAAAGTGATTGATTATAGATAACCTTATTATAAGCAATGCCTTAACCTAAAATGAGTCCATATCGTTAAAGATAGTTAGACCATTCTTCTGTGTGACCTATGCACTTCATGGTAAGAGTGATAGGTTAGTGGATGAAAGTATTAAGATGGGAAATACCTTAATCCAAGATAAGCTGATAACTCAAGAAAGTTGGAAGTGATGAGGAAAGTGATACATCAAGATATGATAGGTATCACCTTTAGCATTCCAGGGTTGATATACCTTGATGCACCTCAAATCCAATATACTTGGACAAGAAAGACATGAAGTGTGTTATGTAAATTGTTACAATGAAATGTAATGAGTTTGATATACTTTGATAAGCATAGGCCAAAATACCTTGAGAATGGGGTTAAGCCAAACTAATGAGTATGATGTAATCATACCATGAGAAGGATGGGAAATGAACTCATACCTTGTATTGATAATCAATTAATGATAAATGACAAGAGTAATAAACATGATTGAATACTCGAGATGTTTAATGGCCTTGTGAGCCATATGGTTAGATGTTGCCTAGTGAGAGGTGACAAGATGTTTAATGGCCTTGTGAGCCATATGGTTAGATGTTGCCTAGTGAGAGGTGACAAGATGCTTTATGGGCCTTATGAGCCATGAGAACAATTGTGGCATAATGAGAGGTACCAAGATAATTATAAAAGTTTATTGTAAGAAATGACAATGTTTTAATAAACTTAATAAAAGGAACAATTGTATTCAATAAAGAATGTGAAAAGCTATGAAGGCTAACCTCAGGAGTGGTTAGAATCCACTGCATGGTTGTGTAATCAGGTTTGGTTAAAGTCCAATACCTGGCAGAGGCATAAAGCCTGTCATCAGGATTGGTAGCGTCCAATGCCTCGCTGTGAAATCAGGATTGGTTAAAGTCTAATGTCTGGCTATGAAATCATGATTCGTTAGAGTCCAATGCCTGGCTGTGAAATCAGGATTGGTTAGAGTCCAATGCCTGGCTGTGAAATCAGGATCGGTTAGAGTCCAATGCCTAGCTGTGAAATCAGGATTGGTTAGAGTCCAATGTCTGGCTGTGTAATCAGGATTGGTTAAGGACCAATACATGGTTGTGAAATCAGGATTAGTAGTGTCCAATGCCTGGCGGTGTAATCAGGTTTGGAAGAGTCCAATAGCTGGCAGAGGCTTAATGCCTGTAATAATGACACATGTGAAACGACCGACACCAAACTGACAATCAAATTAAACGAATGCGGAAGCGATTAGAAGCGGAATTATCAAAAATCACTAAAAATTTAAAACTTTTGTAAAGAGATCTTTGAAAGATAAAAACTCTTTCATAAACAACATGATAGGTCATTTACAAACTGATCCATTGATACATCTCTGTAATAAACACATCTCGAGCATTACAACAAAACCCACCTTGTTAACTGTACAAGGTAAGATACAAAATCTCGAGGCATCATGCCAAAATCCTCAGACCTACTGACTCCTAGGACCTGAGAGTACATAGACGACATAAGACATGCTATCTATAAGACTAGACAGTCAGTATCTCCACCTGAGATTCACTGCTGCCCCTGATGCTGTTGTTGTTGTTGTTGCTCATTCTTAAATGGATTCCTTCATCCTTGTCGTCTTCCTAAAAAGTAGAAACCTACGGGAGTGAGACAATTTGAATAATTGTCCCAGCGAGAGTTATAACTCTCCACCAGAAGCTTTGTTATAGCATATAAGGAATAACAGAAGCAAAGTAACTGAAAATATCAACAGCAGGTTTGGTAATAAGTAAAACAACATTTACTTAAGCAATCACTTCATTAAAGCATATGTAGAACATGTATTCTAGAAACTTGAACAGACTATTAAAGTCAGCAATGTAACATCAATCATTGTTTCTCGTAGTACAACCTAAGCAGTTATACTATACGGCTGATTATATTTTTCAAACATCATTATGCCCTGCGGAGATGAGGTATACCTCTCATACTCCAACCGACCATTTATAAAAATCGCGTCGGTACCATACATAGGTCATCAAAAGAGCCAGATTCTTATGACCTCATCTTCCTCAATCAGTAAAAAGATTTACTTGCAGCACATCTTGTGTCTCTGCTGTAGTAGCTATCCAGGGTATTCTGGAAACTTCGCTATAGAGTTACAGTGGAGTTCTAAACTCTCATCGTCATCGAAAGATTTCTTGTTTATCTCTCATCGATGCGGTATTAGTAATTTCTTCGGGAGATTTGTGGTACATCACCCGGTATGAATATATAGTGAAGGGTTGAAAGATTAAAGTACATCTACATCAATTCCTACACTAGGACGTAAGGATATTCGCGTCCATATACCCCCATATACTCAAAAGTATATGCTCCAGGAGTTCCCTTAGGAAAACCTGTTTCACCATCATTTGGTCTCTGACAATGATGGATCTATGGTCAGGGCTCTACATGATATGATTATACTTGATTAGTTAGGTACATTCTAGCATTCTTTTAGCATCAAGCATGTTTCCAAGCATTAATCATTAGAAAAACAGCTATAAAAGTATAATACTAAATGTATCAAGTCTAACTCACATCAATTATCAATTGGATATCATTTCTTAACCAATCATTACTATGATTCAAGAATAGGGTATTCAAACCCTTAATTCATCATAAGTCATCTTATTAGCATGACCTTGATGTTACTCATGGCTCTCACAGCCTATCAATCTTATATGATGTCACTTAACTAGGCAACATGGTATATCACTATTCACAAAGCTAATAACATGCTTCCAATGAATATGATATCATAACCTTTACCTGGATATAATCATCCTTTTATAAGAACCTGCATAGTTAATTCAATTGACAACAATAAACATTTCATTTCCAGATCAGCAACTTATAAAGCAGAATTAACCTTTCAATTCAGGAATAGTACCTTCATGCTTACACTAAGGCTAGGTTCCCTTATTTACATCAATTAGGGTTATTCAATCCCTTTCTTTATGATTAGGAATAATGATTCCTCATCTCATACTTTAATCATGAAGATTCATGCTTAAAAGCATAAGTAGAGTTATGGTTTACCCCACTCAATTAAGGTTATTGAATCCCTTTGTCTTATAAGGCATAAGAATTCTTATATTGTAATTTGTTCACAGGGTTTCATACTTGAAAGCATAACCCAGGACTAGGGTTAACATACCCCATCCTTCATTAGTTAGGGTTTGTATTCTTTTACTTCAACATAGGGTTATAGAACCTCTTAGCTCTCGAGGCATAAAGATTTCTCATATTACAACTTGTAATTAGGGTTTCATACTCAAAGGCATAACCCTGAATTACTCCATTTATCAGATCACCCTAAATTAGGGTTTACTATTCACGTTACATGTTATTACCCTAGAATTAGGGTTTACTATTCACTTCATAGTGAATTGAGCTCATAGCATCATTATATATGAAAATTATCATCATTGATGCCCTCAATTTAGGTTAAGATTCATTAATCATTATAATTAGGATTTCCATGATCTTACCTTGATGGATCATACCCTAATCATGTACATTCTTACATATTGAAAGTATGTTACTTGATTCTCATTCATATTAGGAGCCTTCTCTCTCTTCTTACTACTAGATGATGTTTAAATCACTCTAGGTTAGATTAGGTCAAGTCATCTTTGATTAACATAGATTAAGTCAACCCATTATAATCATTAGGGTTTGCTTGATCAAGGGTTGTTATCTACTTGAACCCTTCAAGGGTACCTTGGTAATCTTCTTTAATAATCATAACATGGGTCAATCTACTAATCACTTAACCCCTTAATGTCTTTAGGTATCATTAGGGTTTAGATTAAACAACCATTGAACCATTTAAGCCTTCAAGGCATTAAGCATAAAATGATTCAGGAACATGGTTATTCAAACCCTCAGATTATCATAACACTTGTTACCAAGTGACATATAAGCATCAAGTCATATAACAACATGACCTTGATTGAAGCAATGTATATACTTTTCACATATCATTACTCTAAAAGCTTATAATTGTTTTCAAGGAACATGACATCATAACTCTTACCTGGCTATGATCACCTCATAATATCAACCTGTATGACTTATACAAATAAGGACATGCATATATAACAATGTCAACAAAATACCAAAACTTTTCAATTTCTTTATAGGACACCACGGCCGTGCCACCTTGCACGGTCGTGCAAAGTAAGGCTACCACGGCCGTGCTCCCTTACACGGTCATGCAAGTTAAGGCTACCACGGCCGTGCTCCCTTACACGGTCGTGCTACATAAGATCATTCCATGATTCATATTTATATATATATAAATATATGTATTCTAATCTTTCATTCTTTTAACTTGATTAGGTCACATCAACCCTTCAATCAAGTACATGCTACTATGGTTAACATAGTGTATCAAGCTATTAATCCTATAAACAATTAAGAATTCTCCCTTTAATTGGTTCTAATCACTTAGGTATTATTAGGGTTTCAACCTTCATTCCTTCATTGATTATCATTACTAATCATTATTGGATCAATAGAACATTCATCATCTTAATTCCCAAAGATTTAATCACATTGGACCTCCATTACATAAGGTATCCAATTGAATTCGGGTTTCCAATGTTGATTACTTCAATCATTGAATTCGTGGAACCAAACATCAATTGGACCTATACTCATACCTCAATTGAGTTTAATAGGTCAACCTTCAACTGATTTGACCCTTAATTAACCCTCAATCGTTCATCAATTAGGGTTTGATTCAATTGAATTAGGATTTGGAATCGATGATCCTTCAATACTAATCAATGTAAGACTAGTTACTTTGAAACCATAGAAACATCATCCAAATTGGGTATGACCTGACCCCAAACGGTCTTGAGGTCGTTTGGATGACCTCCAAACGGTCTTGAGACCATTTGCCCATCATATCATCAAAATCCAAGTCAATCAATTAAGGTTTGAATCATTGGATTGATCACCAAATCAACATTGCATTGTATATCAACTTGGTACCTTTAGACCTTTAAACACCTAACCATACTCAACCCTAGACCTCCAAACGGTCTTGGGTGACCACCAAACGGTCTTGAGACCGTTTGGCCCATCCATCCTTTGGATTCTAGTGAAAAATCATCAAGGATTGGTCTATCGAGTAGATCAACAATTCAGCACTTAATTGCAATATGATTGGTACCTTTGGACCTTCAATTGATCAACTATACTTGACCCCAGACCTCCAAACGGTCTTGGGGTAACCCCCAAACGGTCTTGAGACCGTTTGGGCTAATCAACCCAAAATCTCAAATTAACTTGTTGGAATTTCAGCACTAATTTCAATTAGGGTTTGCCCAATTGATTAGCCTTAAACTCATGATTCCTTGAGAATTAACCCCTCAAATTTGGTGAGTTATTAACCAACATAATTAGGAACAGTAATATCAAACGGTCCACGCTTGGTCAACGCACTCAAATGGTCTTGAGACCGTTTTCCCAAAAATATCAATTAAAACAGATTGATAATCAGCACTTAATCCAATTAGGTTTCCCTAGTTGATTAGCCTTCAACTCACGATTCCTTGGGAGTTAATCCCTCAAATTTGTAGGGTCATCAACCAACATAATTATGAACAGTAATCCCAAACGGTCAACACTTGGTCAACTCACTCAAACGGTCTTGAGACCGTTTGCCCAAACAGGTCAAGTTAATCAGGTTGAAAATCAGCACTTAATTCAATTCGATTACCTAATTGTTTAGCCTTTAAATCATGATTCCTTGGGAGTTAACCTATAAAATTTTGTAGGTCATTAGACCACATCATTAGGAACAGTAATACCAAACCTTCAACGCTTGGTAAACGCACTCAAACGGTCTTGAGACCGTTTTCTCAAAAAGTTCAAGTTAATCAGACTGAAAATCAGCATTTAATTCAATTCGATTTGCCTAACTGATTGGCCTTCAACCTACGATTTCTTTGAATTTAACCCCTCAAATTTGGTGGGTCATTATCCTACATAATTATGCACAGAAATCCCAAACGGTCAATGCTTGGTCAACACCCTCAAACGGTCTTGGAGACCGTTTGCTCCAACCGACCTTGTGAAACCGTTTTCCCTTCAAACGGTTTTGCAAACCGTTTGCCCCAAACCGTTTGGCCAAAGGGGGAAAAACAAGACCGTTTGATAAAGTAACATTGGTAATCACGCCCATATTCTTCTACCTCTAGATCAAGGTCTGTTCTTCATGGTTTTAGTTGCAAGAAAGCAAGGAAGAGTGGGAAAGAATAAGAACTAAGTACTAATTGCAAGAACAAAGATATGCATAAGAAAGCAAAAGGTTTAGAGTTATAAAACCTGCCTTAAGGTCGTTCCTTGAGATACAATCTTCCAAGCTTCAAGCCTTTAATGGTTTCTTGAGCTCCACAGGTCGGCCAAGGGTGTTTCTCCAAGGAAAGGTTGGGAAAAGATGGCTAGAAAGAGGAAACAAGTAAGGAAGACCATAAAACCAACCTTGCACCATGAATTCCTCCATGAATCCGAGCAAGAAGATGACCAAAGCTTACCTATAACTCCTTATCCGTCCTCCTCTGCTCTAGAGATCTGTCCTAAGTCGGTCTAAGCAAGGGGATAATAAGGGAAGTGAAGGAAACGATCCTTGCTAAGTGAGAAAAGGTGTATATATACTTTGGGTGAATTTCCAACATAAGGACAACTTGTTTCTCCATTTCTCATCTAGGTCCTTCCCTTGTTCTAAGCCACGTTTCTCCCTTCCATACTTAAGAAAAAATCATCTTAAACCCAAGGTCTAAAGGTGAAGAAAGCCAACTTTTTACTAAGTTGCACATATAGAAGGGTTATTAGGCTTATAACTTGATTATTTAATTTATAAGGGTTATCATTCTTATTTGATTATTCAATTGAAGTGCTCTATTCATCATTCTTACTCTAAATGATTCCAAGAGTCATAAATATACTCTAAAAGGTTTATTTTACAAGTTTCATCCCTCATTTTGGGTAAATTGCACTTTACACCAAAATTAGGGTTTTAAGCACAAGGATTGCCCCACAAGCTGCATCTCAGTGCCCAAGCTTGGGGAACCAATCACACTTCATCACATTCACTCTTATGATGTCTCAATACTAAAGGAACATCTTAACATGTGCAATTTGCAAGTTAACCCCTTTTAATTGGGTAATTTGCACATAGGTCCCTGTATTACAAAACAATATTACAACATTGTTCAAAAGGACAGAAAGGGAAATATATATTCCTCAGAAGCTTTAATTACATTATCAACAGATAACCACAAGCATTTAATCACATGATTAAGAAAAACACCTGGGGTTAGTTCATAACCCAGGTCAGGGATGTTACAAATTATAAACCCCTAACAAGGATTTCGTCCCCGAAATCCCAGAAAGAAAAGGGAAAGTAGATATTATTTAAGCATTATACCATTATGTATTCAAGTGACATTTCGTTATTATGGATCATCATAGAGTTTTGTTCAATACAAAGTTTCTCCACTCAAGTTTTTCCATGGAAAGATTCACATGGGACATATACTCTCATGTTCCTTAGTTAAATCAACATTTTCTTAAAATCACAATCATACTCTATCATCTATTTTGAGACTATATAAGTCCTTTCATACCTTGATTGTTTCATCTCACCTGATAACACCCTACTAACTTTCCTTATTACTTACACTAAGTAACTCATTAGTTGTACATTCTCTTATCATAGGGAAAAGTTACTTATCAATCAAGGACTTATTTGATAGATATCTTGGAGAAAGATATGTTTATGAAAACATAAACCCCTAACAAGTGATGTTCATAATATTTTACATGTTTACTTTGATTCTATTATTGACTATTCCAGGTAAGCAACATAATTCATCATATATATTATTACATTCTTATCTTGTTACCTATTACATGTGTTATCAACACATTACATCTTATCTTCCTTTCATCTTGGAACATTACTTGTTACATATATTCTCAACTTGGAACTAAAGTCCAAGATAAACTGATACCTTTTTAGGTATACTTCACATAAACATCTTTATATTATGCACATCAAGTGTCCTAAGACCCACTTGATTGCCATGTCCCTGGAAAGAAATAGAATAAGGGATCATATTCCTCTTGTTATATCATGTATTTTCAACCATTCATGAAACATCTTATGATTCCATCACATTTTCACATTATGGGGAGGATCTTTATTATTATTCTTACATCTTTACTGGATAGGGTTGACCTCCCTTATTCCCATATTTCTTATTTCTTGATACTCATTAGATTGTTTCAGAATGACTACTTGATCAGAGCAATCAAAAAGATAACAATCTAGGAGTTTCCATATTTACTTTATCATCAGCAATTGTATACCTGGCCAGGGTATATAAATACTGAGATAAGGTAATATGCATTTGTATACTACCATTTTCCTTCTCTTTTCCTATTATCACAAGTATAAGATCTAACATTATTGAATTTTATCCAGACATCTCTTTAATACTTCATCCTTTTTATGGAGGTAAGCATGTAACATGAAACATCTATTTTATACAACATTATAAGTCCTTATAGGATTAATTAAGAAAAGTTCAATCAATTACTTTCTCAGTTTTGTCTAAGAGATCATAAAAAGACATATAAGAATAACATTTATTTCATCTAACCTGTCATGACTTGAGGATTATTCATTGTCTCAAGTTGATTCTGCCTCAGAGGTTTATTTGCCATAACATTTCTGGCTGGGCAATTTCTTGCCAGATGTCCAACCTGCCTACATATGTAGCAAATTCTAGGTGCCCAGTGTGGTCTGAAGGGTTCTTTACCCTTTCTGGATGACCATTGTCTTGGTGTACTAGGTTCTGGTTGTGTTGGTGACACCAGAAACTTCTTCCTTTTTGAACTACCGGATCTCTGCTCTTGGGTTTGGATAGTCCTGTTCTCAATTCTTCCTTTATATTTCTCTTCTGGACAATTATTTCTGATATGTCCAGGCTTCCTACACCTATAGCAGGTCCTGGTCTCTGGTTGTATTCTAACCCCTATAATACTGTATACTGATTCATCAGACTGAGGTTGAGCACTGGCTTGTTCTAGGTTCAAAGCTTCATCATTTACCATTGCTTCAACCTGTTGTTGTGGTTCACATATTCTGTTGATATCCAAAACATCATCATTAGGAGCTGGTAATCTGGGTTGTATTGCTAGTGCTTGATCCACTAGATACATCATGGTAGCCCTAAATTCCCCAACAATGATTCCTAAGGAAGAATTCCTTATAATGGTTGGATTAGCTAGGGGAATCTTAGGTAATTGTCCCTCTATTGCTTGCTCCTCTGCACCTCTTCTTGGTGCAGTATTGTTGCTCTCCATAGCCAACTCCTCATCCGATCCAGTCATCTTCAAGTTCTCCTCCTCCTATGTGAGCAGAAGTTACCATCAGATACACTGGAGGACACTTAGAACAGACTCTACTACCTAAGTCCTATGTCTCTGTAGACTCAGCGAACCTAGAGCTCTGATACCACTTGAAACGACTGACACCAAACTGACAATCAAATTAAACGAATGTGGAAGCGATTAGAAGCGGAATTATCAAAAATCACTAAAAATTTAAAACTTTTGTAAAGAGATCTTTGAAAGATAAAAACTCTTTCATAAACAACATGATAGGTCATTTACAAACTGATCCATTGATACATCTCTGTAATAAACACATCTCGAGCATTACAACAAAACCCACCTTGTTAACTGTACAAGGTAAGATACAAAATCTCGAGGCATCATGCCAAAATCCTTAGACCTACTGACTCCTAGGACCTGAGAGTACATAGACGACATAAGACATGCTACCTATAAGACTAGACAGTCAGTATCTCCACCTGAGATTCACTGCTGCCCCGGATGCTGTTGTTGCTGTTGTTGCTCATTCTTAAATGGATTCCTTCGTCCTTGGCGTCTTCCTAAAAAGTAGAAACCTACGGGAGTGAGACCATTTGAATAATTGTCCCAGCGAGAGTTATAACTCTCCACCAGAAGCTTTGTTATAGCATATAAGGAATAACAGAAGCAAAATAACTGAAAATATCAACAGCAGGTTTGGTAATAAGTAAAACAACATTTACTTAAGCAATCACTTCATTAAAGCATATGTAGAACATGTATTCTAGAAACTTGAACAGACTATTAAAGTCAACAATGTAACATCAATCATTGTTTCTCGTAGTACAACCTAAGCAGTTATACTATACGGCTGATTATATTTTTCAAACATCATTATGCCCTACGGAGATGAGGTATACCTCTCATACTCCAACCGACCATTTATAAAAATCGCGTCGGTACCATACATAGGTCATCAAAAGAGCTGGATTGTTATGACCTCATCTTCCTCAGTCAGTATGAGGATTTACTTGTAGGACATCTTGTGTCTCTACTGTAGTAGCTATCCAGGGTATTCTGGAAACTTCACTATAGAGTTACAGTGGAGTTCTGAACTCTCATCGTCATCGAAAGATTTCTTGTTTATCTCTCATCGATGCGGTATTAGTAATTTCTTTGGGAGATTTGTGGTACATCACCCGATATGAATATATAGTGAAGGGTTGAAAGATTAAAGTACATCTACATCAATTCCTACACTAGGACGTAAGGATATTCGCGTCCATATACCCCCATATACTCAAAAGTATATGCTCCAGGAGTTCCCTTAGGAAAACATGTTTCGCGATCATTTGGTCTCTGACAATGATGGATCTATGGTCAGGTATCTACATGATATTATTATACTTGATTAGTTAGGTACATTCTAGCATTCTTTTAGCATCAAGCATGTTTCCAAGCATTAATCATTAGAACAACAACTATAAAAGTAGAATACTAAATGTATCAAGTCTAACTCACATCAATTATCAATTGGATATCATTTCTTAACCAATCATTACTATGATTCAAGAATAGGGTATTCAAACCCTTAATTCATCATAAGTCATCTTATTAGCATGGCCTTGATGTTACTCATGGCTCTCACAGCCTATCAATCTTATATGATGTCACTTAACTAGGAAACATGGTATATCACTATTCACAAAGCTAATAACATGCTTCCAATGAATATGATATCATAACCTTTACCTGGATATAATCATTCTTTTATAAGAACCTGCATAGTTAATTCAATTGACAACAATAAACATTTCATTTCCAGATCAGCAATTTATAAAGCAGAATTAACCTTTCAATTCAGGAATAGTACCTTCATGCTTACACTAAGGCTAGGTTCCCTTATTTACATCAATTAGGGTTATTCAATCCCTTTCTTTATGATTAGGAATAATGATTCCTCATCTCATACTTTAATCATGAAGATTCATGCTTAAAAGCATAAGTAGAGTTATGGTTTACCCCACTCAATTAAGTTTATTGAATCCCTTTGTCTTATAAGGCATAAGAATTCTTATATTGTAATTTGTTCACAGGGTTTCATACTTGAAAGCATAACCCAGGACTAGGGTTAACATACCCCATCCTTCATTAGGGTTTGTATTCTTTTACTTCAACATAGGGTTATAGAACCTCTTAGCTCTCGAGGCATAAAGATTTCTCATATTACAACTTGTAATTAGGGTTTCATACTCAAAGGCATAACCCTGAATTACTCCATTTATCAGATCACCCTAAATTAGGGTTTACTATTCACGTTACATGTTATTACCCTAGAATTAGGGTTTACTATTCACTTCATAGTGAATTGAGCTCATAGCATCATTATATATGAAAATTATCATCATTGATGCCCTCAATTTAGGTTAAGATTCATTAATCATTATAATTAGGATTTCCATGATCTTACCTTGATGGATCATACCCTAATCATGTACATTCTTACATATTGAAAGTATGTTACTTGATTCTCATTCATATTAGGAGCCTTCTCTCTCTTCTTACTACTAGATGATGTTTAAATCACTCTAGGTTAGATTAGGTCAAGTCATCTTTGATTAACATAGATTAAGTCAACCCATTATAATCATTAGGGTTTGCTTGATCAAGGGTTGTTATCTACTTGAACCCTTCAAGGGTACCTTGGTAATCTTCTTTAATAATCATAACATGGGTCAATCTACTAATCACTTAACCCCTTAATGTCTTTAGGTATCATTAGGGTTTAGATTAAACAACCATTGAACCATTTAAGCCTTCAAGGCATTAAGCATAAAATGATTCAGGAACATGGTTATTCAAACCCTCAGATTATCATAACACTTGTTACCAAGTGACATATAAGCATCAAGTCATATAACAACATGACCTTGGTTGAAGCAATGTATATACTTTTCATATATCATTACTCTAAAAGCTTATAATTGTTTTCAAGGAACATGACATCATAACTCTTACCTGGCTATGATCACCTCATAATATCAACCTGTATGACTTATACAAATAAGGACATGCATATATAACAATGTCAACACAATACCAAAACTTTTCAATTTCTTTATAGGACACCACGGCCGTGCCACCTTGCACGGTCATGCAAAGTAAGGCTACCACGGCCGTGCTCCCTTACACGGTCATGCAAGTTAAGGCTACCACGGCCGTGCTCCCTTACACGGTCGTGCTACATAAGATCATTCCATGATTCATATTTATATATATATAAATATATGTATTCTAATCTTTCATTCTTTTAACTTGATTAGGTCACATCAACCCTTCAATCAAGTACATGCTACTATGGTTAACATAGTGTATCAAGCTATTAATCCTATAAACAATTAAGAATTCTCCCTTTAATTGGTTCTAATCACTTAGGTATTATTAGGGTTTCAACCTTCATTCCTTCATTGATTATCATTACTAATCATTATTGGATCAATAGAACATTCATCATCTTAATTCCCAAAGATTTAATCACATTGGACCTCCATTACATAAGGTATCCAATTGAATTAGGGTTTCCAATGTTGATTACTTCAATCATTGAATTCATGGAACCAAACATCAATTGGACCTATACTCATACCTCAATTGAGTTTAATAGGTCAACCTTCAACTGATTTGACCCTTAATTAACCCTCAATCGTTCATCAATTAGGGTTTGATTCAATTGAATTAGGGTTTGGAATCGATGATCCTTCAATACTAATTAATGTAAGACTAGTTACTTTGAAACCATAGAAACATCATCCAAATTGGGTATGACCTGACCCCAAACGGTCTTGAGGTCATTTGGATGACCTCCAAACGGTCTTGAGACCGTTTGCCCATCATATCATCAAAATCCAAGTCAATCAATTAAGGTTTGAATCATTGGATTGATCACCAAATCAACATTGCATTGTATATCAACTTATCCAAGTCAATCAATTAAGGTTTGAATCATTGGATTGATCACCAAATCAACATTGCATTGTATATCAACTTGGTACCTTTAGACCTTTAAACACCTAACCATACTCAACCATAGACCTCCAAACGGTCTTGGGTGACCACCAAACAGTCTTGAGACCATTTGGCCCATCCATCCTTTGGATTCTAGTGAAAAATCATCAAGGATTGGTCTATCGAGTTGATCAACAATTCAGCACTTAATTGCAATATGATTGGTACCTTTGGACCTTCAATTGATCAACTATACTTGACCCCAGACCTCCAAACGGTCTTGGGGTGACCCCCAAACGGTCTTGAGACCGTTTGGGTGATCCCCAAACGGTCTTGAGACCGTTCGGGCTAATCAACCCAAAATCTCAAATTAACTTGTTGGAATTTCAGCACTAATTTCAATTAGGGTTTGCCCAATTGATTAGCCTTAAACTCATGATTCCTTGAGAATTAACCCCTCAAATTTGGTGAGTTATTAACCAACATAATTAGGAACAGTAATATCAAACGGTCCATGCTTGGTCAACGCACTCTTGAGGCCGTTTTCCCAAAAAGATCAATTAAAACATATTGATAATCAACACTTAATCCAATTAGGTTTCCCTAGTTGATTAGCCTTCAACTCACAATTCCTTGGGAGTTAATCCCTCAAATTTGTAGGGTCATCAACCAACATAATTATGAACAGTAATCCCAAACGGTCAACGCTTGGTCAACTCACTCAAACGGTCTTGAGACCGTTTGCCCAAACAGGTCAAGTTAATCAGGTTGAAAATCAGCACTTAATTCAATTCGATTACCTAATTGTTTAGCCTTTAACTCATGATTCCTTGGGATTTAACCTATAAAATTTTGTAGGTCATTAGACCACATAATTAGTAACAGTAATACCAAACGGTCAATGCTTGGTCAACGCACTCAAATGGTCTTGAGACCGTTTTCCCAAAAAGTTCAAGTTAATCAGACTGGAAATCAGCATTTAATTCAATTCGATTTGCCTAATTGATTGGCCTTCAACCTACGATTTATTTAGAGTTAACCCCTCAAATTTGGTGGGTCATTATCCTACATAATTATGCACAGAAATCCCAAATGGTCAATGCTTGGTCAACACCCTCAAATGGTCTCGGAGACCGTTTTCTCCAACCGACCTTGTGAAACCGTTTGCCCCAAACCGTTTGGCCAAAGGGGGGAAAACAAGACCGTTTGGCCAAAGGGGGGAAAACAAGACCGTTTGATAAAGTAACATTGGTAATCACGCCCATCTTCTTATACCTCCAGATAAAGGTCTGTTCTTCATGGTTTTAGTTTCAAGAAAGCAAGGAAGAGTGGGAAAGAATAAGAACTAAGTACTAATTGCAAGAACAAAGATATGCATAAGAAAGCAAAAGGTTTAGAGTTATAAAACCCACCTTAAGGTCGTTCCTTGAGATCCAAGCTTCCAAGCTTCAAGCCTTTAATGGTGTCTTGAGCTCCACAGGTCGGCCAAGGGTGTTTCTCCAAGGAAAGGTTGGGAAAAGATGGCTAGAAAGAGGAAACAAGTAAGGAAGACCATAAAACCAACCTTGCACCATGAATTCCTCCATGAATCCGAGCAAGAAGATGACCAAAGCTTACCTAGAACTCCTTATCCGTCTTCCTCTTCTCCAGAGCTCTGTCCTAAGTCGGTCTAAGCAAGGGGATAAGAAGGGAAGTGAATGAAACGATCCTTGCTAAGTGAGAAAAGGTGTATATATACTTTGGGTGAATTTCCAACATAAGGACAACTTGTTTCTCCATTTCTCATCTAGGTCCTTCCCTTGTTCTAAGCCACGTTTCTCCCTTCCATACTTAAGAAAAACTCATCTTAAACCCAAGGTATAAAGGTGAAGAAAGCCAACTTTTTACTAAGTTGCACATATAGAAGGGTTATTAGGCTTATAACTTGATTATTTAATTTATAAGGGTTATCATTCTTATTTGATTATTCAATTGAAGTGCCCTATTCATCATTCTTACTCTAAATGATTCCAAGAGTCATAAATATACTCTAAAAGGTGTATTTTACAAGTTTCATCCCTCATTTTGGGTAAATTGCACTTTACACCAAAATTAGGGTTTTAAGCACAAGGATTGCCCCACAAGCTGCATCTCAGTGCCCAAGCTTGGGGAACCAATCACACTTCATCACATTCACTCTTATGATGTCTCAATACTAAAGGAACATCTTAACATGTGCAATTTGCAAGTTAACCCCTTTTAATTGGGTAATTTGCATATAGGTCCATGTATTACAAAACAATATTACAACATTGTTCAAAAGGACAGAAAGGGAAATATATATTCCTCAGAAGCTTTAATTACATTATCAACAGATAACCACAAGCATTTAATCACATGATTAAGAAAAACACCTGGGGTTAGTTCATAACCCAGGTCAGGGATGTTACAACATGATTGGTAATAACCCAATGCCTGTAATGATGACACAAGATTGGTAATAACCCAATGCGTGTAATGATGACACATGATTGGTAATAACCCAATGCCTATAATGATGACACAAGATTGGTAATAACCCAATACCTATAATGATGACACAGGATTGGTAATAGCCCAATGCCTGTAATGATGACACGTGATTGGTAATAACCCAATGCCTGTATTAATGTTATATGAGTACATGGTAGATATAATCCCATATATGTTTAGTAGATTGGCTAAGGTCAACATATTGAAATAAGAATGTCTCATGGCCACTAAATTGTAATGACAAATCCCAAACATTAAATAATTATATTTGCGGAAGTGACCATTAACATCGGATTATTGTAAATCACTAAAAATTAAAACCTTTTTCAAAGAGATCAAATCATAGGAAAACTCTTTCAACAAGAACCAATGTATTACATTTACATCCTGGTTCATAAGTACATATTTTGTACCATCTCTTCTCGAGAGTTACAACATAACCTGCCTTGTTAAAAGCTAAACACAGACATCGTAAGAACCTCGAGGCATCAAGCCAAAATCTTAAAATGATTCATTAAAAGCACTAACTATTAACTCCGGGGACCTGAGAGTACAGAGACGACACATAAACTTCTATCTACAAGACATGACAGATAGTACACTCAACCTGAGCTGTCACTGTTGTCCCTACTACTGCTGAAGTTCTTCCTCTGCAAGATGTTCCCAATCTCCTTCCTGCTTGTCCACCTAAAAATGTTGGATCCCACGGGGGTGAGACAATTGAAAATTGCCCTAGCGAGAGATATAACTCTCCGCCAAAAACATTATTATTGCAGTTTAATAATATAAAACTAGGCAGAGGATAAGCAGTTTAAAGCATTCTCATCTTTTAAAGCATTGCAACTATTTATGATAGAACAATAGATCATCTATTCTCTTAATAAGGAATAGGAAGAACATGTATATCATTTATCCATCATATTATACCATCATGTCAAACTTCTCTTAATGAGTGTCACAAGAGAAGTTTGACATGATGGTATAATATGATGGATAAATGATATACATGTTCTTCCTATTCCTTATTAAGAGAATAGATGATCTATTGTTCTATCATAAATAGTTGCAATGCTTTAAAAGATGAGAATGCTTTAAACTGCTTATCCTATGCCCAGTTTTATATTATTAAACTGCAATAATAATGTTTTTGGCGGAGAGTTATATCTCTCGCTAGGGCAATTTTCAATTGTCTCACCCCCGTGGGATCCAACATTTTTAGGTGGACAAGCACGGAGGAGATTGAGAACATCTTGCAGAGGAAGAACTTCAGCAGCAGTAGGGACAACAGTGACAGCTCAGGTTGAGTGTACTCTCTGTCGTGTCTTGTAGATAGAAGTCTATGTGTCGTCTCTGTACTCTCAGGTTCCCGGAGTTAATAGTTAGTGCTTTTAATGAATCATTTTGAGATTTTGGCTTGATGCCTCGAGGTTCTTATGATGTCTGTGTTTAGATTTTAACAAGGCAGGTTATGTTGTAACTCTCGAGAAGAGATGGTACAAAATATGTACTTATGAACCAAGATGTAAATGTAATACATTGGTTCTTGTTGAAAGAGTTTTCCTATGATTGGATCTCTTTGAAAAAGGTTTTAATTTTTAGTGATTTACAGTAATCCATTGTTAATGATCGCTTCCGCAAATATAATTATTCAATGTTTGGGATTTGTCGTTACAATTTAGTGGTATCAGAGCTCTAGGTTCGCTGAGTCTACAGAGACATAGGACTAAGGTATCAAGTCTGTTCTAAGTGTACCTCCGTGTATCTTATAGTGCCTTCTGCTTATGCAGAAGAAGATATATAACTCCAAGATGTCTGGAGAACACGAGGAACACGTTGTTGAGAGCAATGTTGTTGCACCAGTGGGAGGTGTAAGGGATCATGCAAGAGAAGAAACAATGCCTGAGAATCCCCATGTTGATGAAGTCATGATGAGAAACCCAACTTTTTCTACACTTTTTGGGCAATTCATGACTACAGTGATGCATATGACAGACCGGATGCCAGCACCGGCACCTAGGGTACCAACTCCCAATGAGGGATATGGATCTGGAAAGACTTTTGAATGATTACGTCGTGTAGGAGCCATAGAATATGCTGGTACATCTGACCCAGTAGATGCATATTTATGGCTCACTGAGTTAGAAAAAGCTTTTAAGATCATTAGCACCCCAGAGGTTGACAAAGTTAAACATGCTATATACCTTTTGAAGGGTAGTGCTGGATATTCGTGGGCTATAGAAGAACTAAAAAAGAATTACGAAGAGATTAATTGGGAGGAATTTTGTCGAGAATTCGTCAATAAGTATTTTCCAAGGACATAATTAGATGAAAAGATCTCGCAGTTTGAGAAAATTCTACAGGGAGCCATTACAATAAGTGAATATGAGGTTAAGTTCATGAAACTTTTGTGATTTTGTCCTCAAATGGCTTCTACTGAGGAAGAAAAGATTCGACGTTTTGAGAAGGGACTGAATGCCGAAATGTCTATTCCGGCATCTTCCCTAGAAAGTAGAGAGAGGTTTGCCACATTTGTGGAGTCAATTCGAAGGATAGAAGGGTCTATGACAAGGAAACATGAGAGAGACCTTAAAAGGAAGTCTAAACAGTCACATGAACAAGAAATTGGTGGTACTAAACAATCAAAGATTTCAGTAGTACCGACTCAACCACAAGGTAGTGCACCCAAGCAGCAGTCACCTAAAAGGCTCCGAGCTTGCTATAAATGTGGACAGAGAGGACATCTGAGGTGGCAATGTCCAAATAGAAAGTGATGAGGTGAACCAACAGACAAGACACTAGATAACTTGTAAGAGGTAGACATGTCAAGATAAAACTATCTATTTTGAAATATCCTCTACTCTCTACTATAAGAAAGGTAGTGTTGTTTAGTTCGTCTGTATAATCCTTTGAGGATATGAGGAAGAGATAAGTAGAATGAAAAACTTGTGTTCAATTTAATATTCTTTTATATGTTTTGAAATTTCTTTTTCTTCATTAAGGAAGGGAAGAAATGAAAAAGGAACTCAGAGAAAATCTGAGATATTAAGTATATCAAATTTAAAGAGATGAAAACATGAAATAAAATGAATGCATACTACCTAATTTCAGTTCTTATATACCCTGGCCAGGTATTCATTTATTGAAGGCAAGGTAAGTGTTACATACCTAGATTGTTATCTTTCTGATTACTCTGATCAAGTAATCATTCTGAAACAATCCAAAGAAACATAACCAAGAAGGAGATGTGGCATGGATATTTCTACCACATTCTAATTCATATACGAAGGAATTTGATTTAATTATAAATCAACTTATAAACAAAAAGGAAGATGAAGATGTGATGTGTTATTAACACATGCATTAGATACCAAGGTAAGGGATTCTGGTATCTGAGAAATATCAGGCTATTTTATTATGGTTACCAGGAATGGTTAACTGTGGAATCAGTCCAGTTACCTAATGTAGTATGGACATCATATGTTAGGGGTTTATGCTTTGCATAAACATAACATTGATGAGGATGAACTATTTGAAGGAATAATTGTAAAATTATTACAAGAAAAGTTTATCAAATTAAATTAACAAATAACCTCTATCTAAATAAGAAAAGAGTTACCTGACACAGAATTAACTCCACAGTCAATAACAAAAGGACAGTGGAGTACATGCCCTATGTGTTTGATTCTATGAGAATTTTGTGTGAAAGAACTTTGTACTGATCAAAGTTCTATGGTGTCTCCATAACAATGAGATGTTATGTGGAGACTTCATGATATAACGAATGAATAATATCTGTCTTCCTTTATCTGGGATTTCGGGGACGAAATCCTTGTTAGGGGTTTATGATTTGTAACATCCCTAACCTGGGTTATGCCTTAACCCTAGATGTTTTGCTTAGTAAAGTTAATTATATGCTTGCTCTTATTTCTTGAAAAGTAATTAAGGTATAAGAGGAACTCATGTTTCAATTTTAGTCCTTTTCGAATAATGTTGAAATAATGTTTTGCTTGTTTTGGACTAAAGTACAAATTACCCAAGTTGAGGGGTTAAATTGCAAATGTTACATGATAAGATGTTCCTCATGTGTTGAAGAATCATGAGAATGAATATGATGCAGAGGTATGGCTTTTGGTAGCCTGAGTACCAAGAAAGAGCAGATAAAGCAATATTTGTGCATTAAAACCTAGTTTTGGTGTAATGTACAATTTACCCAAAACCTAGGGTTCAATATGAAAATTACCACTTCAAAATAGTCCCCAATGTTTCTTGACATCATGTAGAGCAAAGAAAATGAGAGGGACGTCTCATTTGTATCTCTTTGGAGGAGAGAGAATCTTGATATTAAAATAATTAAGATTTAAGCTTAATTGGAACTTTACTTCAATTTAATGCAAAAATAAATATATTAATTGAAGAGCCCTTTCAACCAAAAGGTGAGGAATGATTTTTCAAAGGAATGGACGACCATGTGCCTTGCAAAGGCACGAAAATATCTAAAGGAAGTGGATAACTCATTCACATTATTAAAAGAAAAAGAAATATCCACTAACTTTAGGATATTATTATTAAATGGATAAGGTGCTTAGTTTGTTTTTCTCTAAATCGTGGATAATTGAGAGAAATAAGAGGCAAGGAATATAGCCTCGTATCCAAGGAAGATAATGGGGAAAGTGCCAAGGAAATGGAGGAGTTATCCCTTACTTTCTCTCTCTTAAAGTGAATTTTTTTAATAAAATGCATATATGCTCCTTTATCCATGAGTTGAAAGGGTAATTTCGAAACCCCTTTCACTTCTTGCTTGAAAAAACTACCAAGGGATCTTGGAGCAACAGGAGGACGACCCCCAACCTGTTGCTAAGCTTCTTGACCTTCTTTCACCATGATTTCATGGTGGAAATAGAAAATAAATGATAGATTTCTTCTTTTCTCCATGCAATCTTCTATCCTA
Organism: Alisma plantago-aquatica; assembly: GCA_963693085.1. NCBI lineage: Eukaryota > Viridiplantae > Streptophyta > Magnoliopsida > Alismatales > Alismataceae > Alisma > Alisma plantago-aquatica. The sequence goes on from OY856415.1 coordinate 616,570,643, forward strand.
GCCATTTCTCTTCACTCAAAAGCTTGAGGACGAGCTTGGGATAGTTGAGAAAGCTTTTTCCACCATTAAAGACGTGGATCTTGGAGCTTTGAAGCTCAATTGGAGGTGGGTTATATAACTCAAACCCTTAAATGTTGTTATTGCATTCAATTCTTCATTATTTGTTGATTATTTGGTTCTACTTGAAATTCCCTTGATCCATTGATGTAATTACCATGAAAATAGAATTAGCTTTTGAATGAACTAAGGTAGATGATGATGACATCATCTTATACACACATTCCAACAAATATCTATTGCAAACGGTTTTAAGACCTTGGTCCAAACGGTTTCACCAAACGGTTTGCAAACCGTTTGGAGGTTTGGATCCCAAACCATTTAGAAGGGTTGACCTTTTGGATGGGTTGACCATTTGGGATCAGGACCCTAGTACATGTTTGATGATGATCTAATGGATCCAATTGATTAATTCAATATATGGACAATCCTCCAATTAGAAACCCTAATCGGGTTAAGTGCTGAAATTTCAAGTGATTGATTTAATACTTTGGGTTGACTAACCCAAACGGTCTCAAGACCATTTGGAGGTCACCCAAATGGTCACAAGACCATTTGGAGGTCAACCAATACCGTTTGGAGGTCTAGGGTTGAGTATGGTTGAATAATTGGAGATTTAGAGATATCAAATCGAAAGGCAATTACTAGCTAATTTGATGATCAATCCAATGATATAAACCCTAATTGGATTTCACAAATTTTAATGAAATATGGGGCAAACGGTCTCAAGACCGTTTGGAGGTCATCCAAACGACCTCAAGACCATTTTAGGTCAGGTCATGTCATGGTTTGATGATGATCCAATGATTTTGATTGGACTAGTTCCACAATGTCAACCATTGATGGTTCCTCGATTTCAAAACCCTAATTGATGGCTTCTTGATTATAAACCCTAGTTCAATTGGGTTCAAAACCCTAATTGAAGGACCAATTGAAGGGTGATTCAATGGTTCAATTGAAGAATAAATCAGTGGTCCAATGGATAGATGGTTTAATGATTGAAATCCTGAATTGATAAAGTGATGGAAGACCTTTTTGGTCCATTCGGTTTTGAGAGAGTTTGGACCAAACGGTCTTAAGACTGTTTGAGTCCAAATGGTCTTAAGACCGTTTGAGTCCAAACGGTCTCAAGACCATTTGAGTCCAAACGGTCTCAAGACCGTTTGAGACCAAGCGGTCTCAAACCATTTGGAGACCCAAGTGGTTTCAAGTGTAAATTGTCCATACGGTTTCCTTATTGTTTTGCTTAAACGGTTTCAAACCATTTGGAGCATCAATGGTCAAGAACATTTGGATGTTTCAATGTGATTAAGTCAATTGGAAACCTAAGGTGATGAAAGATTAAATGACCATATGGTTGTTACTAATCTATCTCAAAGATATTCACTAGGGTTGTACCTTTAAGATACTAAGTGATTGAAAATCCTTTAGATGAGTTAATCCTTGAAGCTTAAGTAAGCAATAACTCAGTACACTACGTCAATCATAGATGTATGTACTTGATTGAAGGGTTGATGTAAACCTAATCAAGTTGAAAGGATGACAGAAAGGAATTCATACATGAGTATTAATCGTGTGGTGATTAGATTATGATCCTTAATAAAGAGATCATGAAACCCTAACCCAGAAGGTTAATGAACCCTAACCCTAATTCAGGGTAAGATAATGTAAAACCTAATTATGGATAGTTGAATTAGAAACCCTAATTTTAGGGTAAAGTGCATGAAACCCTAAACTAGGGTAATGTGATATAAAACCTTGATGTATTGATATGAAATGAGAAACCCTAATTGAGGTTGATTCCATGAGAAACCCTAATTGAGGGTGATGCCATGAGAAACCCTAGTTGGGATGAATAGTAAACCCTAATTCTGGGCAATGCGATGTGAAAGCCTAATGAAGGGTGATGGTATGGGAGACCCTAATCCTAATGATGGAATGGTGACTAATACATTGATAAGGGAAATACCTAAAGTGATTGATTATAGATAACCTTATTATAAGCAATGCCTTAACATGAAATGAGTCCATATCCTTAAAGATAGTTGGACCATTATTGTGTGTGACCTATGCACTTTATGGTAAGAGTGATAGGTTAGTGGATGAAAGTATTAAGATGGGAAATACCTTAATCCAAGATAAGCTGATAACTCAAGAACATTGGAAGTGATGAGGAAAGTGATACATCAAGATATGATAGGTATCACCTTTAGCATTCCAGGGTTGATATACCTTGATGCACCTCAAATCCAATATACTTGGATAAGAAACACATGAAGTGTGTTATGTAAATTGTTACAATGAAATGTAATGAGTTTGATATACTTTGATAAGCATAGGCTAAAATACCTTGAGAATGGGGTTAAGCCAAACTAATGAGTATGATGTAATCATACCATGAGAAAGATGGGAAATGAACTCATACCTTGTATTGATAATCAATTAATGATAAATGACAAGAGTAATAAACATGATTGAATACTCGAGATGTTTAATGGCCTTGTGAGCCATATGGTTAGATGTTGCGTAGTGAGAGGTGACAAGATGTTTAATGGCCTTGTGAGCCATATGGTTAGATGTTGCCTAGTGAGAGGTGACAAGATGCTTTATGGGCCTTATGAGCCATGAGAACAATTGTGGCATAATGAGAGGTACCAAGATAATTATAAAAGTTTATTGTAAGAAATGACAATGTTTTAATAAACTTAATAAAAGGAACAATTGTATTCAATAAAGAATGTGAAAAGCTATGAAGGCTAACCTCAGGAGTGGTTAGAATCCACTGGCTGGCTGTGTAATCAGGTTTGGTTAAAGTCCAATACCGGGCAGAGGCATAAAGCCTGTCATCAGGATTGGTAGCATCCAATGCCTGGATGTGAAATCAGGATTGGTTAAAGTCCAATGCATGGCTGTGAAATCAGGATTGGTTAGAGTCTAATGCCTGGCTGTGAAATCAGGATTGGTTAGAGTCCAATGCCTGACTGTGAAATCAGGATTGGTTAGAGTCCAATGCCTGGCTGTGTAATCAGGATTGGTTAAAGACCAATACCTGGCTGTGAAATCAGGATTGTTAGTGTCCAATACCTGGCGGTGTAATAAGGTTTGGAAGAGTCCAATACCTGGCAGAGGCTTAATGCCTGTAATGATGACACGGGATTGGTAATAACCCAATGCCTATAATGATGACACATGATTGGTAATAACCCAATGCATGTAATGATGACACATGATTGGTAATAATTCAATGCCTGTAATGATGACACAGGATTGGTAATAACCCAATGCATGTATTAATGTTATATGAGTACATGGTAGATATAATCCCATATATGTTTAGTCGATTGGCTAAGGTCAACAGATTGAAATAAGAATGTCTCATGGGTGACATATCAAGATAATGAGTGTCACAAGAGAAGTTTGACATGATGGTATAATATGATGGATAAATGATATACATGTTCTTCCTATTCCTTATTAAAAGAATAGATGATCTATTCACTACTACAGAAACGGCCTTTGGCGTCGGTCGTTTAACCCCATTTGGCGTCGGTTTCCGACCGACGCCTATGTGGGCGCCGCTAAAGGTCGAACACTTCGGCGTCGCTTTTTAACCGACGCCTATTTAACCTATAGGCGTCGGTCTTTTAGTAGATAACCGACGCCAAAAGGGTTCGCGCCACAGAAAATGGCGTCATCTAGGGCACTTTCTGCGTCGGTTATTTACTAAACGACCGACGCCTATATGGAATATAACGTCGGTCTTTTAGTAGATAACCGACGCATAAAGTGCCCTAGATGACGCCATTTTCTGTGGCGTGAACACTTTTGGCGTCAGTTATATACCAAAAGACCGACGCCTATAGATTAAATAGGCGTCGGTTTGATACGAATATCCAACGCCATTTCCAGGACTGCTTTGGCCACATCAGGCGTCAGTTTTTTTGAAAAAAACCGACGCTGAAGGTCTTTGCTGACGGTTTTCTATAAATAACCGACGCCTATATCTATTTTTTTTTCATATCAGTTTGCAGGCCTGCTGTGGCTGGTCAGCAGGATAAGAACTTGCAGTTCAGTTTTCTGAACTGCAGGTTTACGACATCCATTGATATCAGCCTACAAACAGGCCGCAAACATGCAAAAGTCACAAGGAAAATTTCACACAAGTACATACATTCAGACATCAATTCAATTCTCACATTCACATATATAGAAACATTCAAATACATGTATTAACATTCAGAAATATTCATTTACAAAGTATCATTCATTATCGCTATCAACATCCCAATTATATCTTACAGTTGCCACTGCTTGTATGGCTTTTGCCCATTCTTCTCTTACTTCATTTAATGCTTCCATCGTATATGGAGCATGTATATTATTTAAGCATTTACCTATAGTGTGGTCAGTTTTAAACACATGCAAAGAGAATGATGTATATATATAAGTAATAATATAAAAATAAGATTGATATATTTCATACTAACTAATGAGACTATATATAATACCTCATGTATGCTATCGATGTCCAATGCGGCATGTTTGATAATCATCTGCATAAATCGCATCACATAGTATGCGCATGCCCAACCATTGTCTTGTGTAGCACACTATAAATTGAAACACACAAAATAATACAACTAAGCACAATTCACATCAATAATATATATATTCGAGTCAGGAACTTACTTGTACGTTCTGCCAATTTATTGGCTGGTTCTTTTTCCTTGGAACCGTTCCTCCAGCCTTTTTGAATGCATCTAAACCCCTACATGTTAATATAACACAATAAATTGCATAAGTAAATAGTAATGTAATAAAAGATGTTAACGGATATAAAAATGAAATATTTCTCACCAGAATAATGGCATTCTCATTACGTGTCCAATTTTAGTGTTCAATGTACTCCCCGCAGGATCTAGATAATAAACAGTGAATGTCCCGGGGACAATAACTAGTAACTCCCAATGTCTACCGCTAGAGGTAAGAAGTTAACAATTAATAACTCAAAATGCAAAATAAAAATGGAATTTTCTTAAGTCCAAATTATAAATAAAGTAAACTTACTTGACATTGAATGGAGCTATTATTATCGTCTTCTTTTGCTGACCAAAAATTGTAAAAGCATCTATACAGTATTGTTGAACATTATCAGGGTCTTTAGCTACCAAACTAATCAATGATGGAATCAAAAATCCCACATGATCAAATGCAAATTATTTGCAATGATCTTCGACTAAGTAGCTGCAAAACATATAGGCGTATGCATTAATATATAAGAAACCAGATCACCGGATCTTACACAAGGTATATGGATGTATAAACAAGATCTCACCTTATCCATGTCTCTATCATTGATGTATTCAGCCAATCATACATAAACAACTCAATAATATCTTGTATAAATAAAGAGTTATCGTATGATTGACCTGCATAATCTGCATCTAAAGAAACTATTATAGGGCAATGTATATTATGTGCCCGTAGACAACATGCCATTCCCCTACAAGCAGGACCTAACGGGTATGTTAGGTCAGTTGGAACCCAAGTTGGTAATGCGGGAAGTGGAGGTGGAGGCCTAGGTGCTCCTGGTGTCTTCTTTTTAACCTGTATATATAATTTCAGATCAGTTGACATCATATATACACATTAACAGTCTAAATCAATGTAAATTTATCTTACAATTTCAGTCGTGTAGACGACATCTGCTTTGGGCCACAATATGACCCCGCCTTCTGCCTCACCAAGTGTATCAATATCTAGGTGGGCATATGGCAACGCAACTTCCCTCCAATCGGGTAATACATGTATCGGGCTCACACGAATGTAGCCCTGCGGCATTGGAGTCCCATGAAACGTTGCCCCAGGAAGGGACTGGTAAGCCTGCGCCTCTGCAACAACATAGTCTTGCATTCTTAAGCGGCATGGCTTCAATGCCTACAAATTTACGTAAAGAATGTTATACATATATACATATAATCTTGAAAACATATCATCTTGAAAAGACTAGCTACAATGTCATAAACAATACTTACAGCAGACGTGCTAGGCGATGGGTCTCCAGGATTACTCGCAGTCTGTGCGTCAGGAGAAGAGTGGGTCGCCATAGGCTGATTGGAAGCCTGAGATGCCTGCCACCGCAGCAATTCTTCCTTGACCTTCTCAGCAACTACATCGTTGACCTTCTTAGCAACTAAATCCTCAACTCTCTTATTCTCCTATACATGGATAAAAGAAACATTAGCTTCTTATTAATGAATTTCCTTTTGCAGTAACATTCTAAAAAAAGAATAGGTTACCTCTTCTTGAGAAAGTCCCGCTCTGGGTTTGCGCTGGGATGGCCCAAAGAATGCTTTGATGCCAACACCAGCGCCGGCACCTCTAACACGTCCAGGATGCTCTGGGTTACCCAGAGCAACTGTCAATTCATCCCTTGTGCCCTGAGGGATGAACGTGCCTTGTTTCCTCTGCTCGTGCAGCTCCCGCTAATCACCATAAATAGAAATTGGTAAGTTAACACCACAAATAATTAATATTCAAACGATTTCTCTAAGAGTTGTATTTTACCATTTTTGCAGCCGCCTCAGCAGTTACAGGCTTCTTTATTTCACCCTTCTTGTTTTGCCTGCCAGCTATCCAAATATCATGGCGAGGCATGGGTGTGGCAGACTCCTGAGTAGGAGCAGACTCCTGAGTAGCAGCAGACTGCTGAGTAGCCGCAGACTCCGCCTGTAGTCTTTGGCGAACGCTTGCATAGCCTTTTGGACCCATAGTGTGGTCATGCACATTCAGTGCACGCCTTGCTTTTTGTGCGTCACTGAGGGCCTAGTTAGTATGCACATTAATGATTTGGTTAGTAGCACTAAATGTTAATCTTGAATAGGTGAATACAATGTATATTAATTAAATTGGGAGTGACGCCTAATACCTTGAATTCTTCAGATTTTCTTGAAGCAACAAAATTGTCCCAATCTTCTTTGTCTAAGAAGTTCCATTGTTCAAGGGATGACTTCTTCTTCTTATCACCCTCTTTTATGTATTCTCTGTTCAGATTTGTCCTATAATTCCTAAGCATCTTTCCAGCGCGTTGCATCACACTTTTACGATGTAACTTCTCATCCAATGCAAACAGATTCTGTAAAATAGAAATGTTATTAACTAGTATCCAAAATAGAATTGCAAATAATAGAATTTGTAATCTACAAAATAGAATTGCAAATAATAATAACTCACGCATAAATCCTTCCATATCAAGTCTTTTTTCCCCTGAGGAACTTTATGCCAATTATCATACTTAACACCACAATGGCTCCGAGTGGTACACCCAAGATAGTTTACAAAATTATTGCGGTTCACTCTAATTGCATTTCCTCCATTATCAAACTCCACAACCAATTTGGATCCACTGCCACTTAGCGCTATTAACTTCTTCAACAGAGTGATGCCCCTTTTCTTGTTAAGTGTTTGGTGCTGCGCATCAAGTTGCTCCAGTGCTTCAGTGGGTACATGTGCATCATCAACCTAAATTTTGACAAAAATAAACACACTGAATTAGCCCAATATAGAAATATAGGATATATGACATAACTAGAAGATAATGAATTTTATAGAAATACAGGATATGTTTTTAGAACTTACATTGGTATCCTCGCCATGCTCGTCATGGACAGCATGCTCATCATGGACTTCATGCACATGACATGACTTTTGATTTCGTCACCAGTGCTGACTTTCAAGTTGTTACCACAATGCCTACATGGACAGTAGAACCTATCTCCAGGTTGTTTCCTATGTTCCTCAGCAAATCTAATAAACTGGTCAAGGCCAGATATAAACTCTAGGGTGCAGCGATTGCGAATGGACATCCATGATCTATCCATTCTATGATCAAAGAGAAAACAAGTATATATTACAACAACATTAGGGTTTAGGGACATGTGTTGTCATTCTTATATATAATAAATGTGTACCACCTATCCCATTCTTGAACACCTAATCTCACTAGTAAGTGTATAATGTGTATTGGGTTTTCAAGAAAATTTTGGCAGCATTTTCCCGTTGTTCTCTAAGTACATATGTACTTAGAGAACAAACGGGGAAATGCTACCGAAATTTTCTCGAAAACCCAATACACATTATACACTTACATCCTAAGTGAGATTAGGTGTTCAAGAACAGTCCCAAACCGGGGACTATCCAAGATTTACTCCTAATGAGTAAATCTTAGATGGGTTTCTAGGCCAACAAATACATGTGTTGTCATTCTTATATATAATAATTGTCTATAAACTACAGGCAACATGGTTAATCCTAATCAACAGAGCATTATTAAATAATAAATCAAGAAATCAATAGTTTCAAACAAAAGGTTTAGGAATCTTTACTAGACATTATATGTATCCCTAATCATCATATTTAACATACTACATTATTATGAACATCCAGATCAGATTAAGATCATACTATGTTATAACCATTGGTTTAATAACCCTATTTCTGCATGTACATGTTTATCAACTTTAAAACCCTATAATTCATGAAATCATTCTAATTCAATTTAATATGTTGGGATCACATAATTATACTGGTAGGATTTTAATAGACATGATAAGTACCTAATCTATAGAGCATTATTAAATAATAAATCAAGAATTTAATAGTTTCAAACATGCAATAATTCACAATGTAATGTTATAAACTATACGCAACATGGATAGATGAGACTAGAGTTCATATTAGAATAAAAATTAGCAACTTAGGACAAAGTCCATCACTAAAGTCCCAAACTCAACATATATGCACAATCAGCATCAAATATAGGACAAAAGGGTAGATTAGAACCCTAATGTATTGTTGTTTGCTTCCTCCATTTGCCCCTCTTGCCCGACAACTGGGTTTAATGAAAGAAACACATCCATATTCATTCTACTCTCTCGTAGGTGGAAGAAGAGGAGGAAGAGGGTACCTGTGACGAGCGGCAGCGGCGGCGGTGAGAAGCGAGCCGGTGTCAATCGGCGGCTGCGAGCAGCAGGTGTCCAACGGCGGCAGGAGCGGCGGCGAGCAGCAGAAGGGGTCCAGCGGTGGCGAGCAGCAGGTGTCCAGTGGTTGCGGCGGCGCGACGACGTGGCGGCGCCGGTTCTCAGGCGCTGGAGCAGCAATTCTCAGGCGCTGGAGCAGCAGGGCGGCGGAGAAGGGGCGCGGAGAAGAGAAGAAGGTAGCAGGAGTGGTGGCGGAGAAGGGGGCGCCGAAGAAGGGGGCGCCGGAGAAGAAATAGCCGGAGAAGGGGGCGCTGGAGAAGAAATCGCCAGAGAAGAAATCGGCGGCAGAGAGAAATAGGGAAATCGGCTCGCAATGGAACAGAAGAAAGGGGAAGATTCGGGCGATCGCAGGATATAAAGTTCCCAAATAGCGTCGGTTGTTTGCAACAACCGACGCCTAAAATCTTTAGCGTCGGTTGTTTGCAACAACCGACGTCCAATTGGACGATATTTTCATGAAATTGTTTGGCGGGAACCACCTTCAACGTCGGTTATACAAGGATAACCGACGCTGAAAGTGACACTTTTCGCGCAAATTTTCATCGCACATAGGCGTCGGTTTATACCTACATAACCGACGCTGAAAATGACACTATTTTTTTTGATCAAAAATTGGATTTCACGGGCGACTTTAAGCGTCGGTTTGTTATAAACAACCGACGCTGAATACAAAGCGGTACCCGTGTCTGGCTGGTCTTCGAATATAGACGTCGGTTTGCTTAAACAACCGACGCCTTATATGTTAGGCGTCGGTTTTCCTTAATAACCGACGCCCAGAAAAGTGACACTGAATGCTATTTCTGTAGTAGTGATTGTTCTATCATAAATAGTTGCAATGCTTTAAAAGATGAGAATGCTTTAAACTGCTTATCCTCTGCCCAGTTTTATATTATTAAACCACAATAATAATGTTTTTGGCGGAGAGTTATATCTCTTGCTGGGGCAATTTTCAATTGTCTCACCCCCGTGGGATCCAACATTTTTAGGTGGACGAGCACGAAGGAGATTGAGAACATCTTGCAGAAGAAGAACTTCAGCAGCAGCAGGGACAACAATGACAACTTAGGTTGAGTGTAATGTCTGTCGTGTCTTGTAGATAGAAGTCCTATGTTTCGTCTCTGTACTCTCAGGTCCTCGGAGTTAATAGTTAGTACTTTTAATGAATCATTTTGAGATTTTGGCTTGATGCCTCGAGGTTCTTATGCTGTCTGTGTTTAGCTTTTAACAAGGCAGTTGATGTTGTAACTCTCGAGAAGAGATGGTACAAAATATGTACTTATGAACCGGGATGTAAATGTAATACATTGGTTTTTGTTGAAAGAGTTTTCCTATGATTGGATCTCTTTGAAAAAGGTTTTAATTTTTAGTGATTTTCAGTAATCCGCTGTTAATGATCGCTTCCCCAAATATAATTATTCAATATTTGGGATTTTTTGTTACATAAATGATAAAAAAATAGCCCATATCTATCTGTTCTTGTTATGAATGGGTTGACAAATCATGTGCATGATGATTCTGCTTGGTGCGTGTTATTTATTGATGATATTGTGTGATTGATGCAACTAAATATGAATTCGATGATAAAATTGAACTTTAAAGAAATGCATTGGATTAGCATGGATTGATGATTAGTAGGAGCCAAACGAAGTATATGCATTGCAATTTCAACCAATCTAAAATTGTGAATGATGAAACCAAGTTACAAGGAGTGGATGTACCAAAATGTGATACTTTTTGTTACTTGATTTCTATTATTAAAATAGACGGGGATGTTCATGATGATATTTGTCACATCATTACTGTAGGATGGTTGAAATGGAGGAGTACAACTGAAGTATTATGTGACTGAAAGATCGCTCTCATATTTAAAAGTAATTTTTATAGAACATCTATACCACCAACCATGCTATATGATAGTAATTGTTGGGCGGTTAAGAAATGAGTTTTCAATGAAATGGATGTGGCTGAGATGCTTATGCTAATATGGATGAGTGAGAAGATAAGAAAAGATCGCTTGATAAATACTATACTAAGAACAAAATGGGGATGGAGAGTATTGAGGACAAGTTGCGCCAAGGTTGCTCGAGATGGAATGGACATGTGTAATGATTGATAAACGTGCCTATGCGAAGAAATGCTATTGAGTCAATCACAATTAAAAGAAGAAGAGGTAGATCTAAGTTAAGATGACAAGAGCTTATAAAGAGAGTTTTTAAATCTTTACATTTTGATCAGAATACGACACATAACAAAGCTGATGGGAAAAAGAAAGATCTATGTAGCCGACCCCAACATAGTTGGGATTGAGGCTTAGATGATGATGCTGATGATGATGATAAACTTATCATGCATGACCAAAATAAGACCATAAGAAAACTACTACCAAGCTCAACTCTCAAATAAACATGTAGAACTAAATTAAACTAGATCAAAATCAGAATGCATCTTAGCCAAACCCTAAATTTTAGACTATTAGCCAAACAAAATCAGACCATAATAATACTACAACCAGAGTCAACCCTACTGTTTGGTTTGGTATCCAAACACAAACTATTTGGTATTCGACTTAAATACCAAACAAAATTTGAGTTAAATATAGACTATATATTTCAATCCCTTCTGACTAGGGCTGGAAAAACAACACTGGACTCGACCGACCCAATGTGACTTGACTCGACTAAAGTGGGTCAAGGTCTTGATATTTTTGACCTAGCTCAAAAAGATGAATCCAAAAAATCCGAATTATTTTACAAGCTGGGTCCGGGTTCGTACTTGCCCGATCAACCATAAATTATATCTATATTTCTTTCAATCTTTTTTCCATCATGTAAGGATGTAGCATTTTAATATGTACAAGCATAGTTTTATTTTTAAAATATGACTATTATCTTTTAATTAACAATGGTTTATAATTGTTTTGTTTACATTTTTTTTACCAACCAATATTTCCTGTAATTTTCGTTTTAGCGGTTTACATTTGTGTTTTTCGCATTTGCACTTCGGATTTACATTTTTTAATATTTTGAGTTTGTATTTTTTTATATTTTTTGTATAACATGATATTTTCAGGTCTATCGGGTCTATTAAGTTGGATCCGCAAATAAGAATTTTGGGTGTAATTCGATCAAAAATGACCCTAAATTATTTCTTTGAGGTGACCCGTATTGACCCGAAATAGAACCCGCTCAACTTAACACCCGAATGCCACCCCTTTCCCAAATTGCAATGTGATGAGTTGTCAAATAAAAATAGGACCAAATTCACTTATCCGAATCTATTGTTTAACCCAACCCAGATTTCATAATCTGGATCTGGAGTTAAGTAATGTTCCAAGAGGATGCTTGAAATCTATATACACTAATTGTAGATATCATATATAAGTGTATCTGGTTTTTACTGTAAAAAGAAAAAATGTATCTGGTTCAACCGAGCGGACCGCCAGCTGCATTGTACCGAAGAGACCGGTTCATTTTGGAGATCGCAGTGTCGCCGACGTCATTGCCGGCCCAACGGGTTTCACCATTTCCGGTTCGGCCTGTGGAAACGTTGGTCCGTTGCATATTTCACCCTTTCTCACATACCCGCTAGGGGTCTGCTGTTTTCTGCCGGATTCCGGCGAGCGAGTACATCGACGGCACAGACGACGACTCCTCTTAGGCCCCGTTTGGGTACTGTATTTGGGGGCGGCATTGTAGTTGGTGATGGGCCCCCCTACTCTCCCATCCCTCTCCCCATTCGTCTCCGCTTCTCCCCCGCATCCACGCCGCCTTTTTCCGCCTCTCCTTCCCGTCGTCTCCTCTCTAGGTACTGGTCGATCCTCCTTCTACGCCCAGTCCTATCTGGGCTAGCTAGGGTTTCAACCCCACCGTCTCCTCCTCCCCCGCCATCTCCATTCCCCGTCGTCTCCTTCACTGTCTGGCGCATGTCATCCGAACTCAGGGACGACCTCTACTGCCGCCGCCGTAGCCAGAGCTAGACCCGGAGTCATAACCATATCCCCCACCACAGCCGCCACCGCCACCACCTCCCCCACCCCTTCAGCGCCGCCGTTGCCACGGTGGTTCGCGCTCCGCATAGGGATTTCCGGGCGGTCAGGGCAGTGGGCGGCCATCCACATCCAGACGGCGTTCCGGGGGTTCCTGGTAAGCATAATATCATCAATGTCCAGCTTGAGAAACGATCTCGAGACTAGTCCTCCTCCATTTCCCGAGAGAAAAATGGCTGTGCTATTTTAATTCGCTGTAAAATATGCCTTGTTTCTGCTGCTTCCTCATCTGCTCCAGGGCCCTTCTTTTTTTGGTTGTGGCGTGATTCTGTTTTCCAATACAGTTGCAGTCATTTTGACGTACTAATAAAATTTATAAAGTAAAAATAGAGAAGATTCTTCTGCTCGTTTTGGGAGATTTCCCCGATTTTCTTCTGCCACGTTTTTTTAAAGATCGGAAGGGAATCCTTTCTGACTGCTGCTGCAAAACCATGGCAATCTACATTCCATCTGATCGAACTTCTATACATTGGCCTTATATCTTTTCTGAAAAAAGAAGTTTGGAAATAAGTTATGGTGTATAAACAATGTACTGATGTAGTTTATATTTGACTATTGAGACAATGTGTTGGGGTGATGTTGGGGCTTTATGGATGGATGGAGCAATGTGTTGACGTAGTTCAAATGATGAATACAATGTATTGATGTAGTTTATATCATGTATTCATGATATATCATACAAGGATCGTTTATATATTATCTGGTTTATGTCGAATGTACTTGTCTTATTTCCAATGGGCTCTAGCAGGTGATGAATATGGATGGCTTCTATGCCTTGTATTCACATAAAAAGTATGCAAATGATGTGTATGTGTACTATGTACATGTAGCTGCTGTCTCATCAAGAATAACGTTCGTGGCTGGTTCCTTCTGGCCTCCAAATCTTTCTAGTCTTCGCAACCCCCATCCCCAAACAAATGTTTCAAATGGCTGGAATGAATGATTTGTGGTTTGAGTCATGGATATAATTTGGGTTATAAGAAGAATGTTGTGGAGTGAATGATTTTTGTCAAACAAATTTGATCATATTTGATCTATATATGTAGTTTTGACTCATGTAATGAATGCTTTGAAACAGAGTTTGTGTGTTTGAAAAATGTGATTTACGTGTGAAACAAGATTTGATGGATATGCGCCATTTGAAACGATCACGTGGAAGAACATCGGAAACAAATTAAATTTAATAGATACAATATATCACTGTAATGAGACAAATGCAGAATTTTATATTAGCTGTAACCAAACGGAGTGGTTTAGACGTCAGGTATTTAAGATCGCTGCATTTCTGAATATCAAGTCACCCAAACGATGTGATCAGAATGTCTGACATTTTCTAATGGTGTTAGTCTAAATCCCGTTACTGTTAATTACCATTGTAATCTAGAAGTGGGCGCCCAAACGGCCCCTTATACTTGGAGGAAACGGCGTTTCTTCTTCTATTTCTCTTCCTTGCGCAGTATAATCCGGTACTTCTGCATTAACTAGTGGCGTCGACGGTAAAAGCAGCCACTGTTCTCTAAACGGCAGCAGGGCCTAGGTACCTCCTCCTCTGCTGTTTGTTTCCTTCTTCCAGCCGTACTACTACTCTCCTTCCGCCTGCCATATCCTTTACTTGAGTGATAATGGATCTGTTTTATGAATTCTATCATACTAGGATTCAGTCTAATTAATACGCTTGGTCCGACCAAGGCTTCATGTGTAAATGTGCTGAGCTTACCCTAGATGTTTATGTGTTCCCTACGTTGAGAACTTGTCGTGGTGTGCTACCTTTGCATATATTTTCCTCTCCCCCACACAACAACTAATTTGCCTTTAAGTTCATTTTCTATGCTACTATTTATTTTTACTTAGGTTCGATGTTCAAATTGTATTTGTTTACTTCCGCATATTTTTCTGTGTTATTGAAGAAATGCACCCCTTTTTAGTTGGAAATTATTTATATACTTACATTTGCTCGCGAATATTTGTTGTTGCTTATATGCTATATTCTAATCCAGTTTTAAATCTGTTTTTTTGTTTGACATTATTAGGAAGACATTGCTTTCCTTGGAAATTTTAAAAGGAAATGGATGCAAAGATAGCTCTACGACAAGCTAATTTGAACCCCGAAAGACCTGGTTAGTATAATTCTAAAGCTTGCTTTCATATTCTTTTTTTGCTATGATGTAAGAAATGGAAGTAAAAACTCTAAAAATGTGGGAGCATATTTGTTACACGTGACTCCCACATTATATGCTCAATCCTAAGGTGTCGATGCCACACGATAAGCCCAATTATGCGGAAAACATGGAAGCCATACAATGAATTTCGTATGTAAACCACGAATAACTTTTTCCATTTTTGGCAAGAGGATGAATACATCAAAACACAACCACAAGCTTACAAAAATGCATTTCTTCAAGAAGAAAATATCATAGATAAGTTAGATAACAACAGTTTTACATAAATTACCACGACAATAGATAAGCAGGTTTACAAAAATACATCTGGTCGCACAAAATTCTCTATACAGAAAAGTAAATCTTGATCCCAAGACTTGAGTGTACAAGGACAACTCTAAACCCGATTCCAACCTCAAGGAGTGAATCCACAACTATGAGGGGAAGTGTACTCTGTCTATGATCTCTGTTGTGGGCCTAAAAACATAAAAAAACTAATGTGTAAAAGTCCTAGTTAGTGAATGGAATCCCGTTCGTGAGATAGAACATGTCAAATTAAGGGATAGTTACATTAATAACTACATCTGATATGCATTTCTAGAAATTACTTTATAAGCAGTAATTACATGTCTGTATTATCATCGTACTCAAAATAAAAGAGTAGTAATTGAACAAAGGAGTGTTCATTAACACTATAACGAACTATGCATAGGAGATATCAGGTAATAATTAAGTAAATGAACACAACTATCAACGTGACACCCAAACCCCTAACTTTGGGTTTAGGATGCCACGACAGAACAACTAACAAATCCCGAATCAAATTTAATCATATGATATTATAAATAAATATTTTATTTTTTATTCCACTAAACAGCTAATTAGAAATTGTATTAGCAACCCTATTGCGAAAAGTCATTTGTTCTCACAAAGTTAATGACATGGCTAACTATTATGCTGTTCGGATTTATGTAAATAGAAAGAGGGTTTAGAAATAAGATTCATTACTAAATTACACCCAAACCCGTAACTCTGGGTTTAGGATGCCACATTAGAATCACTTACATATCCGGAATCAAATATAAACTTATGATACTATAGCTATTTTTTTTACTTTTTCTTGTTACACGAAGCAACTATATTTTTTAAAAATCCTCTGGCGAAACGTCGAATGTTATCACAAACTTAATGACAAGTACTTGCAGATGGAATGCTAACTGTCATGTGCTGTTCGAATTTTGCTAAAATAGAAAGAGAGTAAAAAATAAGATGCAGTATAATATTACTCCCGAACCCTTAACTCCAGGTTTAGGATGCCATGGTTGAACAACTACGAAATCCTAATAAATTTTGAACATATTATTGACAACGTTTTACTTTTTCTTATCCCACTAAACAACTGATTAAAAATTCTAGTAGAAAACCTATGGTGGAAAGTCATATGCTATCCCAAACTTACTGACAAGTGCTTGCAGATGAATGAGTACTTATTACATTGTTCAAATATTGCTAAAACAGAAAGTGGGTTCAGAAATAAGATGCAATATGAAATTACAACAATTCTCTCTCTGTCTCTTTGTCACTCTTCCCAAGATCCAAGTGACATAAGAGATCATATTAAGCAACACTGAATTAAAAAGCGGGTGAAGCGGCCGCTTAAGCGGTTAAGCACATGTCTCGTTGTAATTTCAGCTGAAGCGGGCTTTGAAGCGTTTTGGAGTGAAGCGGCCGCTTTTGTCCTCTTTTTGCCGCTTTTTCAGCCCCGCTTAAGCGGCCGCTTCAGGGCGCTTCACAACAAGTATTGCTGGAGTGGCCCATTCATACGTAAATTCTATAGAAAAATGAAAACACTATTCTTGGGAGATATGATGCCCCAACTGTTGTATTTCAAAAGGTGCAAGAAAGTTTAGTAATTAGCATTTATTCTTTACTTTGTTACTGCTGTTTGTACATTCTTTACAGCTAAACTAGTACTTTGTACTGTCAAGTTTGTATATGATATTACCATGTATGTTTAATGTTTGTTTATTACCACGGATAGTCTAATAGTCTAACATTTTGTACACTTGCACAAAAACTTTGCACAACCATTCGTAGATTGTAACAAAATGATGTCGTAAAATATTGTTATATTGTCTATTATGTACAAACTCTAGTAGTTTATTGCTCTTTAGGATTTACTGAGTAATATCTAATTTTCTTGATTCTACTATATTTTAATGTATTTCTCTTTATTACTGTTTAAATGTACATCTATTTATATTATGTTGAAGATTACCTTAGTCAACAATATTTGTACAAAGTACTAGTATCTAACTACTACTACCTACTAATGTTTTTTATTAAATGATAATTTCTAAGCCCAACCATTGAGAAGCAATATTAAGTACATAGTACTAGTATGCTGCTTGTTTGTTGAGTGAGAATTATGGATTTTTATGATGTTTGAGTGTTTTTAGCTTGTAACAATTTACTTTTGTAATTAGGACCCTTTTTAATATGTGAAAGTCATTCTGATGCAATGAAATATCATTCAGAATGCTTGATTGTTAACAAAATGGTGGTCACTAAATTTTTACATTTTTTTAAAACAATGCAGAACGCTTTTTCAAAAAGCGTCTGCTTTAGTCCGCTTTAAAACCCGCTTTCCGTTTCCCACTTCGAGGGGGTCAATCTGCACACTTCCTGCTTAGCGCTTTCCACAACCTAGTTAAGCAATAAAAGTGATCATACTTCATTAAGGTTTGTAGGACTATTGTGGGTCTTCTTGTTGATTTCTTGAAACAAGGGGCTTACTAGAAATGTTTTTCAATAGAGAATCTGAGCTGCTAGCACAAAAACACGCCTCATAACCAATATTAAACATCCAATATGAATATTATAAGGAAAATATGTCGGGTTGCATGATTATATAGAACAGTATAATATACATTAGAAAGCAGTAGGCAGGTTAATCCTTGGCGGATACGTTACAAGTTTCAAATACAGGGCTTTCGACTGGAATATGAAAAATTTATGACTGCAACTTTCATCATACGATCTATCACTTGCTTGTCTAAAAACGTAAGACTAAAAATACAAAACAAACACTAACCCTTGATGCGACAATTGTTGATTTACTTTATTATCTTGCTTTGACTTCTCATGAGACGTACAAAATGAAGGCTGGTGACCTACAATATAAGTCTTAAGCTAAGACCCGGAGACCTTAATACTACTAACTAACTCCCTAGTTTCCTACATGATTACTTACGTTTGGCCTTGGTGGCTATCTCAACAAGTCGGTACTAATCGTACACCCTTGTTGTCCTTAGTAGTCATGTGAGGTGTTAAAGTCTCGATGGCTTGTAAACTGCCTAACACAATGGTTCCACGAGGACTGACCATCATGTATGGTATGTTAATGACAAGGATGCTCATCTCCCCAAAAGCTAACCATGTGCTAGGGGTATTATCGAGATCTCCAATTTATGTTGGGTATCTAAAACTGTATAAGGAATATTCCAATAGGACTGGTTCACACATCTACGATGCGATTCTGTGTTAGTTCATCATGATCTTTATCAAATCATATACATTTTATCTATTGGCCATTGCAGAGTGGACATGAGTAAAGGAGTCTACTAAATCTAAGTCTATGTCAGCAATCACATTTGGTTATCAACAAATCTTGCTTATACTCATGAAAACACCCATCTTGTTATGTGCAATAAGCTAGAACCAATAAAGAAAGACAATCATCAATGTGCTTTGTTAACATAACTTCTTATTTGTGTAATGTTGCTGATTTCACCAACCTGCTCAAGGCTTTCATCGAACTGACGATCAAATTGGAATCTAGAATAACTGTTGTTCGAAACTGATCATGAATCTTTTGTGAAACTGTGGCAAATTTGGTTGGAGTCAACACCTATGATTTTCACTTTAAGTAGGCCAATGTGCTTACAGAACAATCCACAGGAGCTCGTACAAAGAATTAGAGAAGTCATGTAACACGACCAGACTTACATTATTAGTGGAACAGTAAAAGAATCTCCGTTGAACATGTGGTAGATATACTTGTAGTGAGGGTCGCATGTAAAGAAGTGTATAAAACTGATGAATTATGACTTGTTTAAGGCTTTCAGTCAATAAAATGTCATGAAAGTCTTTTTGGAATAAAAACCCCTATTTATTGTTGTCGACAATTGTCTAGGCGACTAGGCGGTAAACTCCAAGATTTTGGAGCCTAGTGGCCTAGGTGGCTAGGTGCCACTGCCTAGGTAGCCTGAACTTTCTATTAAAAATTTAATTTTGCAACTTTTATCATTGTAAATTAGATATGTTTAGATGTGTATATGACTTAGTATATTGTCTTGGTTTTCAAAGCTTAAGCGATCCTAATTTACAAAGGTTGAGACTTGAGGTGATCCAAATTAAATCCAACTTACTCTAATTTGATCTGAATTAGACCATGTTGAGAGTTATTTAGTTATTGTTTTTATTATTAGTTTGTAATATGGGCCTAAGTGTTTTGGCCCATTAGGGTTGGTCTTATGTCTGTACACTTCCTTGTCCTCCTATATATAGGAGCAGGGTTTCTCTTATCGAAAACAACACATAGCCGTCTTTTACTTTCTAAGATGGTATCAGAGCAGTGATCCAACCCTAACACAAACAAAAAGGAGAGAAAAGAATTCCACCGCCTGTGGGCGGCCGTAGTCGCTTCTTGGCTTGGCTGCCCGCCGGGCACTACCATAGATCCACTCTTGCTGCCGCTAATCTGTTTGTTTGGTGGTGTTAATCCACTATCTAAGCCATCAACCCCTAATGCACTCGCTAATCCTATGGCTTCCATCACCCACTCTTAGTGCGCCATCTACTGCTCGGCCGTCACAATACATGATATGTACATTGTACTGTTATATGTATTGCAAACTACAAAGTACATCTACATAGATAATACATTAGTTGAACGCATAACAATACAAGAAAAACTAAGGTATGAATGTATGTATAGGTACAAGTATAATGTATCAGTAAATATTAGTGGTTGAGTTCATAGCAGAGCAGCAATGTATGTACAAATGATAAATATGTAATGTAGGTACAACAGTTCATACATAAAGATGTAAATGGGTGCAGCAGTACATACATACATGGTTGTCAAGGCGTCTAGGCGGTGGGTTTAATCTAAGGGGTGCCTAGCCCGCCTAGGCGCCTAGGCTTTTCTGGGCGTTTTTGTTTTTACTTTTTTTTTCAGTTACATATTTAAATGTTCATACACATGATACTATATGTGATAATGTATTATTTATTCATTAAATGTTATTGTAAGTCTAATTTGAATTGATAACTATAGGAGAATCAGGGACAACAGAATTAACATGAAGAAAATGAAACAATAGTAAGAGGAAGACAAGTACGAATTGGTGAGAGAAAATGGGATAAAAAAAGCATGCAAATGGTAGAAGTTCTGTAGGAAGAAGTCAGAATAAGACAAACCAAGGGCAGTAAAAGGAGATTGAAAGAGGAAGAATCAACAAAACAAAATAAAAAACAGCAGTAGCAGGTGCTGAATTAGAAAATATAGAGGAAGAAATAGGTCAGTGAAAATAAATGGAAACATGCAAACAACAGTGGCTAAGAGTAGGAGGAAGAAATTAGAAAAAGAAAATTAGATATGTAAATAGTAGTAGTAGATTTCGTAGCAGGATGTATAGGACAAATTTGAAAAAGAAAATATGCACATGCTTGCATAGTAGTAGGAGGGAATATAGGATGAATAACTCAGAAAAAACATAGCAGCAGGACTCGGGAATAAGATGCAGGAGAATGGATAAAAAAAGAAAAGAGAAAGAAGCAAGAACAATAAACATATGAAAAAGTAGAAAAAACTTAACAAACAACGCTATGAGGACATACCAATTTGGTCCAAATCAATCCTCATTTCCCCAAATCAGACCTGATTTTCCTCAGACCAGACCTAATTTGCCAAAATTTGACCTGATTTACTCTAAATCAGACCTATATCAACCATGCAATGACTGAAGGTGATCTAATTTGACCAAATCTAGACTCGATTCATGCTAGTTTAGCCTTTAAATTGCATAATTTGGGCCTAAAACGCCTTAGACGCCCACTTAAAGCATTTAATAGGCTGGGCGCCTAGTTTGAGGCGCCTGGCCTAACGCCTAGGGCGCCTAGGCACGCCTAGGCGGCGCCTAGGCGGGCGCCTTGATAACTAAGCATACATACAGAGCTTATATGAAGTAGGAACGATTTTGATGCATGTACAACTCAATTAAAAATGAGAAACGCATACTAACCTTGATTTATAAACATAAGTTGTGTTTTAAAAAGCAAAATCAGTGTAATATATACACTAGTTAACTATTGTACAGTATTTGGATACATATTTAGTTGTTTAGCACAATAGTATTATATTAACATGTTAAATAATGCTATACAATGTTGATACATACTAACAAATTGATTATATTTCATTTTGGGACGAGGAAGTAGGCATAGAACCTGATTTTAACTTAAGCGGCCTCAGGCGGGCGCCCAAAAGCAGTGCTCAGGCGGGCGCTTAAGCGGGCTGAGCGGGTCTGAAGCGGCCGCTTAATGAAGATCCGCCTGACTGCCCGCCTAAAGCCCATTCTGAGCGGCCGCTTAAGCGGCCTCCTGGGCCGCTTTTTAAAACACTGGTCATGTATCCTGTCACTGCCATTGTGATGCTGGAGTCCATATTCAGATCTATTTGCATCATTATCTCAGATTTGATTCCAAGCAGGTTATGCGCTGCTTGTGATCTCTAGTGGATTTATAAAAGCCATTACTTGGCAGTTGATTCCTAGATTGGCCCGTTCTTGGAGCTTTGAGCCTATCCGATCAATATCAATCTCCTTGATCGCGACATCCGATCAATATCAATCTCCTTGATCGCGACATTTCCCATCTGTGGCTAGCCAACACTCTTCACCGCAAACCAAACAACCTCACATACTTATTTTATTTCTCCTCAATTTCTTATTCTACTACCCCCATATGCAATATACATATTTGTGCTAATCAAATCCATTTTGTAGCATAATTGGATTTTTGCGGGGGCCCCCTCCCTGCACCCCATGATTTGTCGCCCTTCTGGACCAACCGAATTCCCTTTTCGGGTCGACAAAAGATCCATTTATCTTTCTTTCCGGATCTGCCTATTTGGGTCTTTTTTGCCTTGACTCGTG
This sequence comes from Alisma plantago-aquatica, assembly GCA_963693085.1. Classification (NCBI taxonomy): domain Eukaryota; kingdom Viridiplantae; phylum Streptophyta; class Magnoliopsida; order Alismatales; family Alismataceae; genus Alisma; species Alisma plantago-aquatica. Next base: position 616,593,162 of record OY856415.1, read on the forward strand.
TTATCGGTTACCTCCTCCACATATTTGTCTACACAAACCTTACCTCTACTGTTGTTTTGACTCTCCACGCCAACCAGTCTTTGACTCCTTCCGTGCTTGGCGTGAGGGGGAGAATAGAGGATGAAGAGTAGAGGGAAGAGATGAGATGGAGGAGAGATGGAGAGAAGAAGAATTTTATTCTGCTGTTCTATTGGACTTCATGCCACATTTACTGCTAATATATGGTTTCTTTTGCTGCTATGTGATGCTTGCTGCTGCTATTATTGCTTATTCATCATCTACCTCGACTACTGCTATGAAGTTACATATTTGGACGTCGTTCTTACTACTTGTGCTATGATTAGCACATTCTGTTTGCTGCTTTGTGCTTTTGCACTTTCTGCTGTCCGTGCTTTATTTGCACGTTGACTTTCTTCTGTGGACCAGCACTCTCTGGACTCTGTGGACCAGCACTATCTAGACTTTGATGTCTGCTACCGTGATGGATACTTTATGAAGAGGGAAGATGATGAAGACAGTTGTTGCTGACTTTACATGGAGCTTTGTCTACTGGAGTTATTTATTTGTTTGCTACTCTGCCTACTGGTCTTCTATCTACCTATATTGTCAACTTTTTGCTGCTGTGCGCCAGCACTCTCTGGCATGTCAGTGCCTTGTTTGCATGTCGACTCTCTACTTCTGTGTGCCAGCATTCTCTGGCTCGTCCGTGCCCTGTTTCGCACTTTGACCCGTCCGTACTTTATTTGTACGTTGACTACTACTGCTACTGTGATCCAGCACTCTTTGGGCTGTGCTACTCTGCCACTGTGACCCAACACTCTCTGGCTACTACGACAACGACTTTGATGAAGACCTTGGTGCCTATCAACTATTTTATTTTTTACTCCAGATGATTGTGTTGTTGCTTATTTCTGCTCCAGATGATCGAGAAGCTTCTGTGACCTGCTTGCCTGCTTACTTGGAGTATCTACTTGAGGGGGAGTGTCTGAGTGTTTGAGTGCTTTAATGTAATATTGAGGGGGAGAAAATTCTTGTATGGGCTTGGTTTATCCTTTTATTCTGTTTCTTTATTTTTTAGTCCAACTCTCTGTTTGTAAGCTGATTTGGGATTCTCCCAACTTCAGCTTGAGGGGGGAGTGTTGAGAGTTATTTAGTTATTGTTTTTATTATTAGTTTGTAATATGGGCCTAAGTGTTTTGGCCCATTAGGGTTGGTCTTATGTTTGTACGCTCCCATGTCCTCCTATATATGGGAGCAGGGTTTCTCTTATCGAAAACAATGCATAGCCGTCTTTTACTTTCTAAGAGACCCAATCTAGCCAAATCAGACCCAATTGGCTGAATCAAACATGGATTAACCTAATATAGCCCTTAAGCGACCTAATTTGCAAAATTAGACTTGATTTTACCTAATTTGGGGCCAAAATGAACTATATTAGGTGTAAAAGCCCCTAGGCACACACCTAGTCAGCTGAGGGGCCTAGGCATGCAAACTTGGACACATCCTCAGAGCCTAGCCCGCCTAGGCGTGCCTGCGTGAGGCCTAGGTGAGGTTAGGGCCCGGATAACTCTGTGTTGTACAGGCGCCCGCCCGGGCAGCGCCTGGGCGTCAACCCAGTTTTCCAAAGTCAGGCGCCCAGCACATTTGGGCATTTGGGCGGCCCGCCTAGGCGCTTAATGGGCCTAAATTGAATCAATTCATCTACTGATCTAGGAATTAATCATTCATGTACTGATTTATATTAGTTTATCAACTGATGTGTATTTAGTCATCTACTAATTTGTATTTATTCATCTACTGAAGTTATCCGTCTACTATTTTTTTTATTAAGTTATGTACTCATTTGAATTTATTTATACAGTGCTTTTGAAATTATATAATCATCTGCTGATGTAACTTTACTCATCAACTGATTTGTATTTCTTTATCCACTTAATTGTATTTAGTCATCTACTTATTTGTATTTAGTCATCTACTTATTTAGTCATCTACTTATTTACTTAATTGTATTTAGTCATCTACTTATTTAGTCATCTACTTATTTATCTACTATTTTTTATTAAGTTATCTACTGACTTGTGTTTGTTTATGTACGATTCTGATATTCTTTAATCATCTACTGATTTAGTTTTATTTATCAACTGATTTAACTTTATTTATCAACTGATTTGTATTTATTGTATTTATTCATCTACTATTTGTATTTATTTATGTACTGATTTAGGAGTTAAATAATCATCTACTGATTTATATTAGTTTATCAAGTGATTTGTATTTATTCATCTACTTATTTGCATCTATTCGTCTACTGAATTTATCTGTCTACTATTTTTTATTTAGTTATCTACTCATTTGCATTTATTTATGTACTGCTTTTGGAATTATATAATCATGTACTGATGTAACTTTATTTAACAATTGATTTGTATTTATGTATCAACTTAATTGTATTTATTCATCTACTTATCTGTATTTATTTATCTACTGTTTTTTATTTAGTTATCTACTGATTTGTGTTTATTTATGTACTAATTTTGATATTATTTAATCATCTACTGATTTAACTTCATTTATCAAAAAATTTACATGTATCCATTAAATTATTATATATTCATCTACTTATTTATATCTATTCATCTACTTAATTTATCTGTCTATTGTTTTTTATTTAGTTATCTACTCATTTGCATTTATTTATGTACTGCTTTTGGAATTATATAATTATGTACTGATGTAACTATATTTATCAATTGATTTGTTATTATCTATCCACTTAATTGTATTTATTCATCTACTTATTTGTATTTATTTATCTACTGTTTTTTATTTAGTTATCTACTGATTTGTGTTTATTTATGTACTGATTTTAATATTATTTAATCATCTACTGATTTAACTTCATTTATCATAAATTTTACATGTATCCATTAAATTATTATATATATATATATATATAAACACCTGGGCGGACTGGGCGTCCCTAGGCAACGCCTGGACGCCTAGCCGCCTATACAACCATGGGATAACTATGCCAACAACTAAGGTATAGGAGCATGACCTAGACTCTAGTGTCGAATCGACATTTTAGCTGGAGAGATGAAGTTGACAAGAATGGTTGCAATGAGGCGGGAGTTCCAAATGGAAGAAAAATGCATGCAAGGGAGAAGCTACATAGATAACTAATTTTGATCACTTCTCTCGTCTTTTCCCTTCGTTTCCTATCCATCTCTCTTCTGCATGCGCCTCTCAACCTCTTCTAATGAGGCTTTGAGTCCCTTCCTTGACGCCAAGGAGCAACTGCCAACGATGAAAACCAACTGAGGTTCATTATGTGATCACAACAATCAAGAATTGCCAGCCTATTAACTTTCCTGTCCATCTCTCTATATTCAACTTATAGGTATAAACCCTCGAGAAGACAACCATTATCTAAGTCACTCCAGCTAAAAACATGCATCAATGGATGAATCCCTGGAAGGTTCTCCCTCCACCTAGGCTCAAGAACCTCTCCCAATACCAGTGAAATGAAAAACGGGCTGAGCGGCCGATTAAACGGCCGATTAATCGGCCAAACACCCAGCCCGTTCGATTTTTGCTAAAATCGCCGGTTAACTTTTTTTGTAATTAAACGGCCGTTTTTTCCCTTTTTTTCCCGTTTTTCCCGTTTTTTTGCCCGTTTTTTTTTCCGTTTTTTTGCCGTTTTTTGTCCGTTTTTTGTAAATTTTGCTGTACACCTGTAACTTTATATAAACTATATGGCCCCAAGTATTACTGACTATAATATATTAAACTTAAATATCCTATGATAAGCCTAGTCTAATAGAATGCATACTTGTATGCAAGTTGGGACAATAGGGTACTGTTGTAAAGTGTAATTTATACAAGTAAAATATATGTAATGTAACTATTATCTAATTTTAGAATGCATACTTTAGTTAATTGTACTGCTGTAATGTATGACTAATTGATGATATGCACATATAACAATAAGCTAGAAAGGTATCCAATAATGAGTCTATTGTTTACTGTATGCAAGTTGGGATTATAGGGTACTGTTGTAAAGTGTAATTTATACAAGTAAAATATATGTAACTATTATCTAATTTTAGAATGCATACTTTTAATTGTACTGCTGTAATGTATGACTAATTGATGATATGCACATATAACAATAAGTTAGAAAGGTATCCAATAATGAGTCTATTGTTTACTGCCTAACTATGTAAACATGTGATGCAAAAATATTTCTGAATCATGTATGTGGGGTATTTTATCTATGTCAAATCTATTATTTATTATATTATGGCTATAATTATTGTCTTATAGCTATCTTATAAACTAATTGGGTGTTTTTACTGTTGGGTAGAGTGTTTAGAATCTTTAGATATATATAAAAGTTTCAAAGAATATTAGTATTTATATACATATATATGTAATTTTGTATAAAATTATATAGGAAATTAAAACCCGTTTTTTAAAAAATCGGCCGCTTAATCGGCCGCTTACCGCTTAACCAGTTACAAGGTGCTGTCCGCACGGTTACCGCTTAACGTTTTTTAAAACATTGCCCAATACCATTCTTCTTTATGCCAACTATCATATGTCCTACGATGCGTCTTGTCTTTAGTTTAGTCTCCCTCTGATTGTGATATTTCTTAAGGATGGTAATGAAGCTGGTGAAACTCATGAACCCCAAAATTGTGCTCTGTGTCTACCCTAACATATGGTAGATCACCGTATGTGATCCTTTAAGTTGTACGAGTCACCCACATATTTGCCCACACACCTGTGAGGTAGAATATGTCAGTGTCCCTCATGATTTTCCACCCATCGGTCCCAAAGTTCCATGACTATGGCCTGTCAAGGTGGGTCAACACACGATCCACTTGCTAAAGCTTCCAACGACAATTCTAAATCACTCCCTATCTTAGTCAATAGTAGTGGCACATCCCCTTTACTCGTTCCTCTGCGAATTTAGAAATCTTTATTAGGATTTTCTATTCCAGGACGTAGAATGCCTTCAATTTCCTGAACATCATCTGAAAAGGTCTCAACTTTAACTAGCATGCCTGCCTCATCCAAGACTGATCTATGCCGCCAAGAGATGAGGAGTCTGCCAAAGTGTTGTATAATCGCTTATATCGACTTCTCATCTATGGAAGAGAGGGTTATGTCATCCAACCAGGATCACCCTGAATTGCACTTGCTTTCAACACCATATGTAAAGAGCAAACAAATATGTAAGATGTGGTCCCTTACTCGCGGAGGCAAGCCATCAACCATCTCGCTAGATTCATTAGGAGAAGGAAAAAAGGCCAACACTTTCCTTTTGATGATTTCAGTGCTTTAGCTCAGTAGGAAATGAAAATGTTGTGGAGCATCTCCAACAGGTAATCGTCTATCCAACTAACCTCCAGAGCTGTTTGCTTCATTCTTCACCTGATTTGTGGCATCCAAATGGACGTGAATTTTCTTTGAGGTGCGCTACTGAATGCCCCTTGTTGGCCACACTAGTTCCCTAGCTCCAACGTGGGGAAATGAGGCAAAGTCCCTATAACCAGGATCTTAACAAAGGTTTAACTGACACCTACCAGCCAGGTATCGCGGTTTGTTACAACAGTAGCAGACCTTCCATAATTGGCATTGACTCTGCCATTGGTCTATCCCTAGACAATGAAAGTAAGTATTTATCAGGATCCCCACTGAAGAACGGCTTTCGCTTGCTAGCTGAGGCACAAACCTGTGGTGTTGTGTCCTTAGTGCGAGCATTTACTCTTGGGGGGGCTCCATTTCCCTATGTCAGTTCCAAAAGGCAAGGCTGATCATGTCCAAGAATGTCCTCTATTGCCCCTCTACTTGCCACTTCATCAACCATAGGAACGATGCGTTGCCGCTCCATGGGTTCGTCTTCACCAAATAGCTGGATGACACTCTATAAAGATTCCTCTGTTTCTATCCTTGTCGGGGACTGCCATTTTCGTCTTTCGATAATGATCGACTACATGGTGAGAGAAGGCATCGACCATCGTTGTGAGAAACAAAGGGATTTGGTAGAAAGGAGCGACCCCAACACCCCTAAAAGAGGCAACAAAAATTGGCTTTGCTTAGGGCCATGCCAAACCCTATCACGAGTGGTGGTATTCCTCTGCTCCAGGTAGGTGACAAGAAAGCCTCACATCTGCAGTCAACTCACAAAGAAGGGGTGGAAGGGTTCATCCAGACCCAAGGATTCATCGACAAAGAAGGTATTGGAGTTGAACTGCACAATATGTCTCTATTAAAGATAGCATGGACTAGGGCAATTGTCGTTGGGAAGGAAGAGACCTCGAGCAAACAGACGAGAACAGAGGGGAAGAGAGAAGCGGGAAGAGAGATGGGTGTCAGATTGTTGCATGAGATCCCCAAAGATGGGGTTGTCAGATGCAATGCCTCTAGGGTGAGCTGTTGAAGAGGAGGCCAACCCTAATTGCCTCACCTGCTCCGCTCATCTGCCGTGAAGGGGAGGCTAACCCTAGTCACTTCCGCCCCCGAAGATCTATGACACATCTTTTTACGAAATCACACAATTCTTACTAAAGATCCAAAGATATCTAAAACCCTAACCCTAGTAGAAACTAGGGTTTGGCATTACCTTAACCAAACATACCAAGCACATTATCAGTTAGAAATCTCGAAATCAACATATCAAAGCAAATTGACAAGTAATATAAAATCATCAAGCAAGAATAGTCATGGAACCTAGAGTTACTTGGCTAAGTGGGTGATGGGTCATCGCCATACACAACACCAATCTTCCCCATGTTGAAAGCTTGTAAATTACTTCTCATATAGTTTTTGAGTCAATTTGAAGGCAAATACTTTTGATAGTACTTAACTATTGGCTATGTAGGAGTCTTAATAAAGCATCATATGAATCTTCGTACCAACTAAATGCTATCTCCTAAGTGAATCCACACTTAACAATAATTGAAGCTAAAATTGTATGTCCACATATTTGCTTGTATTGCAGTTATAATAACTCCTTCGAAGTTTTATGCCTCCCCTCCTTAGGGAAGAAAGTGCTACTGCTACACCACACATTCTTGTAGGACTATTACCTAAACCATATTATGGAACTCATACATTCTAAGATTCCATAAGAAGTTCCTTAAAAAAAGTAACATGGAAATGAGTGATTGATACTCTAGGATCTTATTTTGCTCTCTGCATCCTTATTACAATACTAAAGCAGTCATTTGTCCCCACCTCCAAACCTTATTACCAACATAGGATCTACGTCACATACAAATTGGCACCTTCGTGATGTTTTAACTGTCTTGCTAACATTAAAGGATCACACAACACATATTGTAACACGAGATATACATTGAATATTATGTCATCCCAATGGATAGATTTGAACATCAAACAACAATTTCTTACCTTTTAAAACCGGCAGGGCATGAAATTATTGGTGTACTTTGGCATGTTAATAGAGATCTGAAAAGTTCATGCTCAATTAATTTTAGGTAAAAGGTCCTATATTACCACCAAGATCCTACAAACATAAGCTGCAGTGTAAGTATAATGTCATATAGTTAGATGACATATTACTAACATATATATAACAAATACCCAATTTAACAAAGCTTGTAGTGCTTTCAAACTAAACCACTAATGAATTGACGAATCAAACTGATGAAAAAGAAGATTTTCTGTAATAACGTTCCATACTATTTCGAATCCAACTAAAGGTTGTGAACAAACATGCTCGCAACATGATATAGCAGTGAAAACAATGGAGTATTGTTTTCGAGCGACTGCCTAGGCGCTCCATGGGTGTTCTAAATCTAAGCGCCCAGGAGCTGGAGTACTAGGTAGCCCAGGCTAGGCGCACCACAGAGGCGCTAGTGGGCATGGTTTCTTTTTTGCCCTACCTGATTTTCATGTTTTCCTACGTCTCTTCTTACTACTTGCTTCTAACGCTGTTGCTTTCTTCTCTTTGTTCTTCCTCATCAACATTCAATCCCATGCCCCTATTACTATCATATATTGTTGCTTGCTTCTTTTTTATAACTTCTTCTTCCTCCTCCATCTCTTACTGTTGCTATGTCGTTCATCCTTTGTTTTTTCTTGGATTCTTCTAATCTTCTTCCTAGTTCCTAATCTTTGTATGTTTCTTCAATTTGCATAATCGAGTCATTAGTTTGATATAATTTTTATTACATCACATGAGTGTAGGACAAATGCATGCTATTTCGTTTTGTAGGTAAGTAGGTATTATTGTTTCTATATAATGAATAAAGTGATAGTGGTGAGTATCTAAGAAAAGCTTCACGATCGTCACCTCAGATGGTATAGACATGTGCAACACATTGAAAAATGTTCTGAATTGGTGAAATGCTATTGAGTCGAGTGCAATCAAAAGGGGTAGAGGGAGTTAGAAGAAATTTAAAATAGTTAAATGTTAATATGACCACATTATGTAGCTGTATAGAAAAAAGGATCCATGTAGCCAAACTCCTTAGATGAAGGTGATGTTAAGGTGTCTACTTCAACCCCACACTATTCTCCTATATATAGAGGCCTTGCATGCCTTGTTTAAAAGGCAAACTTGAGATTGAAATCTATATGATATTTTCGTTGCTTCCATTATCAAACAATTTAGTAAGTTTAAAATTTACTCAATATGTTTCTCGTCTCCCATTATTAAAGAGTGTGCTAAATTGGTTTCTACAGTCGGGTATACTCTCAGGATGGCTGTAATTTTGCGACTATCTATCAGGTCATGTCTACGCCCAAGTATGTACTGGCCCATTAGAGTTTTATGGATACTGTACGCTTCCCACACTCTCATATATATAGGGACATGATCTTCTATAATTAATCCAAGTTTCAATTGCATTTCTAGCTGTCACAACTTCAACATGGTATCTGAGCACCAATCCTAAACTAACCCTAGATATACGGAGGAGCAATGAAGCGAGATCTCCACTTGCAGGTGGCCGCCCACCCCTTCTTGGCTTGCTTGCCCTCCAGGCGTTGTGACATCCATGGTTGTTTACTTCTCTCTATTCATCTTCCTTGATAAAAAATCATCCATCTATCTAGTTAATTGATGTTGCTCCTCCCCTTAGGTTACTACAACCAACTTCTTCAAACACCATATACGAATGCTTCCATTATTGCCACCACCTTCAAGGATGCTGTCACAATTGCCATCTATGTCGCTGCCACCCACCAACTATGCTTCTGTCATCTGTGCCGCCAATCATTTGACTTGTAGCAGGTGCTACTAGTCCCTCCTTATGCTATTGTTGCTGCTTGTACTACGTGTAGATCTTCCTTGACACCGTGGTCCTTCTATAGCTGAAACAGGATTGCTAATATTTGTCGCAGCTACTGCAAAGCCTCCTCCATGTGCTGGTGGTGGCACGGTTTACGGTCCTATATGGACGTTATACTTCTCCAAAGGTCCATGTTTCACTTCGATGATCTGATCATGCTGTTTATGAATTACGGTCTGTCTAGGACTGTATATGGTGAACACCCTATCATATTTCCTATTGATTGCCACCTGCCTATGCTTTTGCTACCAATTATAGTTTGGTGTGACCGTATACAGTTTGTGAATAAGCTGTAATTTTCACCGACTACCTGGGTTTTTGTATTATAATATCGGAGTTGTGGCTAATTTTTTTGTGGGGAAAAGCTGCTGTATCTTATCCTTGATTTTGTGTTACTCCCCTTATTTACTGTCAATCTGTTCCTCCACCGTTCCGCCACGTCACTGAGATGTCCAATACATTAGCCGATGCGCTCGCCCGTTCCGCCACGTCACTGAGATGGCCAATGCATTCTAGTGAGGAGACAATCACAGTCAAGCTCCTGCACACCTTAGATGCGATTGCCCCTTATATGTTTCATGCCCCATGCTACTCAGATATTTTATTGGATACATTTTTGACCTAGTCCATACCGTAGGGGACTTCGTCCCTCTGCACATTATCGATCTCTAATCTCTATCCTTCTTTCTCTCTTCCTCCACCTAACTTTCATTGTTTCACACTCCTCTCTACTTCTCTAGTCTCTCCACTACACTTCTTGTCATATGTTTCACTTAATTGTTCTTCATCTCCTTCCTCTTCCCTCACCCACCCAACTTCAATTTGGTGCTTTTCTTCTCTACCCCAATTACTTCTCTGCTTCTATCTGTGGGCTGTGGTTGGTATGAGGGGGAGAAATAGAGGAGAAGAAGAGAGGGAGAGATGAAGTGAGGGGGAAATAGAGGAGAGAAGAATAGAGGATGAGATGAAGTGAGGAGAGAAGAAGAGAGGAAAAGATGAGGTGAGGAGAGAAGAGAATAAAAATGGATAGTAGAAAGAGAGGAAAATTTATTTATTTTGTCATGCAGCTTGTAGCTCTTTTGTCATATAACCTCAACTTGGTATTTTGAGTGGGTTTATGGAGTTATGTCTTTTACTTACTTTTGTATATCTTGCACATTTGTTCTTTGGAGTAATGTCATTAGTACTTCTATTTGTCCACGCTTGTGTGCGTTGGCTCTCTACTATTTGTCTGCTCTTGTATGTGCGTTGACTTTCAACTAGATATCCACGCTTTATCAACGTTGACCTTTCACCACATGTCCGCATCTTTATGCACATTGACTCTGTGCTGTCTGTCCCACGCCTTTGTACATGTTAATTTCCACCTTTTGTATGCGCTTTATGTGCGTTGACTGTTGCTTGTTCGTGCTTATTGTGCACATTGGCAACCCTACATGTGTACTAGCACTCTCTTGTGTGTCTATGCTTTTCAGTGCACATCGATGACTTTCTCTGTGGCCCAACACTCTAGAACTTACTATTTATGCCTAATCACTCTTTGGGCTACTCGTCGGTGCTTGCAACTGTGATGGACTCACCTTCCTCGCTATATAACTCGAGTTAATGGCCGTGCTCGATTAAGGCTTGTGTCTTACTTGCCTATTGCTACGTGATAGGCTCCTTTCTACTCAACTTGGATGTGTATGCTGATCATCTGTTGCTTGCCCTTGTTTGATGTGTATCCGCTACTTGCTCCCTCCCAAGTTGCTCATAGATTGATTGAAGACGTATCGTCTCATGATGTTCATATTATTTGCTTGAGGGGAGTTCTTGAGTGCTTGAGTTTTGTACTGTGAGATTCAAGGGGAGAGTTTTTCTTCTTTAGAAAGTGCTAATTGTTCCAATATGCATTTTTTTTTCTAGTGCTCGAGTCTGCGCATCTGCAAGCTGGGCTTGGGTTTTCACCCACGCTCCATCTTGAGAGGGAGTCTTAGAGTGTGTGCTACATTGGTATTTATGGTCACATACATTACCGATGCGGTCAGGATGGACCAATATGCATGCGACCGTCGATCTTGTCATGTCTTATTGGGCCTAGGTATGTGTTGGCCCTTAGTGTTTCTGGAGTCTGTACGCTTCCTACACCCTCATATATATTGGGACATGATCTTGTATAATCTGAGTCTAATTGCCCTATTCTAGACGTCTCAACTTCAACACCTATGCCGGAGAACCTACTTCCCTGCTTTTATTTGCAAAGCATACCTTCTAGTAAATGGATGCACCATTCTTGTTCTATGTAGAATATTGTCTGATTCTTGAATTTTCCGGAATTCATTGAGGCTCTTTGGCTGAAACGATATGTGTAAGAATTAGACATGTCAAACTGGGTCCAAATCCGCGGGCACTCACAGGTCGACCCGTTTAAGTTGGGTTTGGGTGATGAAATTTCCCACCTATTAGGACTCACCCAAACCCATACCCACCCGTTTAATTAGCGGGTTTTGTGGGTAACCCGCGTGTACCCGCGGGTGACCTAGTTAACTAAGGTCAATATATTATGATAAATTTAATATATGTATGATTCCTAAAACATGTGATGTAGGACAGGCCCCACCTTTACGCACTCATGAGCGTAGGCGTCGTCATGTCATTAGTTAGGCTTTATTTGCATGTTTTATTTTATTATGTCTTTTCTCTTCTTATGGGTTTTTGTAAAGTCATTTGGTTTTAGTCCCACATTGGCTATCGTGTGTTTAGTCTTTCTTTTAGAAGCCTATATAAAGGCTCTATGGGCATCCATGTAGGGACACAATTTATGAATGAGAATTATCATTTTAGTCATTGTTTAGTTTATTTTTAAATAGTCGTAGTTTTACATTAAGTGGTATCAGAGCCTAACCTTAAAAGCATTAGGGTTAGGTCATGCCCAGCTGTCATCCTCCACCTTCAGCAAACCCGCCACTGCTACCAAACCCTGCCCGCTAACCTCTCCATCTACGCAACCCCCCCCCCCCCCCCCCCCCGCGTGCTGTCGCGGTCCCTTTCTATCCGTTGCTGCTACGACCGTCGCCCGCTGCCGCAGTTGTCGTCGCCACTGTCTGCCGTTGCTACAGCCGCCACCCCCTGCTGCAGTCGCCACCAACGTCCACCGCCGCTGCAGCCGCCGACCCATGCCACTGTTGCCGCCACCGTCCTCTCCCACCGCCGCTGTTGTTGCCGCCGCCCCTTGCTGCTGCTACCGCCGGCCGCTAGTAGGCATATCAGATCATCCTTCCTTTTGAGGCACTTCCTTCTACATCAACTTTAAGGAAGCTTTCTTCAACATCTATAGAGAGTAAAGGGTATTCGATATCTACAATTCAGGTAAGGTCTTTCCATTGTTATTGTACCTTGTTCTTATTCTGCATTTCTAGTACATTCGCAAAAGGGTCCTTAGGGAGTTTTGATTCCCCCACCGCAAAATTGCCAAGTCCTATTTTTGTGAGAGGTTTTTCTTTGTTCGGGCACTATTTACTTTCATATATCTGTCCACATTTTTTTTCTTGAAGTTTTTTGCGTTGTTCATCTCAGAAACTAAGTTTTCCTTTGGCACAATAATTTTTGGTTGTTTTGCTGCAATTGATTATGTCGGATCATAGGTCTAATAGCCTTGTGTTGGAACCCACTATGGAAGAAGCCCCTGCCTCTTCCCAAAACCCCTTTAACCTGGATACTCTTGGTCAAACACTCAATTCCATCATGACTGAGCTTCGCACAATCCGCCAAACACATACTCTCCAGGCCGGTCAGAATTCCGCACCTTATTTGGGATATGGCATGCCACCAAATATTGGGAATGCACCTCGATCCCCATCAACTCTTACTCCCCTGCAAATCTGTGCACCACAACCCCAAGAGATCCCCGACTACCAAAACTTAGGGGCCACTGACCCTTTATTCTGAACATGACCCTTACTCCCTACAGGCCTATAAGGAAAACCACCACTACTACTCACCGTATTATCAACCTCCCAATTGTACGCCTCAACCCGCTGCTCCACACACAAACCTTGCACGGCGATACTACCCTCAACGCAATGCCCCTGACCCCCAATTCGTTCCTGCACATCATTATCCACATCCTCAACGACCAATGGCTCCTCCGTATCATCCTATCCAACCTCCTGCGCCACGTCCTCGTCCCCTTGGATATGATGCTTTTCACGCCCCCCACGTGGCCCAGGCTTTCCCCAAAATCCTTACGGTCAATATCACCCAGGACACCCACCTCAGGATGATATCACCCGACGAGTTAAGGTAGATGCCCTTACTTTTGATGGAAAACTTGACCCTAAGGCTTTTCTCGATTGGATTGCCAGTTTGGAAGATTATTTCGACTGGTATAACATGACAGATGCCCAATGGATTAGGTTTGCGAAAATGAAACTCAAAGGGTCTGCCAAGAGGTATTGGCAAGGCGTCCAACGTGACATGGAGCGTAGTGGTCGGCCTCCTATTCCATTTTGGGATGAGATGAAAACCAAGCTACGTGAACGTTATGTACCCTCCCAATACCAAAGACAACTTCTTTCCGATTGGATGGCCCTTAGCCAAGGGACATCTTCTGTTCAGGAGTACATGGAACGGTTTGAAGAGGCTAAAAACCGTTGTGCTCACAATGACTCAGATTGGCAATTAGCCGCTCGCTTTGTGCACCGTCTACACCCCGATATTAAGCGAGAAATGCAATTGCAACAATATGACTCCTTAGACGATGCTTTTCACCGCGCCCAAAAGGTCGAGAGTTACCTACAACCCACTTCTCGTGGGCCTTCCTTTTCTCGTTTCGACCAACGTACTAGATCAACCAGTAATCCTGTCACCACCTCATCTCGTTCGGCCTCTCCTCTGCCCCAACCATCTTCCCAGGGTTCTTCAACCCCTTCAGCTAGTAAAGGCAAGGAGATAATGTCCACCCCAATCCGACCTCCAAGGGGCCATGAATGCTTTCATTGTCATAGCACGACTCACTTAGTTGCCCAATGCCCTCGTCGTGCTCTTTTTGTGTCCTCTGATTCTCCCGATACCACCCCAGAGGATGACATTGAGTATGTATGCCCTGAGAGCCAATCATGGGATGATTGGTGGGATACATTAAGATTGATTTGATAAACATCAAAGGCAAGCTTCCAATTCTTTCTGGTTCAGTCATATGAGATAGTGATAGAACAGATTGAATGTCTAGAGAATGACAATACTCAATGACGTATGCTTTCAGGTTGAGGACCTGAATGATGAGATCATACGGATGCTAAGAGTTTGTACATTCTTATTATGTCCCTAGTCGGATGTCATTGTGGAAGGTAGATAGACAACAATGACACACAAGACTAGATTGTGGTGTTGGTTGATGACAGAATCTCATTAGTCATGATATGGAGATATCAAACCAAACACATAGGTACTTGTTAGAGAACAAGTGTACCGGACAGACCCACCATGAGTTTGACACATAGAACCATGATATGGTAGTCACAGTCAGTTCTCACAGTGATGGTGGTGAGTGTGATTCTTAGACCTGAAATCACTGCACTCAACACATGTCGTTGGGTACACTGACATCATCAAACGCAGTCCTGAAACATGGGTTGTTATAAAGGTGATGATTAGGTGACTTTGACACATGGGGCTTTTGAGGGGTGAGTGATAGATATGAGATTTGCCCCTCCTAAGGGAGTTTGATATCCATGGCCACTTGATGAGTAGGATTGAGATAGGCGTGTGCACGCATGTGTGAATCAGTATGTGATATTGATGTCATACATATCTCCACCAATCTACTCTGAGATCAAGAAAGTGAATGAACGTTGACAGGATGACTGTTCCATGCCTTGAGTTCATTCGGGATATCAGTGACAAAGGAATTATACATTCGCTGTAACACCATTCACGGATTGTAGGATTGAAAGTTGTTCTCCAACTTTCTATTTCACTTGGGTAGCACTGATGTGCGACTAGGCACCGCTCTTTGTTTGTGAAGTCATAAGTGTTATGGACTTTCACTGCCAACGTGAAATGGACCTGCAGGGTCACACACATAGGATTTAACCTGGAAGAGGAGTTTATCCACAAACGCTATTTAGATTGATTACTAAAGGAGTTTAGTAGTTCAATTAAACACTCAGTCGATTGATAGCTCAATATCATAGTGTTCAAGGTGTTGGACCGATTGATTGGAGTATCAGATTGATTGAAACTGCGATTGACTGATTTGCACAAGTCTGCTGCCCCAACCGATCGGCTCAAGTTGGTGAACCGATCGGCTCATGTGCAATGAACCGATCGGCTCAATTGTTGAACCAGTCGGCTCATGTGTCCAACCGAGATCGTTTGGAAAGTTAGAAGGCTATTTTGCAAATACAATTTGTTTCACTTGTACAAATTCGATTTGGACAAGGATTAATATTTGATTAATCGGAGACAAATTTGAAAGTCAATTTGAGTTGGATCAGGACCATGAACCGATCGGCTCAGGCATGAACCGATCGGCTCAGGTGCCCCAACCGATCGGTTGAGGTTGAACCGATCGACTCAACTCACCAACCGACCATTTCAGGGTGTGAAACGATCGGTTCATGTGGTGCAAGTTGGTTGTTTTGTGGAAAATCTAAAACCCTTCTACTCCTGCTATAATCCCGCATTGCCCGGGACAGAGAACCCTGTCCCATGACCTTCCTATATATATAGGGGTATTGGGGGCTTCTCTAGTGAACAACTAAGTGCATCAGTTGCTCTGCAAAGTTGTCGTTCTCTCTGGTTTTGGTAACCGAGAGAGATCCCGAGCAAATGCTACCCGATAAGGAGGCACAACAAGGGAAAGACTACTGCAGAAAGCGACTGGTTGCAGGAGAGTGTTGGTGACTAGTACGCCGACAGGAGGGTATGACTCCTTCCGTTTCCTTGTGGGACTAGGAGATCGAAGTTCCAGGTAGTCTGTGTGGACTACTTCAGAGGCGGGAAACTTCTGCCGCTCGGAAGACAGCTGTCAATCCCGACAGTCCCGGTGAGACTAGGAGCAGCACAGACACCGTCCAACATCGGAGGTGAAGACCGCGCAAGGCGCGAGGTAAAGTCGCCGAGCAAGCCTCGGGACAAGGTACGCCTCTACAAACCATCCTTCCTACTGTATAGACGTTGACGCATTTCCTTTATTCTGGGTTTGGGAGAAGAATTTTTTTTTGTTTCTGCTGTCTTCTCTGTCTCCCCTAAAACCCAACACTTCCAGCCTCTGAACCCTCAGATGATGATGCCGGTTATGAGGATGATCCTTCTTATCTTCAAGTCATGCGTGTTCTTACTGCTCCTTCTGAAGGGGATGATTGGAAACGTACCACCCCCTTCCAAACCTTTTTCAAACACGCTGGTAAAAGTTGTAAACTCCTCATTGGTGGGGGTAGTTCTCAAAATATCATTTCACACCATGGATTGAAGCGCATGGAGTTGCACCCTGAACCACATCCACAACCACACAAAGTCCATTAGGTGAACCACATTAGCTTGCCCATCACCCAACATTGTCTTGTACCCATCACTCTATGTGCTTATTCAGACCACATTTGATGCGACGTGTTGCCCATGGATGTTGGCCATGTCATTTTGGGACGTCCTTGGATATATGACTTAGATGCCCACAATGAGGGGCGGTCCAACGTTTATACTTTTAAGCACAAAGGCAAACACATCCGATTAGCACCTACTCGTTTCATTTCCCCTATTAAAAAGAGTCCATCGCCCGATCCCCAATCCTCCAAATCTCAACACTCTCTACATCTTGTCACTCGACGAGAGCTTGAGGAAGCCAACCGAGAATCTGGTTGCATGTATGTGCTATACATAAAAGAATCTACTCCCATGTCCGATTGTCAGCCCCCCACCAGAACTTGCCTCCCTTCTCGACGAGTTCAAGGATATGACACCCACCGACCTTCCGGATGAGCTCCCTCCTATGCGTGATATTCAACATGAGATTGATTTGATTCTTGGGCCTTCGCTCCCTAACCGACCTCGTTACCGTGTGAACCCGACCGAGTATGCTGAATTGAAACATCAGGTTGATGCCCTCTTTCTCAAAGGATTCATTCGTGAGATCAAGAGCCCTTGTGCGGTTCCGGCACTACTTGCTCCCAAGAAGGATGGTAGTTGGCGTATGTGCTTAGATTTGTCGACCCATCAATAAGATCAATGTCAAATATCGATTTCCTAATCCACGTCTTGACGACATGCTTGATCTATTGATGGGATCCCGCTATTTCTCCAAGATTGACCTTCGTAGCGGTTACCACCAGATCCGTGTTAAGGAGTCTCATGAATGGAATACTGCCTTCAAAACCCCAGACGGTTTATATGAGTGGCTAGTCATGCCTTTTGGCCTTTCCAACGCACCCAACACCTTCATGCGCGTCATGAACCATGTGTTACGGCCATTCATTGGAAAATTTTTAGTGGTTTACTTTGATGATATTCTAATTTTTAGTAAGACCAAGAACGAACATCTAACTCATCTCCGACTCATCTTTGACACACTTCGTACTGAGAAATTGTACATCAATCTAAAGAAGTGTTCGTTCCTTCAAGATAAAGTCCTATTCCTAAGTCAAGGCCATCACTGATTGGCTTCAACCCACTTCGATTTCTGAGCTTCGCAGCTTTCACGGGCTGGCTACTTTTTAGCGCCGTTTTGTTCGAGGATTTAGCACCATTATGGCCCCTCTCACTGAGTTAATGAAGTGTGACAAATTAGAGTGGACACCATCAACCAAACATGCTTTTGAGGCAGTAAAACTAAGTTGACTGAAGCTCCAGTTCTTCGCCTTCCCGATTTTTTACTTTCTTTTGAAGTATCTTGTGACGCTTCCGGTGTTGGCAATGGAGGCGTTCTGAGTCAAGAAGGGCACCCTGTTGCCTTTTTCAGTGAGAAACTCAATGAGGCAAAGCGTAAATATTCCACGTATGATAAAGAATTCTACGCTGTTGTGCAATCCCTGTGTCATTGGAGGCACTACCTTCTCTACCAAGAGTTCATTCTTTGGTCTGACCATCAAGCCCTTCGCTTTCTGAACTCCCAAAAGAACTTAAATGTGCGTCACACCAAGTGGTGTGAATTTCTTCAGGAGTACACTTTTGTCCTCAAGCATCGTTCATGTGTCGAGAACAAGGCCACAAATGCTCTCAGTCGTTGCTTGACCACCCTACAATCTATGAGCATTAAAGTTGTGGGCTTTGACCGACTGAAAGAACAATATCCCCCCTATCCTGATTTTGTGACTATTCATTCTGAACTTTTCAGTAGCACACCCGGCCATGATTCTGATTTTAGCCTACGTGATGGATTTCTTTTTCGTGGCACGCAGTTGTGTATCCCTTCTACTTCAGTTCGAGATTTTCTCGTTTGGGAATTACATGCTGGTGGCCTCGCTGGCCATTTCAGAAGGGATAAGACCACCACTCTAGTGACAGACAAATTTTATTGGCCTTCCTTACGTCGTGATGTGGCTCGCATCGTGTCTCAGTGTCGTACTTGTCAATTGGCCAAAACCAAAAGACAAAATACGGGTCTTTACACTCTCCCTATTCCGCATGAGCCTTGGAAGGACCTAAGTATGGATTTTCTTTTAGGTCTTCCTCGCACTTCCCGTGGCCATGACTTTGTGCTCGTCGTTGTTGATCGTTTTTCGAAAATGGCCCACTTCATTGCCTGTAGTAATACTTCTGATGCCTCTCGTATCGCCCGCCTTTTCTTCAATGAGGTAGTCAAACTACATGGACTTCCTCCATAGCCTCCGACCGTGATGTAAAGTTTGTTAGCTACTTTTGGAAGACCTTATGGAAAATCTTTGGTACCAACCTCAAATTCTCTTCTGCCTTTCACCCTCAAACTGATGATCAAACTGAGGTGGTTAATAGGAGCTTGGGTAATCTTCTGCGATGTTTTGTTGGTGAGCGCCTAGGCAACTGTGACTTATTGCTACCTACTGCTGAATTTGCTTACAACAGCTCTGTAAATTGTTCCATAGGAAAGAGTCCTTTTGAAGTTGTTAATGGATATAAACCCCGCCAGCCTATAGATGTTGTACCTATGTCCACTAATGACTGCACTTCCCACACTGCTGAGACCTTTGCCCATCGCATTCATGATTTGCATGCCGAGATTCGCCAAAAACTTACTTTGTCTTATGAAAACTATAAGCATTCTGCAGATGCACATCGCAAGTTTCAAGAATATAATGTGGGAGATTATGTGTTAGTACGTGTGCGCCCTGAACGGTACCCCAAAAATTCTTTCAAGAAGCTTCATGCCAGAGCGTCAGGACCTTTCCAAATACTTAGTCGATAGGGACCCAATGCCTATGTATTGGATTTGCCAATAGATTGGGGCATTAGTGCAATATTCAATGTGGAGGATCTTTCTCCTTATCGTGGTACCTTCGAGCCCCCTCCACCACCAGCAACAGCTTCGTTAGACCGTCACCGTGGTTCACCGCCGTCACCAGCGTTACCGCCTCTGCCTCGACTTCCTCAGCAGCCGCCCGAGCGCATCGACCAGTCCATCCTCACCAGCCAGGGCATTGTACCTCGTTTCTTGGTTCGTTGGAGAGGTCGTTCTTCAGCAGACGCCACATGGATCACCGAGGAGGAGTTTTGCCGCGTTGATGCAGATCTTCTGGAGCTCTACCTCAGTACTGACTTGACGGAGTCGAGTCTTTTGCAGCCGAGGGGAGTTGATGTAGGACATGCCCCACCTTTACGCACTCATGAGCGTAGGCGTCGTCGTGTCATTAGTTAGGCTTTATTGGCATGTTTTATTTTATTATGTCTTCTCTTCTTATGGGTTTTTGTAAAGTCATGTGGTTTTAGTCCCACATTGGCTATCGTGTGTTTAGTCTTTCTTTTAGAAGCCTATATAAAGGCTCTATGGGCATCCATGTAGGGACACAATTTATGAATGAGAATTATCATTTTAGTCATTGCCCAATTTATTTTTAAATAGTCGTAGTTTTACATTAACATGCCACGTCCACACATTTATAAAGCAAATAATGGATGATGTGTAATGTATAAAGTATATAAAGACAGCCTAAATGCCACGATTGATATATTTTGATAAATTTTATGCTAATGGAAACAAAGTAGTTATGTTCTACATAGTTGTTTATGTTCATGAACATGTAATGATTATGTTGCACGTTTTATATGGAGTCACATCAATTATATTAATTTGTGTTCATTTTATATTGTAGATTACATAAGAACATGCTATGTTAGTAATTTTTAATGTTAGATGGAAATATATAGTGTTGTTATAGTGATATATTATGTTATTTGCATAATTGATATCATTTATTTTTTTCATTGTACATTACAACAATTGGCTTTGTTTTCTTTAATTTTATGTAAACCAATGTAATGAGTAGTACATCGTGCTTGACATCAAATACAATTGATGATTTCTCTCATTGTCCTTTTTTGTGCTAAAATTTATCTATGTAACATTGTACTTCTTGTTGTAGAGAGAGAATTAGCAACATATATTTTATGGTACACATATTACATGGGCACCCGGGGGTGGACCCGCGACCCAATGGGTCGGGTTTGGGTGTGCTATTACTCCACCCATTTAGCATTGCATCTTTTTAATCTGCACTCGCAAGACCGAAACCCGCAATGACCCAACTCAAACCCAACCCATCCACCCGTATGACAGATCTAGCAACAATTGTTTCTCGAACTCATATGGATACAGTCAAAAGCATAGTCGCTTCCTTGATCACATTTCTTTGTCAAGAAGCTGCTATCCTTCTTTGTAATAGAGATTAGGAAGTCAATGTAACACCCCTGTAGACAGTAATCCCTTCATGTTAATGAAGAAATCATATGGACAACTCACATGTAGATCCTCATGTATACTCGAGCCGTACATAGATCCTTTGTACACCATACCCTCCATCCCAAGTTGAAGCATATATATCATATGTGCCTAGCTTGTTACATAAAAATTGAACCAAACAACCTCTTTGATAGTAAATATATCTACCAACTGGTCTTCAGAGTTTAGACTGGACCGTAAGTGAGAATCGACTTTTTTTTGCTTTGTTCTTTCATATAACACATGAATGATTAGAAGATGTGGAAAACTAGATATGATGGGGAAGATCCCCTTACGTGTAGGGTTTTTGTTATTGCTTGATAGATAAGTGGCAGCCACCCTTTCCTATAAATAGGAGAAGGGAGGATGCATACATACATAGACCGAACCCTAATGGGCCAAGGACAGACTTGTGCCCATATTACAAATAGACTAAAAGCAACTTAAGTAAAAGACTAAACACTTAAGTAAATAGATACTCTAATAGAAGAAATGTGAACAAATATCACACTTCAATTTCATAGGATCCATCCATAAGAAGCCCAATTTATCTAGAAGATGTCAGATTCATATTAACTCACAAGATGCAAGTGCCATGACTATAATCTGACGGATCTGGCTACCACTGTTTGCTTCTTTCTCCTACGTGATATCAGGTTACTACCCACAAATACACAATAGATATTTTAAAGACCCTGTCAAACTTATCCCCCGTTCCCATCAACCCCCCAACAACCTCCCCCACTTTGTGACATGATTTAGAGACCAAACACTATAAGTTAGCTAAGGCCATCTTGCCACCATTTTTTTTCAGATTATAAAAACAACTATTACCTTAATTTGCATCTCTTCTACAATGAGCAAAGAGAATGCTAGATTTTTGGATAGGAATGTATACCCAGCTGGTAAGCATTCATATTGAAGGATCTGGTCATCTTTTTTTCTTGGATAAAAGATGATTTCGTTCTTCAATTATACTAAAGTCAAACCAAATGGGCGATGCTATAGTGTATGCAAAAAATCAGCTATTTACCTTTATGGGTCGGAGTGGCATGACACTTGGTGAACACCCTTTTGTTTTTGTCAATTAATTATCTACACTTGATCTTGGGAAGCATCTATAAACTACCTATAGTTTCCTTAGCCTTTCATTCAACATCAATACATTTCCATTCTAGACCCAATTTTATCCTACACAGTCGGAAATGAAGTGATTCTAAATATTTTAATTCTGTAACCCTCAAGACATAAATGTACATATTAAACCATAATTTTGCTTATACGACTCATGCTATGTATGACGGTTAGATATACAGGTCACTGCATGGAAGTGTAATGATGTCTGAAGCTTCAGTAAATAGACTCAATACTGATGGAATAGTTCGGGGAACAATTTGTTTATCCAAAATATGAACATCTAAAATATAATTTCTGATGTAAATTATCATTTAAATATTATATTTGGAAAACAGTTTCAAATTTCAAAGTCAGATCCGTCTAAAATAAAAATTCATATTGATATAACAATTATTTAGTTGAATTCTTCTGCTGAGGATACCTTGGGAGCCTGACAGTATGATGGGCAATTTAGCAAAGGACTTAAGAAATTCTAAGTTTTCTGACGAATTTCTTTTATCTAAATTGGTCTGAGCCAAAATTGGATGAAGCCATATGATAGGATAAGAAAATATGATACTTATACTCACCTTGACAATCTTTTATGTACTAAGGTGCCCTAGGTCTCTGTGGCTCTGCCCGAACCCCTAGGCAACACTGCCATTCACTTACTTGAAGCTCTCTAGGACACCTTACAACAAAGGGGGTGCTTTAGGCACCCTTGATAAGTATGGTTTAAAAAGTGATTCTTCTCAGGGGTGTCAAAGTTTAAGGGAATCTACTTTTATTGAGTTTAAGCCAAGATTAATCATGAATTAATCTGAAGTTTATAAACCTTAGAGATCTCAGGTCAGTTTTAGATTTGGCCCACTACTGTATTAGTTGAGGAATTACTTAAAAGCCGATTCCCCCTATTTCGCTTTAGTGTTATCATAAAGATCTGTGAGCATTTTTTTTGCCTTTTCTATTTCTCTCGCACAAAACAGTCGACATGTACAAACTTGCAATACAAGGACATAAAATATTTATTCTTAAAATAGACCCTGATATTTGTTCACTCTTTACTGAAATTTCAATGGATCTGATAGTCCACACTGTACTGAATCGGCCTAGACAATTGAAGAGCCTACTTTTTGCGCACCTTTTCTGTTGATGCAAGATATTGTAGAAACATCACAACTTCACCTGATGTTTTATTTGTGGTCTAACCTTAGAACATGTCTCTAATAAGCCACAACCTTCTCAAGCATCTTGCATGTGGCCTCTGTATGGTGGGAGTGTAAAACTAAATTTTAACCTTGGATGTCTACACTCTAGAGTTCAATTAGTGCATCAGTGTACATATAAGGGCTCACAACAATCTTGGTTTTGTATAAAACACTTGAGAATTGTACAGCTATTTGGTGACATTTAAAGTTTGAAGTGAGGTAGAGCCGAAGCTGTTATTTTATTCCATTTTAATGGAATACCTATAATAAAAGTGTTCCTATGTTTGAGCAAAAAATGTTTAAATGAGGCTTTCCTCAAGCAGTGTTTGGGAGGAGACTTGCGAGCTACTTGTCATGTACACTATCTTGTGTATCTAGTGATTTTTTCTTCTTCTTTTATTTGATTGCATCGGTAGTCAGCATTTATAAATTTTGCTAAGTTAAACTTGCAATTCATCATCCCATATGAGTTCTGCCATCGCATGTTCTTTTTTGTAATTTTATCTATATTTCAGTTTGCCATCCACCATTCAGTTAAGAGTTCTGTCATTGCATATTTTTTCTTATTTGCACATTCATAAGACATGCATACTTTGTCATGTGCTAATTATTTATAGAAAAACTAATGCAGAGATATTAATCTTTTTCCAGACTCTGTTTTCCTGAGGACTCTCGACTCAAATATTAAGCGTAACACAAATGTCATTAGGAAACTAAGGCAAATAAACGATGAACAAAAAGAGGGTTTGATAGATGAGTTGAAATCTGTCAACTTGAGCAAATTTGTTAGTGAAGCTGTTGCTGCTATTTGTGAAGCCAAGCTTAGGACGGCAGACATTCAAGCTGCCGTACAGGTAGGAGGTTATAGTAGTTGGTTCTTTCATCTTGCAGTGTTGCACTATGCTTAGCCAATATATTCTGTCAATCTAAATAAGTGCTCATATCTACATTTTGTCCCGCTATACATGTTGTTTAATGTGGATACTTGCATTATTGTGGTTTTAATATGCGGGTGAATCTTTCCCTTGGACAATATCCGAGTAACAGTTTCTACACAATGATGAAGCCTTTACATGTTCTGATTTCATTTATCTTTTGAAGAGTAAGGCAGCATTTATGTGGCAATTGATGTAAAAAATAACACTTTGCTGAAAATTGTATTCTTAATGGTCATGTTTTGACTTGCATTTTCTCTACCCACATATTAGCTACCTACTTACCTTATTTGCAGCTATAGCTTGTCATTTCTGGTATCAATTGGTGGATGGGGAGTCATTGGCTTCCTTAGCTTCTCTGGGAAGTGCTGCACATGAGTGCACCTGAGTTTATTTTTGAAGAAGGCAATAATGCTCAATTTTTGCTATTTAGGAATATAGATTTGATCATTGTTCTTCGTGAGTGTTAAGAGTTAAGTAATTATTCGGTTTATTGCATTAATTTAGTAAATGGGCCGATCTGTTCTGGCTCATTAGGGTCTGGGTCCAAGTCTGTACGAGAGGGGACACAAATATAGATTTGGACCCAGAGCCTAATGGGCCAGAACAGTTAGGACCATTTACTAAATTAACGCAATAAACCGATAACTACTTAACTCTTAGCACTTCCCATCAAGTTGGAGCATGGTAGAATACCATGTACAACTTGCCAAGACACATGGATGCATGTCATACAGTCTCAAAGCATAAAAGGAAAGATATATGCAGCCCATACATAAATGATCACACCACCTCAATCTTGAAGTTCAATCTACCCCCTCAAACATATAATTTTAAGAGCTGGTCATAAGCAGGTGCAAGTGCTAATGAAGAGTTTAAATCAAGTTGAAGAATGTTTATGGATCAGCAACAATTGGCTGCAACTACACCTGGTGGCTATCATCACAGTCGCTAACATCGTTGAGTAGTCCAGAGAGTGATGGGTCACAGTTGCAGAGTCCAGAGAGTGCTGGTTTACAGTATGTAGAGTCCAAAGAGTATCAGAACACAGTAGTAATGCAACGACGTGCATAAGAGAGCATCGACAAACAAAAGAAGGTCAACGTACCTAAAGCGCAAACATAAGAGTGGGACGACATAGCCAAAGGATACCACTTCATAAGAGATAAGCGTGCAAAAAAGAACACATAAGTAGCATAATTCCATAATCTCACTCAAATGACAAAGTGGAAGCTCCATCATAAAAATAATAACACATGCACAAGCTAATCTCCAAAATAAAATATCTCATCATATCCTCTCGCTGCACTTCATGACTCCACTACTCTCATCTCCTTCATGTCTCCCTCTTACTCCCAAATACGGTAAGCATCTTATATGAGTTGCGGTTGACAAATACAAAATCATACTTTAACAAGATATGAATAAAGAGGTAAGGGGAATGGATGCAAATAGAATAGGTAGAAGAAGAGGAAACGAAAAAAATGGAATGAAATACATATAAAAGTTTGTTTGAGGTTAGGGACCCGTGAAAATCTGAGAGTGTAAATAGCTGAATTTAGCATGTGCAGACCTTTAAATTGAACGTTACTGTAGCTACTACAGTAACTGCGGCTTTAGATGTTTGGAAAAATGCTGCTAGATCTCTTCCTCTTTCCACATTAGAGTGAAGAAAGGTACTAGGGAAGGATGGAGAGATCTAAGATGGCCCTTGGAAGATGATCTCGTTGGGAGAAAAAATGCTATATCCTTGCAACAACTTACAATCAGATCTCTATTAGAATTTAGAACATGTCACTGGTGCGGAGAAAGAAGGTGCCAAAAACCCCATCTCCAAGGCATGGGCAAGAGACTCTTCATCTCTTGCAGGCAGCTAGGGGCTGAAGTAAGAGAGAGGAGACTGCTGGAGGTGGCTAATAACCACGAAGGGAAGTGCTGGAACCTCCAACAATTTAGCCGTGCTATAGTAACATAATGTAGCAAAACTAGAAGTGAAGAATAGGTTGCTTGGTGCCACAACAAATGCAAATAGTGATATGGAGAAAACTTGAGGCAACGATCTCCAGACAAACAACAACAAGAGGAGGAAGCATCAACTACAACAAAAGGGAGAGGAAGGAACAACATACGTCATGGAATAGCCTGCAGGCTGCCAAGAAGGAAGAAGCGGTGTCTGCCCGCAAACAAGTCTCTCCTTTCTTTTCCTTTTCTTATGTATAGTAGGTTTGTCAGGAGCACACTGCTTTGATACCAGGTTAGATAGTTAAAAATAGATGGCGAATTGATGTATTTCATTAGTGAAACCCTGCTCCTATATAAAGGAGAGGGGCTATTATTACTGACTTGGTCCCAAACGCTAATGAGCCAGCATAGTTAGGCCCATTTACTAAATTAACACAATAAACCAATTAACTACTTATCTCTAAACAGTAAGTGTTATGAATTATACATGTTCTTTGAAGTAATTAGGTAATATGGAGTATCATTTAAAAAAAAATGAGGTTATTGATAGGAAGTACAAAACTGTTTTCTTTATTTGTGATAGCATTATATATTCTCATATTGACAGGAAGTGACAAAGCTATTATATCTATTTCTGACAGCGTTATATATTCTGATATGTAACCGTCTTTTGTGGGACTTGCATTTTGGTTAATATATGATATTGGCATCATGATGATAATCTGGACAAGGTTTTTTGCTATATGCGACAACAACTTTTTTTATTAAGTTTAATCAGATTATGTGGTTTAACTGTTAGATTCTTATGTATCAACAAGCATACTGTCGGCTATTCCAATACAACACTCAAAACCTATTTTATAAAAGATCTCATATTATGGAACTGGAATGTTATAATCTATCTATATAGAGCATGTGACATGAGAGGATACTCTGAGTCATTAAACTGACCAATGATAATGCACTTGATATTACTTATGTTGACATTCATCTGTGGTCAAGTTTAGGGCTAGTATCTGAACAAAATTGCTCAACTACATCCATAGTATTATCTTTCCTGCAACACATAAATATAGGGCTTTTACTTCGAACTCTTAAGTAGCTATAGAAAATTTACTCTGTAAATTTATTCATTCATGCAAATGGTAATATTTAGCTGAAAGACTGAATTTTAAATCGAATGGGTCTCAATTCTAGTTGGCCTGAATTTTTTATTTTTACAGGTTTGCTCTTTACTTCATCAGAGATACAAGGACTTCTCACCATGCCTTGCTCAAGGCCTATTGAAAGTGTTCTTTCCTGGCAAATCTGGAGATGAGCTGGATGTTGACAGAAGCATGAGGGCAATGAAGAAGAGGAGTACACTTAAGCTGCTTTTGGAACTTTACATTGTTGGGGTCATAGAGGAAGCTGGTATGTTCGTAAATGTTATCAAGGATCTTACCAGTGCCGAGCATTTGAAGGACAGGGAGGCTACCCAAACAAATTTGTCCCTTCTTGCCAGTTTTGCTCGTCAAGGAAGATACTTCTTGGGGCTGAATCAGCCTGCACCAGATATCCTTGAAGAGGTTTGAATGCTGCATTTGTTTAGCTCTCTCCAAATGGATAGATCATATTTGATAATGCGCAATGCCTGCAATTAGATAATAGTTCTTCTGCCGGTGTCACTGGCTTGCTGCAATAAAGCATTTGAGGTTTAACATTGTTCGTCAAATCTTTTTGTAAATGGGTGGCATGAACTACAGTTCTAAATCCATCCTGTTAGAATTCTAAGTTTTTCATATATCTATTAAGTCCCTTGTATCTTCTGCTTTAATCAAATCTGATGTCTGCAGGACTATTTCATGTAATGCCTTATGATTATTTCTTCCCTAAGCAATGTACAAATATCATATAAAGTCATAAATAATTATGTGATTCAACAGCCATTATGAATCCTACTGTTTGAAATAAATACTCCACTCGTATGTTTATTTTGCATTCTAATTGTGTACTCTCAACACCATGCAGTTTTATAAGGGCCTCAATATCACGTCTGAGCAGAAAAAATTCTTTAAGAAGGCTTTTCATTCTTACTTTGATGCAGTTACTGAGCTCCTTCACTCCGAACATTCCGTAAGATTGGCTTGAGATCTTTGCACATTTCATATGCTAAAAAAACGGCTTCGGAAATTTTCTTGAAATAACTATGCTGTTGCCTTTGTTTTTGGCAGTCACTTAAGCAAATGGAGCTTGAAAATTCCAAAATACTAAATGCTAAAGGGGAACTTACGGAAGAAAATTCTCTTTCTTATGAGAAGCTACGCACTTCCTATGAAGGCCTACTTCGTGGAGTGTCTTCGTAAGATTTTGTTTTATATTGTCAAAATTTTGTAGTTCTGTAAATCTATGACAAAGCAATACAGTTCTATGCTTCTCGTGTACCCAAAGCTCCGTCATCACACTTAGGGGCCGTTCGGGTCGCTTCCTTAAAACTGCCGGTAGTTATATACAAATGACAGATCAGATTAATTAGTAAAAGTCTCATGCTGGGGGGGGGTCACAAAAGTGACGCTTCTATGGGGGCGGTTCTCTCGATAAAAAAAAGAAGAAGTCTCATGCTGCATTTTATCTGGTAATTGTTCTTAACAGTTATGCGTGACTTCAAATCATGCCGTGTTTAGCCGCATTGGAGAATGCCGCATAAAGCTGGTCTTAGTATTTGGCACACTCACTCAGCTGCTGTGGACGTTTGGAATTTACGACTAAAACTGTAATAGTCCTTATATCGAATAGTAACGGATGTATAAGAATACCAGAATTCTGAATGTTGGCACCGAACGGCCCCTTACTGCAAAAAAAAAATGGGTTTGCTATGAGAATCTTTTGCGACATTTTAATAATTTTTTATTCTGCATTTACATGGACATTGTGTAGGATAGTACAGGGAATGCTTGCATTACAGAATAATTTCAGGTTCAACAATCTTTTGGTTGAGCTCAAAAAGGATTTATGAATTATGCAGAAACCTGAGCAAATTGTCATCAGAAGTCAGTCAAATATCTGTCCAACTGTGTGAAAGAAATGATAAAGCTTGTTCAGTTGGTTGTATCATAATAAAGTATCTACTTATCTATACCATCTAGAAATTTTAACTGAATTTTGTAATAAGATATTGTTATTCCCCTAGCTAAATAATGCCATATCTAAACATGTATTTATTAGTGTTCATCTTATAGCATAAAATATTAGGGTTATCAGATAGGATTTTAGATAGCGTGTGAACATTGTAATATGACTTAAGTCGCAGTGCATTTAAACAAACTAAAATCAAAGACATTGATAAAACAGACTGTCCCACTTGGGTAAATATTCTAATTACCAACGCCTTTTGTTTAAATTTAAAAGCAACATCTTTTGGATAGCAGCATAGTCGCACAATTCTCATCATCATCGTCATCATCGTCGCATTGATTCATAAAATTTTCATGTGACGGGTCACGGGTGGTACTCTCGAATTTCACAAGAAACCTGTATTATTACTGAATTTCACA
The DNA here is from genome assembly GCA_963693085.1 of Alisma plantago-aquatica. Taxonomy (NCBI): domain Eukaryota; kingdom Viridiplantae; phylum Streptophyta; class Magnoliopsida; order Alismatales; family Alismataceae; genus Alisma; species Alisma plantago-aquatica. The sequence goes on from OY856415.1 coordinate 616,623,129, forward strand.
AATTATTCACAAAATTTACAAATTATCACCCAATTTCAGGAATTATTTAGTTATGAAATAAGGCGTGCTATGTGAAATGGCATATGGGAATAGAAAATCAACAAGGTAGCATGGAATGTATTTCCATTCTCAACCAGTTAGCTGAATTTTACTTTATTAATCACCAAGTATAAGGCCATGCTGTTATACCATGAGCAGTTGGCTATAGATGATCATAGTGGCAAATTCGGGATTCGGCAATTTTTAGGCTGGCAAAAAAAAAAAAACCGGAATTCAGAAAAAGTTGAAAAAATCCGTGAAAGAATTGGTGAATTTTGGTCAAAGTTGGGTCAACAATTTGGAAATAATCGAGAATAAGTCGGCTATATATATACTTACATACACACATATTTATGTATGTATATAAATCTACAAAGATATGTAACTATTAAGGTCACAAGAGATACAATCTTATTGAGTGAAAAAGTAGGAAAGGACTTAAAGAATAGTTGATCAATAACAATGGACTCTTGGGAGAGTTGGGGGTTGGAGGTTTAGTGTACATCAGGAGTTTCGTGTACATGGTTTGTGGTAAAAATAGAGCAAGCGACATAAAAAAGAAAAATCATGAAAAACCGTGAAAAGTCATGAAGAATCTTGAAAAATCGTATAAATCATGAAAAAGCGGGATAAATTGTGAAAATTTGCGAAATGCGACTGCCGTATTAATCGTGCTGAACATTCCGGAACTAAAAAATCCACAACAATGGCCAATTTTTCGTAAAAGTCGGAGACTTTTGTTACTCTGTAGATGATAAAGGAAACTGTTAGAAATGTAAGTCATATCATATATGTGGGCCAGAGTCTGTAGGCCCATATAGAGTCTAGTCTAGTGTAATCAAGTCTAGTCAGGTCTGGAAGTCTCTAGAGTCATGTCCACCTTGCCCTATATAAAGGAGAGGGGTCTCTCTTGTAAACATAACATACACAACCATAGTTGTCAAAGCGCCTACACGGTGGGTTTAAGTGAAGGGGCGCCTAGCCCGCCTAGGTGCCTAGGCGGGCACCTCGGCTTTTCTGGGTGTTTTTTCTTTTACTTCTTTCAGTTACATATTTAATATGTTTGTACATATGATATTATATGTGATAATGTAATTTGTATTCATTAAATGTTATTGTAAGTCTAACTTAAATTGATAACTATAGGAGAATTAGGGGCAAGAGAAGTAACATGAAAAAGAAACAACAGAAAAAGGAAGATAAGTAGGAATTAGAGAGAGAAAACAGGACAAAAAGAAACATGCTAACGGTAGGAGTTGTGTAGGAAGAAGTTAGAATAAGACAAACATAAGGGTAGTAAAAGTCGATGGAAAGAGGAGGAATAGTAGCAAGTGATGAAATAGAAAATACAGAGGAAGGAAGAATAGGTCAGTGAAAATAAATGGAAACATGCAAACAATAGTAGCTCTGAGAGGAGATTTAGGAGGAAGAAATCAGAATAAGAAGAACAAATATATGCAAATAGTAGTAGTATATTTGGTTGCAGGAGTTATAGGACAAATTTGAAATAAGATATATGCACATACTCAGATAGAAGTAGGAGGGAATGTAGGAATAACTCACAAAAACCGTAGCAGCAGTAAGATTCAGGAGTGAAATGCAGGAGAGGATAAAAAAAGAAAAGAAAAAGAAGCCAGAACAACAAACATATGATGAAGTAGAATTTTTTTAACAAAAAACACTATGAGGACTTACCAATTTGGCCCAGATCAGACCTCATCCCCCAAATCAGACCTGATTTCTCCCAGATCAGACCTATTTTGCCAAAAATTGACCTTATTTGGTCTAAATCAGAGCTACTTCAACCATAAAATGACTCAAGGTGATTTAATTTGACCAAATCTAGACTCAATGCATGCTAATTTAGCCTTTCAATGGCTTATTTTGGGTTTAAAAGGCCTCTGACATCCACTTAATGCACTTAATAGGCTGGGCACCTAGTTTGAGGGACCTTGCCTTGCTCCTGGGGCGCCTTCATAATTAAGTACATAACACAATACTATGAATATATCGTCCATCCATTATTTCCAACATGGTATCAGAGCTTTCTTTCCAGAGACTCTAACCCTAGAGAGAGAGCAACGTTCCTCTGCCTGCAAGCGGCGGCTGCCGTCATGGCCGGCTCCCTGCAGGGCCATCTCCATCATCCTTTCCAAAGGGTGATCTTCGTTGCTCTCTCTCTCTAAAGGGCCTTCATCATCCAGATCTCTACATCATAGATCCAGATATGACAGGCGTCTTTATTGTCATCTTAGATCCAGATCTAGCATCCCCATGTGTCCGTCTTTCATCTTCCCCAAGCACAAGGTTCAACCGCTCCCTCCATCAAGACAGTTCAGATTCAAGCTGTCATCTTTCTTGTATCATCAAGATCAAGAACCCCATGGTGGTTTTCCATGGTCAAAGTCATCTCCACAATCCGTGCTGTCTTCTTCTCCAAGGTGGAAGTCATCTCCACTATTCGGTCCGTCATCCTCATAGTGGTGAAAGTCATCTCCACCACCTAGATCATCGTCTCCATCATTGTCTTCCATGGTGGAATCATCTCCATCTTAATCGTTGTCTTAATCTCCAGATCGTTATCTTGGAGTCTTATTTGTAGAAGAGGAGTTATCCATGAAGTTAGGGTTAGACGTTTTGAATGCTTTTTCACATAAATCTTCCCCGACAACGCGGAACACGACGTGTTCCTCACTCTGCACGCCGTGTCTTCATCAAGTAGTACAAATTTTCATCTAGTACACATGTCACACGTCGTGTTGATATCCAACACGCCGTGTTGACGGGATGCAGAGTTACACCCCCGACAGGTTACACGGCGTGTCCATCACCGACACACTGTGTTGACGAGAAGCAGAGGTATGCCTTCGACAAGTTACACGACATGTCCATCACCGACACGCCGTGTTGTCCACATTCTGTCAGAAATCTATCAATCTTTGTACACGATGTGTTCGTGAGTCAACACAACGTGTCCATCACCGACACACTGTGTTGTCCACATTATGTCAGAACTCTATCAATCTTTGTACACGACGTGTCCATTAGCCAACACGCTGTGTCTCTGCAGACAGTTCTCACATTTTCGACAACTAAACTCTGTGGCACTACTAGGGTTTTCAACTCAATCAATGGAGGCTACATCTTCAAAGTACGTGTCCCATATTAGTTCTCTAGGCACCTTCAAAGCTTAGATCAGAAGCTCCCCAACAAGAAAAAGATATATTTTTTGTTGGATCCAATTTTTTTTGCGGGGGCTTCAGTTCGTAAAAAGATCCACTTATTTTCTTGTTTGGATCTTGTAATCGGGTCATCTACTACATGGAATCCGATTATCGGTTCTACTTCTCCGGTGATATCAAGCCAATCCTTCTCCAATCATTTCTTCCCTGTCCACCCCATGCACCCCAATGTCACATGGAAGTTTCTATTTGTCTTTGTTTACCCCAACCACTTTTGTCGTCTCTTCGTGGTTAGTGTGCAGGGGAGATATAGAGGAGATGGGAAGAGGAGGATGAGAAGAAGAATAGAGGTGCTCAGAAGAGGAAAGAGAAGAAGAGCATTGTCTACATATGGAGTTTTGTGTACTTAACATGTTGTCCAAATCTCACTTGAGTTCAAGGCCATTGTCGTCCATCCTCACCATTTAGATTTTGAGTTGCCAAGCATTGATATGTCATTCACAATTCATCCTCTCTCATCTTCAACTAAAGAAGATGATTCCTCAGTTCTATTGGAAGTCATTGACGCTCTACACCAAGTGAATATGTTTCTTCATCGGTCGTGTCTTGGTCATTTTACTCTGGCAACACTTCAGTCTTTTAGTATTGGAGCATCTTGGATTGTTTGCAAATCTGGTTGTCTGCCGGTCTTGCACACCTGTCTTTTGCAGAAGATCATTCAGTCGGCTACGTCAAAAATGTTTCCTTCTTGTTCGTCCATGCCCTCTCAAGCACGTTGATGTTCGTCCATGCCCGCATTGATATTTGTCCGTGCCATGTCCAACACATTGATGTCCGTCTGTGCCCATGTTGATGTTTGTCCGAGCGAAACACATCAATGCTTGTCCGTGTCTTGTCAAACACGTTGATGTTCGTCTATGCCATGTCAAGCAATATTGATGTTCGTCCGTGTTCCATCAAGAACGTTGATCATCTGGGCTACCACATGGTGGCCTTCTCGTGGAAAATACTTCAGCGTCAGTAGCAACCGAGTTCGTGACTCAGATGATCTTCGCATGTTCCTTCAGCGTAATCCAAGATACGACCTCCAACCTAGTCAAAGCTCTAGATGTTTCAAAGATTTGATGTGTATCAATCTCAGGTGTTTATCAATCTCAAGGGAAACTTCAAAGTTAAAGATGCCGAAGATATTAAAGTACGGTGGAGTGCACATGTCGTGCTAAGTCAAGGGGATATCTATCATGTTTTAGTCATAATTTTCTTCTTCTATGTATTTTTCCGTTTGTCATCCAATCTGGGCATGTGATTCTCCCATGCTCCAGCTTGCGGGGGTGTTAGAAATATAAGTCATATCATATCTGTAGGCCCATATAGAGTCTAGTCTAGTCTAGTCAGGTCTGGAAGTCTCTAGAGTCATGTCCACCTTCTCCTGTATAAAGAAGAGGGGTCTCTCTTGTAAACATAACATTCACAACACTATACTGTGAATATATTGTCCATCCATTATTTTCAAAGCAAGAGCAAAAATAAGGAGGTTAAGATTTACATTGAGGTACAAACTATTTTAGTTTTTGACCTAAAACTCCCACATGCTGGAACATGATCATGTTAATGGGGCCTAATTATTGAAATCTATCTAAACTGAAATCCTATTAAATATTGTAAACAATAAAACTCTAAATATATTCAATCATCAAGTGTGCCTTCTAAAGAGGCATACAAAGCCCTTAAGACTTGACTAAATAGGTTGGTAGCCAATGTGAGACTAAACCACATGACTTATCAAAAGCTCAATAACATAAATATAAATTAATAACAGAAAAACAAGCCGTAATCAAACTACAATAAAATTGAACTCAAAGTGCATTGTAACGCGGTGCGTGGGCACATGAAGGTTGTGAGTGTACTACATTACATGTCTAATCCAGCTTGTCTAAAATTACCATAAACTATTTCTGTCCGAAACACTTTGTAATCTAATCAACTGTATAATCCCTATATTTTTGTGAGCTATCTATTTACTTGTAACAACACCCCTCAAAATGAGGGCATGTAGCTATTTGCTCGTGCTCTAGTGGAAGAAAGGATCTCAGCAATGGGTTTGACAACTTATTTTTACAAGGTGTGGGCATGGAAGAGATAATATTGGAAAGGCTAAATGGAACTGAAGCAACTGACTCCATTGGGCTAACAAGATGTTGTGGAATGTGAGAGAATGGTAAGGGTGACATAAAAAATGTAGGTGGGGTGGACATTTTCATCCAGCTTCCACAAGTATGCTGGTTGCTGGAACTTCATAAGGAGTTTTTAGTTTGTGGAAACCTTACTGGACAAAGTCAGCCAGCTCAACTTGAGGGGAATACTCCTTGGCGTGTAGGGGGAGTCTGGACTCTACATATGACTAAAGCTAATACATGTTCTGGTAGATAGCATGATCCATCCTCAGGAAACTATATAGCTGTACTTGTAATGCAGATATAACAGTGCCATTATTTTGAAGAGCAGTTATATGCCATTCTTTTGGGATAGATAGAGTCCAATGCTTTGTTTGGTGAAGAGGTTCCCAACTGCCGGACATTGATCTAAATCGACGGGGTACCACAGGCAGCCTGTTATCACTCACCTGAAAAGTAGGATTGTCCACAAAGCGGTCAGATTGCCATTTTATACAAGGAAACCGTTGACCAGTGATTGCTGATTCTTTATTCTCAAGCGGACAGTAAGCAATCAGCACTACAATCAATAGTTTTGTCAAGCACTACATAAATCAAAGTTAGATAGAGATTTTGGCCTTATTGTCTCAGATCTTCCTATGGGGTATTAGACCAATGATGCTGCACAACTAATCTGTGGAGTGAAGTGTTTCAATATCTGGAGTGAGCATGGTACTAAACATCCTCGACATCTGACGATTGATCCTCGATGTTACATATGTCTATGCCTGTTGATGTCGAAACCTGGTAAACTTCCATGCCCGTCGAAGTTGACACGACGACGGCGTCTTTTATGTTTGCATGTGACTCTGTTTTTCTACATATGTGAACCTGTATGAATGACTATATATAAACATATATCTTGTTTTTATGCTAGATTTGATGAAATATATCAATTTTCATCATTAATCGTTATTTTAGCTTAATTTTTGTCAAAGATGCGTTGAAGTTTAATTGTAAAAATCCTCGATGTTTCCTCGATGCTTCCGCAAACTTCCATCTCTACATCTGTCTAAGTCGACTCGAAGTCCTCTATTCCATGATTCCAACACAGACTCAAGCCTCTGCCAAAACTAATGTAAGTGAATTTGAAAACATAGCTAATCAGATTTTATAGGTCTAAAGTCGGATTCTTCTCCTATAAGATCCTTTACTGGACTGATAGGTATTTGAGCTTGGTTTCAGCAACTACTTTAACATGCTCTGCAAATTCTTAAAACATGATCATTATAATTAATGGAATAAACCAACTGGAGCACTATACAACTTTAAGACTTTTTTTATGCATGCTTTTCAAGAAATAAAGGATCTGTCCTACACAAAAGTCATCCCTAGTTTTTCTCAAACTTCATTTTGTTAGTGCGGCCTCCACCCCGGGTTCTCTACTCAGGCTTGTCCTTCCTAAGTAGGCAGTTCCCTAGAGGCACACGTCATGTATGCCAATCTCCTACTTGTTTATTCATAACCTCCGCCCCTCCCAGTTTATTAAGAGCAACATGATGACTTTTGCACTGATTTCTCCTTTTATCCACGTTCAAATTATTCCTTCTCCTCATTCGAAATCAACATAATGTTGAATTCAGTATTGTTTTCCCCTTTGAGCCGCCAAGTACTAGCTTTCTGGAAAAGTTACAAAGGAGCCCCTCCCAGACAGGGCCACATTGGATCCAGCCTCGGCTCTTTAGTGGCTTGTACATCGAGGACCAATTCGTCGCATAGTTGGCCGGAAATCGGGGAGCTAATTTTGAAGGGGGCTTTTGCAAGGGTCAAACCTAGGACCATTTGCAGGAAATTGCTGACCCACACCACTTAGCTGAAATCCTGGATTTGCTTGCATCTTACATGTTTCCCAGGGAGTGATTAGTTTATTTATTGGACTACTTAGAGTTATGGAGTGGTCTTTAAAAAAAAAACTGACCCACTTCTTTCCATGAAATGAAGACCATTTTTCAAGTATCAATGTCTTTATATTTGCTCTTATGCCCCTCTTTTACCTGTTCCTATAAATTTCCCATGAAGAATGTTAGCAAGATCTATAATTTTAGAGTAGCAATTCAACCTACTTACTTCCTGCTTCTAATTGCACACCATGTTAAAAAGTCTTGGCCCTCTTTCTCACTCGGATGAAATACAGAAGGCTATTAAACTCAAAACGGTGATCTATGGGAGCTTGCCCAAATATCGAGATGATGCGACTTTTCAGAGATACAAACAAGAAAAGAAAGAAGCTAAGAAGGTTGTTTAAGAGATAAGGTGTAGATACTTGATGAAATTTACAAGAAGCTAAACACAAGCAAAGGGAAAAAATATATATATAAAATGGCTCTTATAAGAGAAAAGAAAGGAAGAGACTTGAGTCAAGTAAAATGCATCAAGAATGAAGATGGTAGAGTTCTGGTGAAGGAGGATGATTTCAAGAATCAATGGAATAATTACTTCCATAAGCTTTTCAATGAAGGTACCATAAATAATGTAAGAAACTCGTGACATGAATACAAGAGATATAATTTATACACAACGACTTTCAATATTTGAGGTCAAGAATGCTTTGGAAAAGATGATAATGAGAAAGGCATTTGGACCAGACGATATCCCCATTTATATATGGAAGAGTCTGGGATATGAAGGAGCTATGTGGTTAACGAATTTCTTAAATAAGATTATAAGGACTAGTAAGATGCCAGATAAGTGGAAAAATAGTCCCCATCTACAAGAATAAAGGAGATGTTTAGAGTTTCACGAGCTATAGAGGTATCAAGTAGATGAGTCACGCTATGAAGCTTTGGGAGAGGATAATTGAGCAGAAGCTAAGATCTATAACACAAATATCGAACAACCGATTTGGTTTCATGCCTGGAAGATCAACAACAGATGCTATTTTTTTGATAAAGAGGCTTATGGAGAAATATAGAGCAAAAAAGATCTTCACATGGTTATTATTTATTTGGAAAAGGTTTATGAGGGTACCCAATGAAGTATTGTGGATGGTTTTGAAGAAGAAGGGGGTGCCGATCCAATACATTGAATTGATTAAAGACATGTATGATAGCTCAACTGCAAGTGTGAAGACTCCTGGAGGAGAGAGACCATCATTTCCTATCACAGTTCAGGTACACCAAGGATCTAAACTTAGCCCCTATGTGCTCGTTCTTGTCATGAATGAGTTGATAAAGAATGTTCAGGATGATATTCCTTAGTGTATGCTATTTGTCGACAATATTGTGTTGATTGAGGAAACCAAAGATGGATTGAATGACAGAGTTGAACTTTGGAGAAAGGCATTAGAATCAAATGGATTGGTGATTAGTAGGAGAAAACTGAGTATATGCATTGCAATTTCAGCCAATCTCGTAGTGTGAATGGTGGAGCCAAGTTAGACGGAGTAGATATACCAAAATGTCATAAATTTCGTTACTTGGGTTCTATTATTCAAATAGACGAGGACGTCCAACATGACATTTGTCACAAGATCACTGTGGGGTGGTTGAAATGGAGGAGTGCAACTGGAGTATTATGTGATTGGAGATTTCCTCTCAGATTGAAAAGCAACAACTATACGGCCAACCATGCTCTACGGGGGCGAATTTTAGGCGGTGAAGAAACAAGTTCTCAACAAGATGAATGTGGCTGAAATGCGTATGCTAAGATGGATGTGTGGGAGGACAAGGAAAGATCGCTTGAGAAATGATTATCAGGAATAAAGTGGGGGTGACGAGCATTCAGGACAAGTTGCACGAGGGTCGACTCAAATGGTATGGACATGTGCAATGCAGACTGACCAATGCGCCTATACAAAGCAATGCTATTGAGTCATGCACAATTAATAGAAGAAGGCCTAACTTAACATGGGAAGAGCTTATAAAGAGAGATTTTGAATCTCTACATCTTGATCAGAATATGACCCATGATAGAGCTGTATGGAAACAAAGGATCCATGTAGCCGGCCCCAACATGGTTGGGACTGAGGCTTAGTTGATAATGATGATGATGTTATCCATAAGATTTCGTGCTCAAGTCACGTACTTGGGAGTCCATTGTTGTGAAATAAGTAATCCTTGTTTCTTGTGCACTCATATCACATAAATTAACCAACACGATAAAGTGGAATTCCCTTTTACTATCAATCTTAACATATGTATGCTCATTCAGTCATCCATCATTGGTTTTAGGGCTTACACACCAACACTAGCCACTTCCTAGTGATTACTACTTTTTCTAGGTCAACCTCTATCCTCAACGACGACAATGAATTTTAGTAAGACAACCTTGTTTTGAAGAAAATCACTTCTTCAAATAGATATATAATTTATAGACTGGACTGCAAAAAAGGCGAAGGAGCTCAATGTGATTTTCACCTGGCTAAAATTACAATATCATAAATTCTAACCCTCAGGAATTTTTTGATGAATGGTTGTGGGACATGGTTTGTGACGCTCATATAGATATAGCTACTGGGGCATTGGAAAGAATGAATGGCATGAAACTCCTTGATTGGATTCGGCTATATTTTTTGCTTAAGTTGATTTTGAAGATCCATTAAAATCCAATCAGGATACCAGGCATGTTGTCAAGACAAGGAATGAAGAAACAATAGTTGAGGAAAACTTGTTGATAGGTTGGCAATCTAAACACATTCTCCAATTACCATCCTTCCTTGGAGCAAGTAAAGTAGGCTATGGAACAAGGATCCTGCACTCATGAATGAATTATTTTAGAAGATTGACATCGACTTGTTTCAATTCAATTTATTTCGTTGAATACAAGAGGCAATGTGATTTGTTTGGAAAAGAACCTGGAACAGATCATTCTCCTGCTCAATATCTATTATAAGTGGGAGCTTATCAAGTCCCTTCTTGGATGTCATGTATCTGCACTATTAAGAGTTGGACAATCTCAAGTGAGGACGCTGATGATCCCTAGAAGGCAAATTCTCCATCATGTAGAAGACATACATGCCCTAGATTTACGCCTAGCTTCCTCCAATTCTCTCTATGACTAAGTTGAGAGAATATCATCTCTTGGATTGCAGAGTAATTGGTGGCCTTCCCTCTTACAGAGTAGACAGAAAACATGTGGGGGAAAATTGGATGGTCTTGCCCTTGTCCTTAAAAGTGTGCATATTAGGTTGTCTCTTGTAATGCTCATTGAAGTAAAAAATTTAGGGATGTACAAGAATGATGTGATCAACATCCATGGGCAAGTTCGAGTAAGAACCCAAAGTGATCCATACAAGGTAGTGCTGGGCGAAGGGTAACTCATTTGATTCATTCAATGAACACTTGAGATTGAGGATAGGGCCGATAGGTTAAAGGTGAAGATTATGTATTTTAACCACAAGGGGATATGGTGTTATGAAAACTGCCACTGTCGTCTAGAATTTGTAGCTTTTGCCCTTGTGTTTGAAGATGGCTCAGATTGGAGCAATTTTTCCTGTTTATCAACGTTGGGAGGGGGTGACAAGAACACATATGACCTGCAAGTAAGACTCATGGCATTCATTATCATCTTTATCTTCTAAACGTTCAGAGGTAGGAGAAACCTTGTATCCCCTCTGTCCTCACTAGGAGCATCATTGGGCTAATCAATGGCCATAACCGTAGCACAATGAGGGCATTGTGAGGTGACATGCCCCATGTTATGGCACTAGAAGCACTTGTGATCTAACCTTGTAGAGTGAGAGGTAGCCATTATTTCCTTACCCTTACTAGGTATAGCGGTAGGATGAAGTGAGTTAACATCCAGGAAGTGGATGAGAAATGCAAGGACGCTAGCTAGTGAGAGTGGTGGCACAAACTTTTTGCCCAACAATCTGAGAAGACCCGCAGAATGGTGTTTGTCGTTATATTTCAACTTTTGGACTTTGTGGAAAACATCATCAAGGGAATTCTACCATGACAAACCCTATAATCATTAGATGTCAGGCACAAATGATTGGCAACGTGAGCGCCAACTGCTAGTCCAAAATCATTATAATTACATTCGTTCTTTGCTTAAACTTTTGCATCTATACCTAGACTAACAAAACCAAAGAACGAGGTATCCATTAACGATACCGCTCGACAACGCCGACAAAGATATTTACCGTTTATACCGACCAAAAATTCCACAGATGCAATCTTCTTGTTTCAACGCCTAAATGAGTGAATTAACTCGTGCAATTTATAAGTGCTCTGGGCCAATATACACTTATTTTGCAATAACAATATATATTGGATAAAATGCCCTTGATGAAAAAAGTAATGGAGATAAAAAATGCTCCTTGTCTCCATTTTCAACCCCGCTGGTGGATGAGAAATTTCTTATTGACGTCATTATGATCATAACTTCTACTGTAGCTGAGCAATGCTGGTCTAGACTAATTTGAACTATTCATGTGCAAGGTCATTGGGTTCATAAGATTACGCAAGTAGGCCTGTATAACTTGATTGAATCACTGTTTTGTCATCCAAACATCTATTTTTGTACTGTTTATCCAATGCAACCTTTTTCTTAAATCTGCAATATGTATGAGCTGTCATCATTCTTATCAGTATGAATATCTCCTAAATGAATACATTCATTTCTTCATTAATCACCTTATCAACCATGGTTCTAATTTTTTCTCTTGGCATGTTTGTTGAACCTGTCCTCTTCTTTGGTTGTGTAAGTTTGTGAAAGATTTTTGATTTGTACAGCCATTGTTTTCAGGGTGGCTAGGTCATGGCTTATATATATATATATATATATATATATATATATATATATATATATATATGTATGTATGTATCAATAAGTATATATAGATGTTACGCCTGAAATGGTATAATCCGTTGAAAATCCCCCCCCCCGCAACACGCTCAAAAAAAAAAAACCCGGGGAGACAACAAAAATAAATAAACAAGTTGAAATTGCTGTAACTAAATGCTGAAAGATTAACTTAGAGGCAACACCAATTCAAGATTAGAAGGTTCATACCATCTCTAACTGAATTAAGAATATATTAAGTAGAGGATACACACAACAAGAGATGCAGATGTATTCTTTCAATATAAATAATAAGAAAGACATGACGTAATAAATAAAAAGAATGTAATCGCTTCATATTTTCACATCTATAGATTTTCCTTTTTTTTTTGTAATTTTTAGTGTTTTACCCCAAATATCAACCAAAACGATATGTATAAATGCCAAAATGGTATAGTTTGCTCTGCGGAACCAAAAGATATCAGGGTTGAGGTATTTGGGCGTTTACTTGAGCCCACCCAGCAAAAAAGTGGGCGCCCAGTGAGGCCGGCACCTCCCGGGCGGCCCAGACAACCCTCCTGCGCGGAGTTTGCCTTCCATAGTGACTGTCTGTCTCTTCAACCAACATTATGTTCTAAACTTTTTGTATATGATAATTGCAGTAACCTTCATGAAAGACAGTGCTTGTAATGGTTTTTCTGTTCTCACATGTGGAGGTGAGCTGCAAAAAGTAGTGCAGCCCCTCTACACATGCCCGCACGCACACACACAAGGTTCTACAGTGATAATGATGATGCGTGCATGCACACACGCATAAGGTTCTACAGTTCTAATTGGAACTGTTGATTGTATGGCGTGTGTTTTGTGTATAATCTTTCACTCATCACATACAGCTGTTTTATTACGTCACTGTATAGTCTGTCGTTTTGCACAGCAGTATGGTATTCCTGTATAGGGTCAGCTGATTAGGAGATGACAGAATAGATGGATTTTGTTTGGATCGTATGGAATTGAAAACTAAAGTTTGTGTGTCATTACACAGTTTTTTCTAATATATTTCTATTGTAACAGATTAGCAGAGGCTCTTGATATGCCACCTCCTGAATTGCCTGAGGATGGCCACACTACTAGAGTAACTTCTGGGGTCGATGCAACTTCTTCGTCTGGGAAAGAGTCTTCTAATCTTGAACCTATATGGGATGATGAAGATACCCGTTCTTTTTATGAATCTTTTGCTGACCTGAGGTGTGTTGTATACAAATTGTTCAAATCATGTTTTCTTGTTAAATTGTTTGAGATAGAGCTAATCAAATCTGTAACTTTTCTTTTGTATAATCTTGATAACATATTTGTTCCTGGTTAGAAGTCTATTTCTTGCGAATGCTGGTCTTATTTTTCATTTTTCCTTTCATGTATGACAGATCATTTGTTCCTTCTGTTTTGCTGGGGGAAGTTGAACCAAAGACCACCGAACAGCCTCGGAAGACTCATGAGTATACTAGTGTAAGTAGAACACATCATGCATTACTAGTTTAAACAAGTTTATTAAACTCCTTATCAAGTTCTGTTTTGTAGCTGAAATTTCTTTGAAATGGGATATACATGGTTCTAAAAAGTGGTATGCAGTGTAAGGCGAAGGGGATACCGCTTAATTATGCAGTATGAGAGAGTTATGCAGTTTTGCATTTCTTTACTAGTTTAAATACATAAAACTATACACACACAGTATGCAGCTACACCCCCCAAATGATAATGTGCGTATAAATATCTGTGTATGTATACATGTGTATTGAAATGTATACATATATGCGTGCGTATAGATATGTGGATATCATACACACACACGTGGATTGAAATGTATACATGTATACGTGGAAGTGTGTGTGTCTAGATATGCATGTAGATTAGATGATTTACATTTATATATGCGAAAATACTTGTAACACACACACAGACACAAACACATGAGATCTTGGTGAGAGCGTGAGAGGCATTCAAATAACTATAAATGGTGATTGTTTTTTATAAACCCAACCATATGGATTAAAAATGTACCTTTGTATTTACCGACCCTACAAACTTTGGTAATCATCAAACTTGTATGTCACACACAACATATACTTTTGAGTGTTCTATATTGAGTTTTAGGCTGACCGTTAGATGCAAAAACTTATATTTTATAGATGGAGGTGAAAAAAATGCTAGATCGTGGTGATTATTTATGCAAAGGTAAATGAGTTGATGCTCTTTCCATCTATGGGATTAGATTTTGGTATGTCTCTAAATTTATAGTTATTTAAATGCCTCTCATGCTCTCATAATCTGATGTTTATCACTAGATTGCTACACTATATATATATATATATATATATATATATATATATATATATATATATATATATATATATATATATATATATATATATATATGCTAGGAAGTGTGTACCAGCCGGTACATGTAACTTGTTAATATATCTTTACTTTGTGTTTATTTCATATTTCATATTACTGCTGTAGCTACATGTAATTTTCCCTTTACTATAAATAGAGAGGAGAACCCTATTGGGTCTCACAAGTTGCCTAGTGCAACACACACAGATCCGTCTCCCGTACGCTAACATGGTATCAAGAGCAAGTTGATCCGACGCTGCCGCTTCCGCTCCTCTCCCCCCTAGCGCCGCCGCCCCCCTCCCTCCCTCTCCCTTCTCCACCACAGGGCGCCGCCGACCCTCTACTTCAGGCCGCCGCCGCCGCCGCTGCCGCTGCCCGGGCGGCTTCTCGGCTAGCCGCCGGCGTGCGGCAGCCGCAGGGGGACTGCCGGTGACGCAGATCCTGCCCGGCTAGGAGTCTCCAACCCCGTCTCTTGCTGCTGGGCCTCCGGTGGCCATCTCTATGCTACCGTAGGCTCATTCGCTCGGAACCGGGGCTTCGTCTTCGTTTTTCGGAAAGTTTCCAGCAACTTTTCGGCTCGTTTTTGGCGGACAATCTTGCTGTTTGAGGACTTCCGGGTGATCCAACGGCTCTCTAAAGCCCTACCCGGAAGTCTAGTCTCTTCCACCGTGCCTTCCTAATCACATCTCCTTCATGTGTGATTAGGAACCTCTCGTTTGAAGGCTGTCGATGCGTCAGTAATGCATCCTCTTTTCAGTTTCTGTTGTGACATGTATCTCTCCGTCACGGGACGCGTATCTGTCCGTCCACTCAGCCTTCTTTGTGACGTGTATCACTCCGTCACCCATATCCCAGTTGCATCATGGAGAACAAGACCTATTATGAGGTCTCGCCTATTCCGATCAAGCTCAATGGGAAGAATTTTTTGCTATGGATGAATGCGGTTCATACTGTCTTGGAATCGTGCGATCGGGCAAAGTTTGTTGATTCTGCACCTCTCACTAGCACTGACAAAGACTATGCCGAGTGGAAACGTCTTGACAGCCTAGTGAAGACTTGGCTATGGGGTAGCATGGAACCTTCTATTGCTTCTAGGTTCATGTTCTACTCCACCGCTAAGGAGATTTGGGATGCCGTTAAGCAGCACTATGCTCAGGAGAAGAATGCTCTTCGCCAGTTTATGATCTATGATCGTCTGTTTGCAGAAAAACAAGGTGATAGAACCCTTGAAGAGTATTTCGGGGTGATTCAAGCTATCTCCCAGGAGTTGAGCTACTATCATCCAGTGAAGGTTGCTGAGCAGATTAAAGATAGAGATGATCTCGTCACTGCCAAATTTCTATCTGGCCTTAGCTCCTCATATGGTTCAGCAAGAAGTGTGATACTTGCATCCGACAAATTACCGAGCCTTGCAGAAGCTTTCTCTAGGATTCAACAGTCCACTTTTGAGTCAGTTGATCCTACTCCTGTTGTCCCTTCTGGAGATTCTCATGTCTCCATTGCTGCAGCAGTTCGCGGAGGACGACCTGCACCTACACCTGCTGACAGACCTGGCTTGGGCAGAGGACGTGGGACTCGTCCTCGATGCACTTTCTGTGACAGACCGGGACACACTGTTGAGAAATGCTGGAAGAAACATGGGCGACCTGCCGCCCCACCTGTTGGAGCTGCCAACTGTGCTACTTCAGACTCTACTACTGCGAGCTCGAGTTCCTCTGGCATCACACTTACTCAGGAGGAGTATGACAGGTTTATTCAGGCAACTCAACATTGGAGTATGGGCGCCTCATCTGCTTCTACAGCACATCTTGCCTCTACAGCGGGTAATCAGGCTACATCTTTTATGGCTTCTGGATCCGCAACTCCCTGGGTGGTTGACTCTGGTGCCTCCCAGCACATGACTGGTATGAGGCGATTGCTCCGCACATTTGACTCATATATTCCTCACCCATCTGTTACCTTGGCAGATGGTTCTGTGAGGAAGGTGGTAGCTAGTGGTTCTGTGTCCCTTACACCAGATATTGATTTGAAATCTGTTCATTTTGTACCTGAATTTCCATTCAATTTGCTTTCTGTTGCCAAGTTGATTGACACTGTAAACTGCACAGTAACATTCGGGCCTTCTTGCTTTGTTTTACAGGATCTCAAGAGTTTGAAGATGATTGGTGGGGGGCCTAGGAAAGGTGATCTCTACCTCTTTCCTGGTGATTATCTACCTCGCCATCCACCTCCTGCTCCAGTTTCCTCCGCCATGCTGAGTGGTTCCCCCCTGCTGTGGCATTGCAGATATGGCCATCCTTCCTTAGAAAGCTTGAAGAAGTTGGAACCCGATCTAGCTCATGTGTCCTCTTTAGAGTGTCAGTCCTGTCAGTTGGGCAAACATCATCGGTTGTCCTATCCTGTTCGTGTCAATAATCGGGCTTCTAGTCCGTTTGAGTTAGTCCATAGTGATGTATGGGGTCCTGTTAAAAACCAGAGTTATAATGGTTTTAGCTATTTCATTTCTTTTGTGGATGATTACTCTCGCATGACATGGATTTATCTTTTAAAAAGTCGTGAATCTGTGCTTTCCATTATCAAACATTTTCATAAACAAATTCAGGTTCAATTTAACTGCAATATCAAAATTTTTCAATCTGATAATGCCCTTGAGTATGTTCAGAAAGCGATGAATGAGTTTTGCAGTTTGGTTGGTATGATTCATCACACCTCTTGCCCTCACACTCCTATGCAGAATGGTGTTGCTGAGCGAAAGAATCGCCATCTTTTGGATATCACTAGGTCTATCATGTTTGAATCCAATGTGCCTAGACGTTTCTGGTCTGAAGCTCTTCTCACTGCCTGTTTTTTGATTAATCGACAGCCCTCTTCTGTTTTGCATGGACGCACTCCCTTCTCTGTCTTACGCCCTATGGATAAACCGTTTCATGTTCCGCTTCGGGTTTTTGGTTGTACATCCTTTGTTCATAACTTTGATCCCAAACAAGACAAACTCTCTCCTAGGTCCTTGAAAACCTTGTTTCTTGGTTACTCTGGTACGAGTAAAGGTTACAAGTGTTATTGCCCGAGTTTGCGTCGTATGTTTGTTTCTAAGGGTGTCACCTTTCATGAAACTAGTCCATATTTTGCACATGCTATGAGCAAGGGGGAGCAATTGAGTGAGGGAGTGCCACCCGCAATTCAAAGTGAGGGAGTGCCACCTATCATTGTTGAGGACATACCGCATGATCCACCTACCATTCAACCCTATACCCAGGTTTATCACAGGCGAGGTAGACAGGATCCAGATGAGGTAGCGGCACCAGTCCATGAGCCTCCTTCGCCATCTTCTACTCAAGAGATTCCTGCAGAGGCTTCTGACCTTGATCTTCCTATTGCTGTCCGGAAAGGTATACGTTCATGTACTATTCGACATCCCATATCGAATGTATGTTGTTTGTCGCACTTATCTACACAGGCTCGTGCATTTGCTGTTGGGATGGACTCCATTAAGATACCAAGAAACCACTTAGAGGCTGTAAAGGACAGTGGCTGGCAGCAGGCAATGCAGGTGGAAATCTCTGCTCTGATTGACAATGACACATGGGATCTTGTTACTTTACCTGCGGGCAAGAAAGTTGTGGGCTGTAGATGGGTCTTTACAGTCAAACACAACCCTGATGGATCGATTGAGCGGTTGAAGGCCAGATTGGTAGCAAAAGGCTACACACAGACATATGGAGTGGACTTCTTTGAGACTTTTTCTCCAGTTGCTCGTCTCAATTCTGTGCGGATCCTTATATCTCTAGCTACTACTTTTGATTGGCCTCTTTTCCAGCTGGATGTCAAGAACGCCTTTCTTCATGGGGATCTTCAAGAAGAGGTGTATATGGAGCAACCACCAGGTTTTGTTGCTCAGGGGGAGTGTCAGAAAGTCTGCAAATTGAAGAAGGCTATCTATGGGTTAAAGCAATCTCCTCGAGCTTGGTTTGACAAGTTCAGTGCTGTTGTTTTACAGATGGGCTTCTTTCGTTCCATGACTGATCACTCTCTATTTTATTCAAATTCTTCTGGTGGGTCCATAATTATTGCTGTCTATGTTGATGATATTGTGATTACTGCCAGCGATTCTACAGGCATATCACGTGTGAAGGAAGGACTACAACAACACTTTCACACAAAGGACCTGGGGAAGCTGAGATACTTTCTAGGGATTGAGGTTCTTAGATCCCATGCAGGTATAAATCTCTCCCAGAGAAAGTATGTGCTTGACTTGCTACAGGAAACGGGTATGACTGATTCTAAGCCCGTATCCACTCCTATGGATTATCACATCAAGGAGGTGGAAGATGATACTGCATATTCAGATCCAGGTCATTACAGGAGAATAGTTGGGAAGTTGATTTACCTAACTGTCACAAGACCTGATATTTCTTTTGCTGTTGGAGTAGTAAGTCAACACATGTGCACACCACGACAGTCACATTGGACAGCTGTATGCAGGATTCTGAGATATCTGAAAAGTGCTCCTGGAAAGGGGATCACTTATTATAAACCCAAGAGTCCTCTATCTTCTTTGACTCTCACAGGTTATGCAGATGCAGATTGGGCTGGTAATCAAAGTGATAGAAGATCCACATCTGGCTACTGCACCTTTCTTGGTGATCATCTGATTACTTGGAAGAGCAAGAAACAACAAGTGGTAGCACGGTCTAGTACTGAGGCTGAGTACCGTGCTATGGCACATGCATGCTGTGAACTGCAATGGATCAAATCTGTCTTATCTGAGTTGAAGATTTTGATTCAAACTCCCATGATTCTCAAGTGTGACAATCAATCTGCTATACATATTGCCAGGAATCCTGTCTTTCATGAGCGCACAAAGCATATAGAGGTTGACTGTCATTTCATCAGAGATCAGATAAAGAATGGCAATGTGGTGACGCCATATGTCAAGTCTGAAGATCAACTAGCTGATATCTTGACAAAGCCATTAGGTCCAGCAGTGTTCCAGAATTTATGCGGCAAGCTGGGCAGCCACAATGTGTACACTCCAGCTTGAGGGGGAGTGTTAATATATCTTTACTTTGTGTTTATTTCATATTTCATATTACTGCTGTACCTACATGTAATTTTCCCTTTACTATAAATAGAGAGGAGAACCCTATTGGGTCTCACAAGTTGCCTAGTGCAACACACACAGATCCGTCTCCCGTACGCTAACATAACTTATGTGCACCGGCTATGAAAATGGCCATACTTGTCAAGGCGCGCGCCTAGGCGGCCACCTAGACGTCAAGGCGCCCCAGGGCTGCGCCTAGGCTAGGACACTTTATTATAATGCTACAACGACCTAGTTTTGTGGGTCTAGTATATTTACTTATTTTAATGTTTGATATGGCTACACCAATGCTCAAAATTAATAGTGTTGCCTATTTTATGTGCCAAATATCACTTTTTGATTGGATCTAATACTCTTTTTTGGGTTTGACTGGATCTAATACTCTTTTTTGTTTGACTGGATCTAATACTCTTAGTACACATTTGATTTTTCTTAGTTTGCACCTTCAATTCAGATTGTACTAAGTAGCTATGCTATGAAGGATAGTGATTACATTGCTTAATATTTGTAGCTATGTATGACAATAAATATATATTTATATGTTGATCACTCTTAAATTCTTTACAATAATTCTTTTCGTGTCCTTGACATTATTGTCAAATGATAATATATTAGAAATGTAATTGGTTGTTTTTTCATACAATAAAATATATATATATATATATGGAGAGACCGACTATAAATATGTAGATAAGTACATATATAACTACACAATGTGTGTATATGAGTGGGGAAAAATCATGACACATGTATATATACATAAAATATATACATAAATTATTATTTTTAAAGGTCGCCTAGGCCTTGCGCCTAGGCGCAAGGCGTCCGGCCCCAACGCCGTGTCGCCTTGCCGCCTTAACAAGTATGAAAATGGCTCATGTGTTTTATATCGGTAAAACCCAACCATATGTATTGATTCAACACTATATAGATTGGATGTGTTTAAAAAATCATGACCATATCTCATTTAGATCATGAGATATAGCAATGTATCATCCAACAATTTCTGCAATTTGTGCAACTTACCTTTGATTAGCAAAATCACATTCTTTCATTGGATGATCTATGAATATCAGATTGTGGTGAATATTTGATACACATCTTATCTAAGAGGTATACATCACGTCCATAAGGTTGGATTGTTTAATAAATTTTATAATTGTCAAATATGAAGACCGGTACATGTATGCTACATGTACTCAGGTACACAATTTTTTTAGCCATATATATGTATATATATGGGGATGTATTCGTTACCCAGTTGGGTATCTTAAATTAATTATCCAGCGATTCTGGTTGCAATCTGAGCGTTTTGGTTACAATATGCCATTCTAATTACAAAATTTCACTCCTGGTTAAAGTTCGGGACGGAGATTTTTTTTCTCCACAAATGTCATTTTTACCGTTTTCACAGAATACAATACAAACTTGACGTTGTTTTTACAAAAAAAGTCTTTGTATTACAATTTCGGTCACCTCTTTACAGTTCGGTGCCTTCCTGTTACAAAAGTGGATCCACGGGTAACTAACATATGGCCTATATATATACACATACATATATATGTGTGTGTGTGTGTGTGTGTGTGTGTGTGTATAGTCAGGCTAGAATACACTCGAGTGTATTCGGAGTAGAATACACTCAAGTAGTTTTTCATGATGCAATATTTTTTTCAAAAATCTGATTCGTTGATCTTCTTAAACATCTTGTGAATAGCTCATACGCAAAATTTGAGCACATTTGGAATTTTACAGGTCATGTTAAAAAGATCGCAAAAATTATGCATTTCAAATTAGTTTCGCGCGTTGATTTTTTTGCCCTTGGATGAGTGACTTACACTCATCCAAATGGGCTCAAAATTTGTGTGTAGCCTAGTTATAGTATGACGGTGAAGATCAATGGTTTACATTTTGCAAAAAATAGTCTTGATATGCAAACACATTTGAGTGTATTCGTGCGATCTTTACACTCGAGTGTATTCTAGCCTGACTATATATATATATATATATATATATATATATATATATATATATATATATATATATATATATATATATATATATATCTGTGTGTGTGTGTGTGTATCATGGAATAAAGAGGTCCGTATATAAAACAAAAATATACCACCTTAGCATGCCTAGGAGTCAAGGTGCCTAGTCCTAGCGCCTTTCTTCTTGCTGCCGTAACAAGTATGTCATCAATAACTGGTTTCTGCAACTGCTGCTGTTCGGGGAGGTGCTACCAAAAAGCAATAGGGCTACTTGCTGCTGCTGGTAGGTGCCAACCGGGCTATTTGTTGAAGAGCTGGCAACAATCATCAACTGTCTTACTACATTAGCTTGGTAGTAGCAGTTGATGATCTGAAGTCCTCTTTGTATTGTTTTTGGTAGTAGTCTTATATGTAAATGAAAAGAATTCACATTTTTTTTGCGTTTTTAATTTTTCCATGCATTCATACAACTTTGTACCTTTCCTTCCTATTTGTTATACCACCCACCTACCGGTCCCCAATACGTACACCTGCCTCGAACCTCATGCAATTCTGTAGCGTACTTTCCGAGACAGCTGCCTTGTTATGCATCAAATATTTTTAAGCCCCAGCAGTATTTGTGACAGGAGACAGCTCAATTTGAGGATGTTCTGCATGGTTTCTTAATGGTGGCACTCTATGGTCCAATCTCTAGGGATTGTGGCCTAGATATCTTCTGGGAGGCCCACTTTGGTCAATATGGGAATATAAGATCTCTTAAGAGCCGTGGATTAGATGTTTCTGCATAGCCAAACTTTGTCAAATCTATAAGTAGAGGGATCGGCGATTTTCTGGCATCATTGGTCCTATTAGGTGGAAGGGGGTGGGAAGTGCATGTTTTAATGTTTTTCATTGTGCCAAGGTTCTGAGTAGGGAATAAGAAGCTGTAGAGTTGAATGGTAGTATTCATTATTAATGCTGTAACTGGATCCTTCGCTCGTTTATTCACCCTCATCATTACAAAACTGAGGCCTTAGTCCTTACACAAGCCGTGCTGATTGTTGAAGTCCAACTTAATATTATTTTCACCAATGTTTGTTTAAGTGCAGTGATTTTCAACTACAATCAAGTGATTTACATTCTTTGACTGTTTACCTATATGCTGCTTGTTTTCATGTCTTTTTTTGGTTCAGGATGTTCAGTGTTCCCTAATATTTTGCATATTGTTAGCCATCCTCATAATACATATCATCATCTGTCTGAATTTGTGTTGATGGTTAGGAACTAGCGTCAGAAAACGTTGAATCACTTGAGAATGAAGAAAGTCCTAAGAAGACCGAAGTGCTTGAGGAAAAGACTGACATAAGAGGCAAGGAGGATGATAAAGATAAGGAAATGACAAAAGACGCCGACAAAGAAAAGGGGAAAGAAAGAGAAGGTGAAAAGAAGATAGAAAATGAGAAAGACAAGGTGAAGGGTCTAGATGGGGCGAATCTTGATAGTTTGTTGCAGAGACTTCCTAGTTGTGTCAACCGTGATCTCATTGACCAATTAACGGTAATCCCGTCATGAGTAATTTGTTGTTGTAGTTTCAATTGTAAACTTGTACTGACTTCTATTTTCAAGCTGTGCAGGTGGAATTTTGCTACTTAAATTCTAAATCTAGTAGGAAAAAACTTGTGCGAACCATATTTAATGTTCCAAGAACTTCTCTAGAATTGTTACCATACTATTCTAGAATGATTGCTACACTATCTACATGTATGAAGGATGTTCCAACAATGCTTTTATCAATGCTGGAAGAAGAGTTTAACTTTTTGATAAACAAGAAGGTTTGTGGTGCTTATCTGAGATTTCTTTATAACCGCATGAATCTGCATATTAATACTTCCACAAGAACCTTAAATATTGTTCTTACATCAATTCTCCGCATTACCTAGGATCAAACAAATATTGAAAGCAAGATAAAAAATATCAGATTTATTGGCGAGCTGTGCAAATTTAAGATTGCGTCTCCCGGCCTAGTTTTCAGCTGCTTAAAGGTAATTATTCCTTTTAATTTGGTTGATCAAAAGAATGATAAATATTTTTGTGATAGATACCTTTTTGCCACTCCTGTGTGCTATACAACCTTAGGCATAGTTTTTTTATGATAATGCCATAAATTCTTGTTGCTAGATCTTTAGTTATGTCGATGCTATTTTCTAGAATTATACAAATGAATGTGTATTTGAAAAAAGAGCTGAGGCTTAGTTTAACTTTAAATACATAATACATGATATGCCTTGTCTTTTGGTAAAAAAGCCCGAGGTTTGAGTGCAAGATGCCAACAAAATTGGGTGTTATGGGCTGTAAGCGTGAATCATAGATAGCCTTGACTGTAGGAAATGTCAAATAATGCGTACCACATCTCATAATTTACCTTTGTGTTGTTATTTATATAAATCTCTTACATATTAATGTCTTATTATAGGACATGTAACAATATCCATTAAGCAATGCATTATGCAAAATATAGAAAACAAGTATATATTTGCTCTGCTTTACAGAACACCATTCAGACCTAGGCGACTAGAAGCATTGTTTTCATTGTTAGATCACATATATAAGTGTGAAAAATAATATTGCAGTATATTGAATTGATATAAAAGACTGTACATATTTGTCCTATATATAGGAGAGGGGATACCCTGAAGACTTGGGACGTAAACTAGACGGGCCGAGACACTATAACTAATTAACCTATTAACTAAATAGGCTAATATGCCTTTTAACAATAAGCTGTCACAACACTGTTAGTTTCAAAATGTTGAAGAACATTGTTACCGATTTTCTTTTTCATGTTAAGAGATGATAGTCAAAGCCTTTTAATTTAGTTCATAGTGATGTCTAGGTTCCTGTCTGAATCTCAAGTTATAGTGGTTTTCTAGTTTTGCCGTAATTGTGGATGAATGTTTTCGCATGGTTTGGGTTTATCTGATGAAACAAGGTTATCTCTACAATGCAAAACTTTAACCAATCAATTAGAGTTCAATTTGATAGGTTACACCGAACATTTCAGAATATACTTAATAGCTTGTGTTCTGATTTTGTACATTTATTGATATGATCAATCAAAGGTCTTATCCTCACATGATCTGAACAAAATGGGGTAGTAGAGAGCGAAAACCAGTATCTCCTTGATAATGTTTACACATAGGAAGCATGGACACAACACGAACAAGGATGTAGACATGGACACGGGACACGGTGATTTCCAAAAATATAGGACACAGACACAACATTGGACACAATATATATATATATATATATATATATATATATATATATATATATATATATATATATATATATATATATATATATCCAGTGAGAAACATCCTACTGTGAGAGCATGGGAGACATTTGAATAACTACAAATTCAGAACTGTTTTTCAAAATCCAACCGTATAGATGGAAAAAGCATCATTTCATTTACCTTCTCACAAAAAACATTGAAATCAGAACATTGTTTGCATGTCCGTATGTACAATATACGCTTTTTACATCCAACGGTCAGAGCCTGAAATTCAATATCGAGCGTCGAAAAGTATTTTGTTTTTGTGAATGATCTACAAATCGGATGGTAATAAAATTTTGTGGGAAGGTAAATATTAAGGTATACTTGTAATCTATACGGTTGGATTATGAAAAATTGATCTATGTAGAGAGTTATTCAAATGCCTCTCATGTGTTTACACATATGATATACAATATATATATATATATATATATATATATATATATATATATATAGGACAACGATCCAATGAGAAACAAATCTTGGTGTATATCATATGTGTATACTTGTAATCTATACGGTTGGATTATGAAAAATTGATCTATGTAGAGAGTTATTCAAATGCCTCTCATGCTCTCACCAAGATTTCTTTCTCATTGGATCGTTGTCCTATATATATATATATATATTTGTATATCATATGTGTAAACACACAAAATGACAGGGGCCCATGAAAATCAACAAGCAATCAACATGTAATATCATCTTCACTAAATGGATTAAATCACAAATTCACAACATATATTAAGATGCCTGATTATAAAATTATTGCTGTAAAAATATATGGAATTCTATAAGTTAAGATCCCTAGAATTTTGGGGACAATAGTTTTTTTCATTTTTGGTGGAAGTAATTGTGATTATCAAGAGGAAGAAGGGGAGGGGGAGACGATATATGTTGTTGGTGGCGGAGTAGGTGGAAAATAAAGGTGTCTTGGAGGTTGAGAGTGAAGAAAAGGAAGGGGAATGGATTGGAGAGCTACTTAAGATGGAGGGGCAATAGAAGAGGATGAGAGATGAAGATGTAGAGAAGCAAGAAAAAGAGTAGGTGTAGGAGGACAATACTTTGGTACTTGGAGGACAGTAGCTGTAGAGGAGCAAGAAGAAGATTAGAGGGGAGAAGTGACAAGAGAAGATAGGAGACTTGGAAGACCAACGTCAAAAAAGAGGGGAATGGAGAGCAATGTTGCGACTGCTTTCACATTCAATTGAAAAAGTGCAGGGACATGAATGAGAAGAGGAACAAGAGGGGAAGAAGGAAACGTAGGTGAGGGAGAAGTAGGCGTAGACATAGAGCAGGAAAAAGAAGAGGTGAGTGAACATTTTGCAGCTACTACAACTTGTAAAGTGGGAAAAAGTAGGGACAATAAGAAGCATGAAGAGGAGGAAAAGGGCGCGGAGAAACAAAGGAGGAAGAGTTACATAGAACTAGAATTGAAGGCAGTGAATCTAGCTGCTTCTCTCCTCGTGATTGATGTGGCAGTCCCATGAATGCTGCAACAGCTGGTGGAGATAGTACTGCTGATGAGGGTTGCTATAGTTGCTAAGAAGGGCGTCGCAACTCACCTATAGCAGTTGAATCTTAACCACCTAATGTTAGTAGGGCAAGGAGTAGTTGAGGACAAGAGGTGGGGATTTAGAGAAGGTTTGGGGTTTTTTCCACAGACTTAGGCTTAAGTGGATCGGGATAGCGTGTCTTGCATGTGTTCACGAAGTGTCCAAGACGTGTCCGACACTGCGATAAAATTTTTCAAAGTGGATGCGTCGGAGGTGTGTCCACCACGTGTCTAGGTGTGTCCATGTTGGGCACGTGTTGGACACGGACACAACAACCACCGAGAAGTGTCCGTGCTTCCTAGGTTCACACCTTATTCACTCACATTTTCTAAATAGCATTTGTTGGAAGCCATCCTCACTGCCTTGTTCTCGTCAATTAACAACTATTTTTAGTTCTCTAAGGACTATGAAGCCACTTTATTCTCTACCGTGTACTAGAGTAACATGCTTTCTTACACTATATGTTTTTGGATGTATTGGCTCAAAAAAAACTTTAACCACCAAGTTGATAAACTATCTCTAAGAGCAATTGAAATTCTGCTACTAAGGGATTCTTCCAGGGTTATCCAGGCGACCGCGTAGGCATCAAGCTTAGGGTCCAAATACTAGGCGTCCAAGCTAGTTAGGCGTCTCGACTTTGTGGGCCGTCTAGGCAAATGCCTAAGCGACAACTACTACTAAATTGTGGCAACGATTTGGACACATCTTCCACTATTATGGTAGAAAACAAGTTGGAGGGGTGAGCATTGGGGCATCAGAGACTGATAACCGTTTAATCATAGAAGGGTCTAGATCTCTTATCTACAATATGATATGCTATAATTGAGTGAATGCTTATTGTTAGAAACGTAAGTCGTATTATAGTCTAGTCATGTCTGGAAGTTTCTAGAGTCATGTCCACCTTCTCCTATATAAAGGAGAAGAGTCTCTCTTGTAACATTTTTGTAACACGATACTGTGAATATTATCGTCCATCCATTCTTTCCAACATGGTATCAGAGCCTTCTTTTAAGGGACTGTAACCCTAGAGAGAAAACAAGTCTCTCCGCCTGTGGCCGGCGGCCTCCGTCATGGCCGGATGCCTGTAGGGCCATCTCCATCACCCTTTCCAAAGGGTGATCATTGTTACCCTATCTCTCTAAAGGGCCTTCATCATCCAGATCTCTACATTGTAGATCTAGATCTGACTAGCGTCTTCATCGTCATTGTAGATCCAGATCTAGCATCCCCGTGTGTCCGTCTTCGTCTTCCTTAAGGGCCTATTTGGTAGGGTGTAATTTCAGTTCATTGAGTTCTAATGTCATGTTTTGAGTTTAAATTATCGTTTGGTAGGGCGTTGTTGGATGATGTTGGCTGAAAAGCAACTGCACTAGAATCCCTTTTGCTGCTAAATTCTTTGATTTTGTACCACACCTGAATATGCTGCGGTTGGGTGTAAAAATGAGAAATAGGAAGCAATGTAACAAAAGCCTCCTCGTTCCTGACATCTTGCACGTAGAAAAAGTAGCAAAAAAGGCAAAATGAAGCCGACGTCGTACTCTATTCCAAATGTAATGACGTGAACAACTTGCTAGTTGCTATCAGGATCACATTGTTCACTCATGCCACAAAAAATTGCATGATGCAAACGACCATGCGATTAACCAAACAAAACCAGTGTACTCTGTTCCAGCTGTAATGACTATAATAACGTGAACTTGCTACCATGATCACATTGTTCACTCATGCCACACAAAAAATTGCATGCTGCAAACGACCATGCGATTAACCAAACAAAACCAGTGTTTCAGAAAGCGGACTTATGCGGGGCATGTGGCCGCTTATGCGGTGCGCCCCTCTTGCCAGACCACATATGCATATGCGGCCCAATATGCGGTCATGGACGCATATGCGGTCCTGTGCGGGGCACAAGCGGGGTATATGCGGTCTTTTTTTATTAAAAGTTTTGCAGACTTTTTTTTCAACTTAATTTGTTTCAATTTGATTTAAACTACTAATTTACCCACACACCCGCATGACATATGTATTATATGTATATGTATTAATATCTTTCAATATCTATCTATATTGTAGAGTAATGTATCAATATGATACTTATAATACACAAACATTATCAAATGTGTAATATTCTATTTTATGTATATATGGACATAAAAATTTGATATATATTAGCAATAGCATCTACATACGTATTTCGGCATATATGCATATATTGTATATAGTTTTACATGTCAATATGTATATATCTACATATAATACACATACATATCTCACATATGCTATTTATGTGTACACATATATGAATATTTAAATATATTATACATCTATATTTTATGGAAACACTTATAAATATACATAATTTTTGTATTACAAATAAAATATATAATTTCTATGCTTAATATATATATATTTGTATGCTATGTATAATTAATTTATTAAAAAAAATCCAAAAAAGCATATACTTCCGCATAGTCTCCCGCATACCGCTTATACTCTATAAGGTGACCTCTCCGCATGCATAACGCATACCGCTTTTTAAAACTATGAACAAAACAAACTAATTCAATGAGTTCATCCTGCACCTTACCAAATAAAACAGTTGCAGATTGAATTCATGTTTTTATAACAACTTGAGTTGAAAAACACTATTTGAGCTCAACTACACTGTACCAAACATGGCCTAAGCAGCACAAGGTGCAACCACTCCCTCCATCAAGACAAACCCTAGATTTAAGTTGTCATCTTTCTTGCATCATCAAGATCAACAACTCTGTGGTGGTCTCTTCCATGATCGAAGTCATCTCCATCATCCGTGCCGTCTTCTTCTCCAAGGTGGAAGTCATCTCCATCATCCGGGTTCTTCATCCTCATAGTGGTGGAAGTCATCTCCACCACCCAGACCGTCGTCTCCATCATCATCGTCGTCCATGGTGGAAGTCATCTCGACCCGAATCGTCGACTTCATTATCCAGACCATCATCTTGGAGGCTTATTTGTAGAAGAGGAGTCATCCATGAAGTTAGGGTTAGACGTTTCTAACGTTTTACCCATAAATCTTCCCTAGCGGCCCGGAATACAGCGTGTTCCTCACTCTACACAGTGTGTCTTCATCAGGCAGTACAAATTTTCATCCAATACTGACCTACGTGCTGTGTTGATATCCAACACGCTGTGTTGACGGGAGGCAGAGTTACGCCCCCGACAGGTTACACGACGTGTCCATCACCGACCCACTGTGTTGACGAGAGGCAGAGTTACGCCTCCAACAAGTCACACGAGATCTCCATCAACGACATGTCGTGTTGTCCACATTCTGTCAGAATTCAGCGGTCTTTGTACACGGTGTGTCCATCAGCCAACACGCTGTCTCCGACAGTCAATTCCTACATCTTCAAAGTACATATCCCGAATCAGTACTCGAGGCATCTTCAAAGCTTAGATTGTAAGCTCCCCAACAAGAAAAAGATATATTTTTTTGTCGGACCCAAATTTTGTTTTGGTCGGAACAAGATCCATTTAATTTCTTATCCGTATCTTGTTATCAGGTCATCTACTACATGGTATCCTATTATCGGTTCTACTTCTCTAGTGATATCAAGCCAATCCTTCTCCACTCATTTCTTCCCTCTCCACCCCATGTCCCCTAATGTTACAGGGGAGTTTCTCTGTCTTTGTCCACCCCGACCACTTTTGCCGTCTCTTCGTGGTTGGTGTGTGGTGGAGAGATAGAGGAGATGAGAAGAGGAAGAGGAGAAGAATTGAGTTGCAGATCTCAGAAGAGGAAAGAGGAAGAAGAACATTGTCTACATAAGGAGTCTTGTGTACTCAACATGTTGTCTAGATCTCATCATCCAATTCAAGGCCAATGTTGTGCATCCTCGCCATTCAGATTTCGAGTTGCCGAGCATGGATCTGTCATTCAGAATTCATCCTCTCGCATCGTTAGCTGAAGATGATTCCTTAGATCGATTGGAAGTCATCAACGCTCTACGTCAGGGGAATATGTTTCTTCATCGGCTATGTCGTGGTCATTCTACTCTGGAAACACTTCAATCTTCTAGCATCAGAGCATCTTGGATTGTTTGCACATCTGGTTGTGTGTCGGTCTGACACACCTATTTTTTACAGTAGATCATTCAGTCGGATACGTCATTTATGTTTCCTCCTTGTTCGTTCGTGCCCTCTCAAGCATGTGGATGTTCGTCTATGCCCGCATTGATATTCGTCTGTGCCATGTCCAACATGTTGATTTCCTTCCGTGCCCACGTTGATGTTCGTACGTGTGAAACACGTTGATGTTCGCCCGTGTTCTGTCAATCACATTGAGTCCATGCCATGTCAAGCATGTTGATGTTCGTCTGTGTCATCACGTTGATGTTTGTTCGTGTTCCATCAAACACGTTGACCGTCTAGACTACCACATGGTGGTCTTCTCGTGAAAAATACTTCAACGACAATATCAACTGAGTTCGTGACTCGGATGATCTTCACATGTTCCTTCAACATGATCCAAGATACGACCTCCAATCTAGTCAAAGCTCTAGATGTTTCAAAGATTTGGTGTTTATCAATCTCAAGGGAAGCTTTAAAGTCAAAGATACCAAAGATATTAAAGTGCGGGGGAGTGTACATGTCGTGCTAAGTCATGGGGATATCTATCATGTTTTAGTCATAATTGTTTTCCTCTATGTCTTTTTTCTGTCTGTCATCCACTCCGGGCATGTGATTCTCCCATGTTCCAGCTTGTGGGGGTGTGTTAGAAATATAAGTCATATCATATATGGGTCGGAGTCTATAGGCCCATATAGAGTCTCGTCTAGTCTAGTCAGTTTTGGAAGTCTCTAGAGTCATGTCCAGCTTCTCCTATATAAAGGAGAGAGAGTCTCTCTTGTAACATGTTTGTAACATAATATTGTGAATATTATAATCTATCCATTCTTTCCAACACAATATGCTATAATTGAGTGAATGCTTGTGACACGATTTTCTATGCTATTGAACTTACACGAATTTTTACTAGATCTGAATGGATTCTATCTAAGAACATCATAGTACTGCATGAATGCCATAGTTTTTGGGTCATGAGTTTTGATTTGGTGACTACCTAAATGTAGGATATGAGATTTTCAATGTAATTTATCCTACATGAAGTTTTACAAAGTCTTTATAGATTTAATCTGAACTTTTAGCGTATTTCCCAGATGCAAAACTTATGAGCCCCGTTAAATGCATCTTGAATCATTGATTGTATACATGTGCTCGTGTATTTCTACTTGTAAGAAATACTTTTGAAAGTAAGATCATAATTATATGCAACAAACACATGTTATACAAATATATGATAAAGAATATCAAAAGTTTTTATACGTAGAAGTGCATTAAATTAAGGCTAGAACAATGTACCTGAATTATATAAATGATTATTCCATTACAAAGCTTGAGAACTCTTGAGATTAGTGATTTGGGTTATACTTTTTCATGTATATTAATTAAGTGTACTTCATCATCATCATCTAAGTCTCAATCCCAACCATGCTGGGGTAATTAAGTTTACTTGTAACTTGTAAGGATGCATACCATGCTACTATTATGTTATATGTAGTAAATGAGCAATGTATTTATAAATATGGTCGATAAAGAGAATCATTCGTAAGGATACAAACAATATCATAATATTTATGTTATATATCATGAATGAGCAATGTATTAATAAATATGGTCGATCAAGTTTGGTTTGACCACCTAATTGCCACCAATATTATTGTTAATCGTTTGGGACCTATTTGACGAATTCCCAGAACAAACCTGATCGCACTGCCCCTTTGGACTGAGGAGCAAAAGTTTGCCGAATTGGCATTTTTTTTCTCAAATTTTGATTTCGATGCCTTAGGATACAATATTTTGCAAGCATATGCATAGAATCACTGATTTTGGTATGCCAATAGTGTAATAGTGCCATATACCGTCAGATTTTGCCAAACACCGCCAGTTTCGATAAAATTTATCGGCGTACTGATAGAAATCCGAATTTTGCTTGAGTGTTTTTTTCTGTTTGAGAAGAGAAAAGCGGGAAGCAAAGGGGTTTCCACAATTGGAGCTCAAATAAGCCTAATTCAACATATGTTTTATACTTTCTTCTATTTACACCTCATTTATCTTAATGAGGTTATAAATCCATACAAATGGCAAAGGTATCTCAATCTACTTCTTTATATTTCTTCCTGATTTGTGATCATAGATCTACAACAGTGCCTCTTAATATACATTATAATGATAAAATGTACCAAATAGTCCACCAAATACAAGTATAATATAGTTATTTGCATTCTTTTTTAGGGGTAAGCTAATTACTATACATAATTTGCGATTCTAGTATAATAATTAATCAACATTAATTGGCTTAGACAAACAAGTTATTGGGAAAAATAT
Organism: Alisma plantago-aquatica; assembly: GCA_963693085.1. Taxonomy (NCBI): domain Eukaryota; kingdom Viridiplantae; phylum Streptophyta; class Magnoliopsida; order Alismatales; family Alismataceae; genus Alisma; species Alisma plantago-aquatica. The sequence goes on from OY856415.1 coordinate 616,656,070, forward strand.
TGATTTTGTAATTTTATAATCTTAGAATACACACACAGTGATGTTGCCCAACTTTCTTCAATTGTGAAGTGCCAAAGTCACATATTGACTTCGAAGAAGAGCAAGAGAAAGCACTAGTGGAGTTTCTTTCAATATCTAATGTGATGCATGTAGAGACATATGCTTAGGTCTCTAGAAATTAACATGGACTGAGAATAATAAATTAATCACATCAAACATCCCATATTGGGCAATAATTGCCAAGCAGGGGAGGTCAAGCACTACATCCTTCATGTCGTTACGACTTTTTCTTTCATTTAAATCAATTCACATCTAATCAATTGGTAATATAATTTCTTTATATCTAGTGGACTAAATATCTAATAATAGTATTATTTGCATTGCACTGTGCCTTTAGACTTTTTTTGCTTAACCAAGCACGCTTCCCTCGCTTTTTATTGCTTTTTCTAAACGTGTTATGTACAATGATATATACAGTGGACAGAAACAAAAACACCTATCTACCCAGAAACAAACAGAGAAGAAAAGATATCTATACATGTATATTTATTCTATTGTAAAAGAGCTTCTTGTCAGTACTAAATCTGGCCCAAACAGTCTTGACCTCTTTAGATAAGTTTCAAAGGTCCTTAGATTCCTTTCCTGCCAAATAGCATCGATTACCATAGCACATGTAATCTTGGCCTCAAGACGAGTGCTTACAAGATCCTGCCAGCAAACAATTCTTCTACCAAGCAGAACCTCTACCTGCTCCCACAGTGCAACAGTAAAAGTGCAACCAAAGAAAAGATGTGATAGATCCTCTTCATGATTACAACAAAGCGGGCATCCAAATATGAAATAGAGCCCAAATTCTTTGAGAACATCCTGAGTAGGGATTCTACCAAGAAAGCCTTTCTACAGTAAGAGCACAATCCTTCTTGGAATACCATTGGACCAAAGCCATTTAGCCCAATGAAGTTCATCAAAAGTTACTCTACATGCAAACTGTGAGAAATAATATTGATTGTATATCGAATTGATATGAAAGACTGAACACCCCTGTCCTATATATAGGAGCAAGGGAGAAACCCTGAGACTTGGGACACAAGTAATCTAAATGGGCCAAAACACTAAAGGCCCACTAACTAATTATCCTATTAACTAAATAGGCTAATATGTACTCGCTAACACTCCCCCTCAAGCTGGAGCATGGGTGAAACACATGTCCAAGCTTGGAGTTACAAGACTCAATAAAATGATAAATGAAAGATAAAAATGATAAAAGATAAACATCACTCCCCATACAAAATTTGCTACTCCCTTAAACAATACTCACCCTGAATCATATGATAACGACGCCTCTTTTTAGTTGTGTTCTGCAGGCTGGAGATCCTCGAGCTTTGAAGAAAGTCTTTTGGAATACATCTGGAATGAAGAACATATGATGCATGAAACCTGAATGCTAAGCAAAACTTCGCCACTTTGGAGCAAATGATCATCAATACCATGACTACGTCATCTTCACTGGAATACGTACTTAATGCAATAACGCGACACGAACACAGATATACAATGCCGATGTAGCAGTAGTGGAATCTTCAAATCATCTGACAAATGTGCATAACGTGGCACGAATACGAACTGGACGAGGTGCTGATGATGCAATGCATGCACCATAACTCTGGCGCATGAACCTTGGGGACTTGACGGAAAAGGAGATCATCCATCAAGGAAAGTCCCAAGTAGATCAATGGAAGGTGATGCTAAAACAACAAATGCAGCTAGGAGAAGACATGATGAAAGCAACTCGGTGAAGATATAACTGGATGGACTATCAACCTTGCAGATGTAGACTTGGCATGCTTGAAAATGCTGAGCTTCTAAGAAGTCTAAAGAAGCACCCATCTGTCTCTCAAGAATGCAGAAAAAGTGATCAACGGAACCACCATTAACACCGAAGGAAGAGGAAACAAGAGGGCTGAAACATGCGTAGCAGACTCTTATCCTGACGTACATAATGCGGTACAAGCACGAGAAGCTCGGTGTCAATGCTGCAACGAAGATCCTACAAAGCAGTCTGGAGGTGGAGAGCAGATGTGCTGAACATGCGAAGCTCCATAACAATAGTAGCCTGGAATATATGTATCATCACTCTCATACTCTCACTCATGCTCTCCCTCACACTCTTCTCATGCTCTCTCTCTTCTCACACTCTTGTCTCCTCTCTACCCCTCGCGCGCCAAATATGACGTATATGGTGTGGAGAATTGGATATAGGCCCCCCCGACACGTGGAAAAGGGGATACACACATGATGGAAAGGAATTGGTGGAATTGAGAGGAATTTGTGAAATTGAGAAGTGCAATATGTGGAGTTTGGAAATCGATAATAGGAGAGAAGATGCTAAATGGGTCAATGTAAGATTCAAGTACGAAAATCAAATGGATCTAATCCCGACCCGAAAAGGCCCCCGCAAAAATTTGACCATGAAATTTTGGAGGACGTTTAGAACTTGGGAGAAGCTAGAACAACAATTGCGGGTGATGACACGGTTGAATATGGTGGAGTGATGAAGAATTGTAGCTTGCGGGATCAAGGCGGAAATAGTAGGACTTAGTAATAGCAAGGGTGACGATCAAGGGAGACAAATGATGACACTGGGGCAACAATGCAGGATGTAGCAGAAGATGGCTGGATTATGTCGCTCAGCCGCAAAAGAGGAGACAATATTCAAAATTTCGGCCGAAACTGTCAAAAGTTCGGCCGAAATTTTTGTTTCTATGACAATCGGACATCGAAATTGGCTGACGAAACTATCGAAATAGGCAGATCATCGATTTGTTTTTCTAGTTTTCATATACTATGTACTACCTAGGGCATATTTTTTTGCACAATTTTGTGTTTTTAAGTCTATATATTGTGCTTGCAAACTATAATGACTTAATTCATTGATTTCACCATTGAAAATTAACATCAAAAATCCCCATCGAAACAATTCAGGGTCATTCACTAAAAAATGATGAGACTCCACCCCCCACATATCCAGTATGAAATATTATTACATATTTGAGTAGATCTACACTAGTAGATCATTCTGGTAAAATTTCATAAATTAATTCATTTATTTTGCCCTCGAAACGCCAGGAACACATTTATTGAAATTTCTGTCGAAATTCGTCAAAATTTCTGTCGAAATTTGTCAAAATTTCTGTTTCCGTGGCCACCAAAACGGCATCGAAATCGGACATTTTCTTCCTTGGGAGGAGATGCTAACGGTCTCCTGTGGGGCTTCAGAGGTATTGCATGCCATGAGGCTGCATGCGGAGTCAAGTGCGGAGCCTCTCCATGAGAGGCAACGAAGACTGGTGCTGAGGACGTCAGGGCGATGCAACGGTAGAGGCGATGGCTGTTGTTGATGGCCGGCAGCTGGTTGGTGTCATTGCGCGTCGACTGTTGGCCTGTTGCTACTGGATACAACGACAACATGATGTAACAACTACTGTTGCTGGTGACCAGCAAAGATGACAACGATGGCTGTCGGAGATGACAACACCGTTATTTGCTGTTGGAAGGTTACCAGCGACAACGTCTATTACTGCTAGATGTTGCCGGCGGTAGTGGTGCTGCTGTTGCTGACGCGACTGCTCCTGGGATTGGCGGCGATTGCGGCTATTGTGGCGGTTCGACCAACGACACTGTTTGTTTTTCACTGGCGGTGGCGCTACTGTTTGTTGGCTACACATGATACATGTAGCTACGACGGAAGGATAAAGGGTGACGATGGCAGATGGAGATCGTCGGGAAGGAGAAGACCACAATTATTAATTGATAATAGAGATGACCATGGAGGCTGGGATATGCCTAGCAAGCGGCCGACCTAAACCATGGCTACGACGGCTGCCGCCCGTAGGCGGAGGCGGAGCCTCTGTTGCATCCTCTTGGAGAGAGGAGCGACTGATACTAGGGTTGCATGCGCGGAGGGGAGGGAAGAGGGGCGATGGCTAGGTTAGGACTGGTTACGCTTCCCTTGGATCTGGCTGCTCTGATACCATGTGAGAAATACTATTGATTGAATATCTGAACACCCTTGTCTTATATATAGGAGCAAGGGAGAAACCCTGAGACTTGGGGCACAAGTAATCTAAACGGGCCAAAACACTAAAGGCTCACTAACTAATTAAGCTATTAACTAAATAGGCTAATATGTACTCTCTAACACAAACCATGCATCTCTGAATGTAATACTTTCTTTACCCTGAAAAAGAATCAATCAACCTCAGGACTAGGAGCATTCAGATTTCTAAAGAAATCCATTGCAACACTAGCTCCTCATACATCAGGGGAAATCCACTTATCAACCACAATACACTCAACCAGCTTAGAAAAGTCCCCATTGCCAAGTCTGAACATCAACTGTTCTCCAAGAACACTACATAAGTTTCTCCCACCCTCACACCATGGATCCTTCCATAGGAAAAAGGTTTGACCATTTCCCACCTTAAGCTCGAAATCAAGAATGTATTTATCTCTGGTAATAAGGATCTTATTCCAGAGCCACGAGCAACCAGAAGTAGGCTTATAGCACCAGATGGAAGTATCCGTAATATACCACTCGTGGACCCACTTAACCCATAAGGAATCCTTATTAAGTGCCAACACTCCAAAGATTCATGATAAGACCAACATTGACCCAGTCATCTATATGCTAATATCAGGGCCCCCTTTTTCCTCTTTCCTCTTACAAATTTGATCCCAAGAAATCGTATGAAGCTTCTTGTTCTGTTCAGTATCTCCCTACATGAAATTTCTAAGGATTCTCTCTAACTCCCCGCGTGAAATTTCTAAGGATTCTCTCTAACTCCTTGATAGTAGCTTTAGGAATGGGGAAAGCAACAGTTGAAAAGATGTAATGAGAGGCCAGGGTAGAGTTAACCAACTCTAATCTACCTGCCATAGACAACATATTCTTTGCTAACCTTCCATAAAATAGTGGCAGGCCAAGATCTAACAGGCAACTGAACCACATTGATATTTAAATAGCTAAACAATTCTCCTCCTTAGTATTCTTGTTCAGAAATACTTGGCTTTTACTCGAATTAAGCTTGAGCCCTGAGACTTAACCAAAAACATGAAGAACTTTCTTATAGCTTTCACATTAGACTGATTTCCTTTAGCAAAAATAAGTAAACCATCAGCAAAAACAAGGTGGGAGACCAAAATTTTTCGATAACCAAAGCAAACTAGGTGGTCTGGGGCCTAAGACATGATGCATTTTTAAATGTAATGCATAAATCTTGATCATCCAACATCAAATTAGCAATGTAATGATATATTCAAGTTATATTAGACATTGCTTATTGTGCTAATTTCGGGTCGGGTAAAGCCTATGATACATCATAAACATGATGCCTTAGGGACTGTACATATACAATAGGAATAAATATTCACCATTATGGATTTATACTAAAATCTTTGCTTGGTGAATTGCTAATCATTCACAAATTCAAACTTTGATCTAATTTATACTAACTTGTTCCTACTTCTCCTCCGAAGCACTTTCCCAACTTAATCTCGTCAATTTTATCAATTACAACAAATACCTATCCATCGGAATTTTGACCCATAGAGCTTCTTCAATTTGTCTATTAAATTGAAGTGACTAAATAATATTTTTATGAAATCTAAACTAGAGAGAATGAGAAGAAGTCAGGAAATTTGTGGAAACGGCAAGATGCGGAAAAAACCGAGAATCGTTTAAAATTGTGCTGTTTCTGCCTAGGAAAAGATGGGCACTCTGATTGTGAGTTATTCAAAAACCAGGTTATATTGTGATCATGGAACATGACTTCGACTTTGAGTTGACTTCAATAGGCGTGGAAGTAGAAGCTTGTGGAAATATTGAGGAAACTTTGAGCATTTTTACAACTAAACTTCAACGCATACTTCAACAAAGATTAAGCTAAAAATAAGAGTGATTTTGTCATAAAATCAATAGATTTCGTCATCTTGCTAAAAACACAATATATGTTTACATGTAGCCATCCATATAGGTTCACATATGTAGAAAATCACATGGTTACAAACAATTTTTTCGTTATGTAATGTTTATGACGATAAACAAATCACATGAGAATGGTGTAAATCTCTTGTAGATCTAGTAGAGAGGGGGGTAGATCTACTAATATTAGCTTAGAATAATAAAAATATCATCAAAATTACTTTACCTCAAGCTCCAATACTCTTTCCCCTACCCAACAAACTCCACAAAATAGCCAAAGAATGTCGCCAACTTCGACTAATGTCGAGGAAGTTGGGGAATTTTTGAACGGACTTGGGCCAACTTTGTCGACAAATGGCCAATGTTGATGACAAGGCCTCAAAGGTCGATAATGTTGTTCAATGGGGATGTTTATGTGGCTCCGATGTCGCCAACTGTTAACATTGACAAAATCGACGACTTTTCTCCTGTCCACGATTTTATACCATGATTGTGACTCTGCGTGCTTGAACACAAACGCACATGTATATTCGTAATTTTATATGCTTTGCTAGGGCAACTGGCTTAATACCACGTCGCATATGCTGTTCTGTTGTAAAAAAATGTTTCCATCTTGTATATGATTTGTGACTGTGTGCATAAAATGGGTTTAACTTTGTATTACCTAGTTCACATCTACATCTTGCCTAATATTATAGTTTACAAAATAGTTTCATATAGTTGGTAAAGCAATAACTAGATTAGAATTGATTCTTTTTGAGCTATTCTTGTAATTGAATTCTTGTTCATTAACGTATTAAAAAGCAGGTGTAAAGGTGGAGATGGTACTAAATAGCGGTTTTAGATTTGTAATTTATTATCTATATATAGCATACAAATATATATTAAGTACAGAAAATTATATATTGTAATTGTAAAATCTATGATTATGTATATATAAAAGTTTCCATATAAATATAGATGTATTATAATGCATTGAGTTATTTATATATGTGTACATATATGTAGCATATTTGAACATGTTATATTGGAAAAAAAATGCCCTGCAGAATCTTCATTCAAAAAGCGGCCTAATATGCCTCGCATATACCGACATGGCCGCATATTGGGCCGCGTGGAAATATGTGATGGAGCCAGTAGGTCAAACCGCATAAGCAACGTGTATGTGGCCGCGCGGGCCGCTTTTTGAAACCTTATAGTTAAGATCATTGTCTATGAACTGCAAGAATTGACACTCTAATTATTGTTTGAAAATAACTATTGTGAATAGATCTCCTAGAACTATATGTTTTAATTTGATTCATTTATATACATGTTAGATTCTTCCTTTGATATTTGTAATATATATGTGTAAAATTTGCAGTTGCAGTAGCCATGTAACGTCTCTATGCTCTTTTAAAAAATCTACAATTTATCTTTTTTGGCATGCCTTTTACACCAACCAATGTGATGGAACTTGATGCAGGCTTGTCTAGATGATTTTACTCATCATAATATAGATGTTGCTTGTAATCTTCTTGAGACTTGTGGACGTTTCTTGTATCGGTCACCAGAAACTACAATACGCATGGCAAATATGCTAGACATATTGATGCGTTTGAAGAATGTGAAAAATTTGGACCCTCGCCACAGCACTCTTGTAGAAAATGCTTACTACATGTGCAAACCCCCTGAGCGATCGGCACGTATCAAGAAAGTGCGCCCACCACTTCATCAGGTTTAGTATCTCTGCCCTCGATATTTGTTTTGCTTGGCTCAAAGTTTTTTAATCTTTATTAACCGTAACATTTCCTCTTGTAGTATATCAGAAAACTACTTTTCTCTGATCTTGACAAGTCTTCGGTTGAACATATTTTGAGACAACTGCGGAAGTTGCCATGGAGTGAATGTGAGCCATATCTATTGAAGTGTTTCTTAAAAGTTCACAAAGGAAAATACAGTCAAGTTCACTTGATCGCCCAATTAACGGCTGGCCTTAGTCGGTATCACGATGAATTTGCCGTTGCTGTAGTTGATGAGGTCTGTTAGCATTTTGTCACTGTCAAATGCTTCGTTAGAACACACACACACACACACACATATATATATATTTATATATTCCTGCCAAACGCTGTTGTTTGCTACTTTTTTCTCTCTCTATGTAGATTTGTATCTGTTGAACATACACTACTGGACCTACAGGATGCTTATGTTTTGTTTGACTGTGCAACATTAATCTGGATTGCCATGATTTTGTTTCTTTATAGCATTTTCAAGTATGCAGAGGATAGCCTTTTTTCATACATGACATTGTTATTGTTCAGTCAAACGAAGTGGATTTTAGAATTGATGGTGCTCTTTTTGCAAGGCACACAATGATTGAGGAGCCAAAAATCATGCACTTTGCTATCTCCATCCTTCCTTGTTGTTGCAACCAGAAATCCTCGAGATCTGTTCCAAATTGTACGTCACTCTCATTTGCTCCAGTGCACAGTCAGCAACGCTTATAGTTGGTCACAAGCAGTCTCATTTGCTTCATTGCAGATTACACAATGTGATGGAAAACATGGTAGAGCAAGAGGTGGAAAAGCACAAGATAACATCTAAATCCAATTTCACACTTGCACTCTCATCCTCCATGCTCACATGCATCTCTCTGTTAACCCAGAAGCCACCTTTGTGCCATACACCCCACTCATTTAGACACAAGTGAGCAAGAGAGTGGCCGAAGTACGCTACCCTCCCTTGATATTGGTGAGAGAAAAGTGGGCATGACTATTAGGACGAGCTATCTAGACATCTTAATAGAGAGGCTGCCAATTGACCAAGCACCAACTTGATGGACACCCATGTTGATGATGTTAGGAATATGGCACTAAGCTCTTGCATGCTCACATTCATGATAGTGGCGAGGTTTTGAAGAGAAGGGCACCTTAAGAGAATCAAATTGCTCTGCGGAGCACAACCTACACTTCTACTACCGCTTAACCTCTCAACAACCTACCTACTTGGGAGATTTTTTTTTTGCTAGGATGATGGATAGATGAGCTTATAGGGTAGATGGTGCTTCTGTCCTCGAGGGATTTACCCATGAGACCGAACAACGTTTCCTATGTTGGGGATAAGGTGGTTGTTAACCTAGAAGAGTTGGGACTTACAATTCATCTGGGAAGCCCTATCTATGTGCTTCCCGTCATGGGGTGTAAGAGAATTTTGAAAGAGGCTGAGGCTAGAACTTTATGGGACAACAACTTATTATCATTTAGCTATATTGAGGCTATCTTCTTGTCAAATATCCTCCTTGGGTTTTCAAAGTTGTTATTCTAAGTACAGTGAGTGGGGAAAGTAATAATTTGCCATCTTTACCTCGTGTTGCTGAGACTATGCATGACTGAAGATGGTCTATGTGAATATCAAGTTTGTTGGTGGACAATATCAAGTCTTAATAAAGGGAGATCTCTCTTGTTCTTTTGCTCTTATAGAAAATGTGAGGATTGCATTACTGTGCAAGTAGAAGTGAGAGCATGGGGTCAAGATAATGAGATTGTAGTTGTCTAGTTGAGCTGGTTGGGTGGATCTGGTGTCAATCCTGAATTGGGGTCTTATCTATGTCTTTCCTTAGTATGCTTGATCCTTGACCAGATGATGCCTCATTGTAGTGCGTTACTCTTAATGTAAGAAGCAAAAAATAGAGATAGAAATGAAACGACGGTTGTCTACATTGTGATGATTTCTTGATATCTACTGACGGGTACTCCGATGTAATTGGTGATAATAGAACCATCCTCTATACTATAGGTGGTTACTTTGGAAGTGTATGCTACATGCATGTAGCAGCACTAGCATTTTTCCATACAATTTATGGGACCTCTCTAGGAGTGGGAGAGCAAGGATTGGAAATCAAGGGTGGCTTTAGCAATAACCTATGAAAGTTCAACAACTGTACATTGCTAAGACCTGAGTGGATCTCGTAGAGGACATCACGCGTGCCATTTGGCTTCAATATTTTGGGTTGGGGCATCGATAGGGTGCATTTTTTGGTCTTCTACCCTACTCTCATGCTCATTCTATTCAAGATCCTAGAGGTATGCCTACTTAGGTGCCTATAGGCTTCACAAGTATTAGATCATGGATTCATGGACCAATGTATTTGTATATCCTAGTCTACACCGATAGGTTGGAACCATCTTTTGAGTAGCAGGTGCAATTGGTTAGCAATAAGAAGCTCATATCTCTTTTTTGTTTTATGGGAATTCAAAGGCCATGAAGGGGAGCTACCATTTAGAAGAATGAGAGGACCTCATGCTTAGAGACTGGGGGATTGCTTTAAAGCCTCACTTTGGTTTTTTCGATATAGAGGAGGGCATTAGGGTGCTCCTTTTGGGCGCTAGCACAAAAATCTTGCTCTTAGACCGACATTGGCATGGCCACCTATGGATATGAAGGGCACATACAACCAATGTATTAGAAAGCGGGAAGCGGGATGCGTGTAGACGGCACCCTGTAACCGATTAAGCGGTAGGCGGGCGATTAAGCGGGCGAATTTTGAAAAAGTGGGTGTCTAAATTTTATATATTTTTATACAAAATTACATGTATGTGTATATAAAATATATTTATAAGGAACTTCTATACATATCTAATCAGCAAATCAGTAATTAACTAAGTATTCATCAATACTTACTATTAATCAGCATCTCTAATCACTAAAATCAGCAAGCAGATCAGTAATTGTATATAACAAACTATGAATTATTGAATTAAAGTAATCACTAAAGTAATACTAACCAGCAGTACCAATCATTAATCACTGAAAGCAGCAAGGAAATCAGTAAAACTAATCATGCATTACTAGTATAATAGAGCAATAGGATATTTACTTAGATGCATTACAGCAGTACCCAATTATTACAACTTACACACAAAGTATGCATTCTAAATTAGGACTAGCTATATCATAGAACATTTAATGTATACAAGTTTCGTATATTATAGTCAACACTACTTGGCTATGTAATTAATTAATGTTAGATGCTTACATTAGGATTTTTAAACAAAAGCGGGAAAAAGCGGGTGAGGCGGGCAAAAAGCGGGCGATTTTGTTCAAAATGATTAAGCGGGCAATTAATGGCAAAATTAAGCGGCTGGGGGTCATGGGCGCTTAAGCGGCCCGCCTGGCTGTTTTTTATTTCACTGCATACAACTTGTTAGAGAGTCTGTTTATTAGTTATTTATATTGTCCTTGTAATATGGGCCTCACTGTGTCTTGGCCCATTAGGGTTGTCTTATGTCATGTACGCTTCCCTGTTCTCCTATTTATAGGAGCATGGTTTCTCCTATATAATACAACCATTTGCCTTCTTTTATTATTTGACATGGTATCAGAGCAGCCGTCCTAGGGACCAAAACCCTACGTGAAAGAGAGCAAGAACCAAAGGAGCACCCCCCCTTGCGGGCGGCCGCGGCCCTTGGCGGTGCTTGGCTGCCCGCAGGGAATTCCTTCCTAGTTAGTTCCCTGCCTTCTTCCTTGTTCCTTTACGCTCTTACTACCGGCCGCTAGATGTGCTGCCTATTGCCCAGCCACAACCCCCCTCTGTTTTTTCCCACTGCTACAGTACGTCACTACAGTACCACCACTACAGTACATCTGCTATAGTACCGCCGCTACAACACATCTGCTACAGTCGCCGCTACAATACATCTGCTACAGTACTGCCGCTACAGTACATCTGCTACAGTACCTCCGCTACAGCACGCCGCTACAGTGCATCTGCTACAGTGTATCTGCTACAATCTCTGGACAGCCCCGGCATTTTTTCAGTTCTGGCACGTTGACGGCGTAAAAGGCTTCTTCTCTGTCTGCCTGTGCCTCATGGTGGAGTGACTGATCCTCCATGTTGGCATATGTTTTTCTCTTCATCTGCTGCCCCTACGTGGGTTTTTCTAAGATCCATGCGTGTTGTCGGTTGCCTCCACCTATTTGCCTATAGAAATTTTTTGCCTCTACCATTGTTTTTTACTGTCCACGCCAACCACTCCTTTACTCTTTTCGTGCTTGGCGTGAGGTGGAGAATAGAGGATGAAGAGTAGAGGAAGAGATAAGATGGAGGAGAGATGAGGAAGATATATATGCTGCTGTCTATATGGATCTTCATGCTACCTTTATTGTTGATATATGGATCATTTTGCTGCTATTATTGTTTATTCATCATCTACCTCGACTGTTGCTGTGAAGTTGAATACTTGGACTCTATCTGGATTTATGACGTCTGCTACTGTGATGTATTTGCTTGCTACTGACTTTACATGGAGCTTCGTCTACTGGAGTTATGTATTTGCTTGCTACTCTGCGATACTGGTCTTCTATCTATCTGCCTACGTCGTCGACTCTCTACTGCTGTGCGCCAGCACTCTCTGGCATGTCCGTGCCTTGTTCGCACGTCGACTCTCTACTACTGTGTACCAGCACTCTCTGGCTCGTCCGTGCTCTGTTTCGCACGTTGACCCGTCCGTACTTTATTTGTACGTTGACCTCTACTGCATGTGATCCAACACTCTCTGGACTTTGTTGCCTGTGACCCAACACTCTCTGGCTACTACGACGACGACGTTGATGAAGACCTTGGTGCCTATCATCTATTATATCTTTTGCTCCAGATGATTGTGTTGCTGCTTATTTCTGCTCCAGATGATCGAGAAGCTTCTGTGACCTGCTTGTCTGCTTGCTTGGAGTATCTACTTGAGGGGGAGTTTCTAAGTGTTTGAGTGCTTTAATGTAATATTGAGGGGGAGAAATTTTTTGTATGGGGTTGGTTTATCCTTTTATTTCTGTCTATTTGTTTTCTAGTTTGACTCTATCTGCAAGCTGATTTGGGATTCTCCCAACTTCAGCTTGAGGGGGAGTGTTAGAGTCCGTTTATTAGTTATTTATATTGTCCTTGTAATATGAGCCTCACTGTGTCTTGGCCCATTAGGGTTGTCTTATGTCATGTACGCTTCCCTGTTCTCCTATTTATAGGAGCAGGGTTTCTCCTATCTAATACAACCATTTGCCTTCTTTTATTATTTGACACAACTATACTAAGAGAAAGTTCTATTAGCATTAGTTATCAAGTATTAGTCTTATGCACACTTATGATTATCTACTTATTTAGTAAGATACTTAAGTGGACCCATATACTACTAAAGTATCAGTTTATCTCTCTTCTTTCTAATAGTCCTAAATCCAAGTTCCTCTTGTAAGCACGTTTTAGTTAACAATTATTCTCTACTAATTCAACTCACGTGGTATTAGAGCATATTCATTGCTAACCATGGTATGATAAAATTGGCTTTGAGGCTCTCGAGGCTTATGCCTTGATTCCTGATATAATGCTTACTCAAAAATTCTAAGGTTCACCTCAATGTACTGAGGCTCTAAGGCTTAACTAAGGAGCACGCTTTAGTTCTGGATGATGTCTTATTCTAACCATTGGCGTTTCTACTTCTTAGACCGTTGCACACTTTCTTAAAAAAGTCTACTTACGAATTTCTACAACACTCTCAATCTCACTATTATTTTTTAACAATCATTGTTTGAATTAGAGATAAATCTTGATTTTATAATTCACTTCATGTTACCTTTATATTTATCTGTTGGTGAATTTCAAATATCATTTTCAACTCACATTGGTTCCTTGTTGTTATTAATTCCAAAATACATTTCCCCTAATTTTCTTCATTTAGTTACATATTTGGATCTAAATTTCAAAAACATTGATATCTTATTATTTGGTACAAATTTGTTTTTATTATTATGGTGGTCTATGTTATCACTTTGCTCTTAATCTGCATTCATCGTTGTTAACTTATATTAACAAAAGCAGTTAGTTTTTTTTGCTAATATATAAATTTATGTTGAACTCATGCACACACACGCATGCTCATGCTATGCACAACCATGTGTAATTGTGTGTTGGGATATGGTGGTGATGGGAGACCCAAACAGAAGGCCCAATGAGCTTGTTGCAGAGATGCAGAAATGTGAGATCGAGTATCCAATCCGAATACGTGCGATGAAGATCAGTGATAGAGCAAGCAAGCAACTACAGAGACAAGATTTTTAGTGGTTTGACAAATTCCCAATGTGGGGGTTTACATCCTGTGGCAGAGATGATATTATTGATTGAGAGTATTCTAGAGAGGATAATTACACGAGAGAAGAACACAATTCCCTTTTACTCCCAAAAGCCAACTGTGGAGCTTGAGGAGCAACTCTTGGAGGCTTGAAACCCTAAGAGAAGCCCTAGGTTTGTCCTTGACTTCAGGTCTTTGAGATACAATGCCTCTTGACGTCTCTTCGTTGCTCTTTATTAGTATATACACTTTACTGTAGCAGCGGTACTGTAGCGGCGGCGGAAAAAAAGAGAGGGGGGGTGGCGGCGGCTAGGGTTGGTGGAGAAGATGGCGGCTAGGGTTGGGGTGAGAGAGGGATTAGGTTTAAGGTGGATCGGCCCGCTCTGATACCATCTAGAAGTCGGCAACGAGATTGCTTATTATCGGGATGATTAAACAGAGTACATGGGGCTCTCTTTTATAAGACAAGAGAGTACACATGGTATAGAGATAACCCATGTGGGATAAAGAGTACACAATAGAAAAAGAGAAAAAGCATAAAGCAAAATACACTAAGTATAGAAAAGCAGTAAAGTGTATATACTAATACTCTTGATGTTTAGGACTAGTTAGGTAGGTCTAATTATAAGAATAAGACCTGTGGCCTAAGTCCCAGAGTCAGGTGAACATATCAAACTACGTTTATGGTTGGATTGGACTGTATAAGATCCTAAATGAACTGTAAAAATCAATGCAACAACATTTTCATTCCAATGTTGGACTGTATACGGTCCAACTAGATTATAAATACCCATACTACTGCCCATTACCAAATACAATCCAAGTGGATTGTATATTGTCTGATGTTATGACCGTAAATGCACCTCTAGGTGCACAAAATGCATCCCGACGATGTTGAGGCTCGGTGTACGTCGAGTTCATCATCGAAGTTTTTCTAGAGAGTTTAAGACTCTCTCAACAAACTCCACCTTCTTTTAAACTCAAAAAACAATGGAAGTCGGAAAGCACTTGCACCTTCTCCAACATCAGAGACTGAATATGAATACCCTCTCCTCCCATACCCTACACAAGCAAAGCTTAGGTAGAAAGAAGACCAGATAGTTTTGGGTTAAGCTCAAACTTAGCTAACATATAGTCTTCGTCATCATGTCAGATGGATTCTCAGGTATACATATCTTTTTTATTTGAATCTTGCCTTCAATCGTGAGTTCTCTAATGAAGTGCTACTTGACATCAATGTGCTTTGTTCTCTCATGGAGAATTTGATCTTTGTAGAGATGTATGACACCTTGACTGTCACAATGAAAAATGACTTGTTTGTCCATGCCTAGTTACTTATCAAACCATTAACCATAAAGCCTCCTTCATGGCTTCTTTTTTGGCAATGTACTCTGCTTTAGTAGTGGACTGAGCAACAATACTTTGTAGAGTGGCTTTCCAACTAACAAGTGTCAATCCCACTATGAACATGTAACTTGTGAGGGATCTCCTCGTGTTGAAGTCGCTCGCATAATCTGATTCCATGTACCTGTCGTGATGATTTGAACTCAACAAAAGACTAAACAAGTATTTGAAGTGCCCTTTAAATACCTCAGAATCAACTTATTGCTTGCCAATGTGCCTTGCCAGGATGAGCCATGCAATGACTAAGCATAGTTGTCTAGGTGGCTAGACGGTCTTTCCCACCCAAGGGAAGCCTAAGGGGCCCAGGCGGCTAGGCAAGGGCCTAGGCGTTTCTAGGCGTTCTTCATATTTGTTTATATTCTACATATATATAAATGATTTGCGTATACATTTAGCTATATTCAAATATGCACATCACTATGCACACTTGTTTTGGTTATCCTTAAACTTAATCAATCATAAGTTCACCTACTTTCTCACCTATCATGACCTAAGCTAGTCCTATTCAGCCTGAATTTGACCTAACATGATTTAATTGGACCTAATTTAACTTAGTTTGCCCAATTGGACCTAAGTCAGACCAATTTCGGCATAACATGACCTAATCAGACGTAATTTCCCCTGATTTGTGCTACTTTACTTAAATGAGCCCTAATTTGGTGAAATCAGACCTAATTCCCTAAAAAAGACATGTTTTCCCAAATCAGACATAATACTCCTCAAATCAGACCTAATATGCCCAAACTAGACATGATTTGGCCTAAATCAGATCTATTTCTTCCCTAAAACAACTAAACTTGATGTAATTTGACCAAATTCAGACCTAATCCATGCTAATTTGGTCTTTAAGTGTCTTAAATTAGGCGTCCACTTTAGTTATCTGAAAGCCTAGGTGCCCAATTTAAGGCGACTCACCTAAAGCCTAAGGGGCCTAGGCGCGCCTGGGCGGGGCCTAGGTAGGGGCCTGGATAACTATGTGACTAATCACACATGTATCACAAACAATATCTGTTTAGTGCAAACTATAACATACATGACACCAGCAATGGCGTTGGAGTAAGGTACATGCATCATCTCTTTCTCTTCATCATATTATGGAGATTGCGAAGCCGATATGCTAAAGTGAGCGACCTACAGTTGAAACAGACTTCACATATAACATGTGGAACTTGTGAAGAGCCTTCTTCATATAATTCTCCTACGTCAAGATAAGCCTGCTATCTTTCTGACCCCTTTGAGTCTCCATGCTACGAATCTTCTTGGCTTCACCTTGTTCTTTCGTATCAAATTCTACACCTAGAAGAGATTTCACCTTGGTAATCTCAGATGCGTATCTAGAAGTGATCAACATATTATCAAAAAAGGTGTGGTCATCCGACCTTTATAGTAGACTCAAGTGTCGTAGCTACTCTTGGGAAATTCATTGTATGTTGTGAAAGAGTCAAATCACTTATACTATTGTCTAGGAGATTGTTTTAGCACATATCGTGACCTCCTAAGCAAGCACACATGGCTTTCTTTGTATTCAAAGCTCTCTTGCTGTTGCATGTAGATCTTTTCTTCTAGTTCATTGTAAAGAAAAGTTGTCTTATGTCTAGCTCCTACAACTCTAGGTCTTCAATCACTACCAAAGAAACAAGCACATGTATGGAACATTTGACGACCGGTGAGAAGACTTCAAGTAATCAATGCCTTCAATCTAGTAGCCTTTTGCAACAAGGCATTCCTTGTATCTATCACCTTATTTTTTCTTATAGACCCACTTGCATCTCATTAATTTCTTGCCTTTGGACGATACCGCCAACTCCCAAGTTTGATTCTTATGAAGAGATTCCATCTCTTCCTTCATTGCAACCATCCACTAGGAACATCTTGACCTACGATTACATCACAAATATTTGTGGGTTCGTCACTAACCCACATCAACAATGTTGGAAAGGGCATCGACACCATGGAGTCATGAAAGCTATGACGTTGGAGTGGTTTGACATGTTGTTTGCCTTTGCCTTTGGCTATACTGTAGGAACTCTCTGGAGTTTCCTCTTTGTTTTCAATAGGCATTGAATCATATGGCATAGAAGAGGAACCTTGTTCATCAACTTGTGAGTCGTCATCTTCTTTGGTCTTTACTTGTGAGCACAATCTCAATATACTTCGATTATCCACGTTTAAGTTTTTTCCAATTTTATACATTCTTTTCCCGTATCATACTTCTTAAAACTCTTAGTTTGGGTGTATATATATGTGTGTGTATGTATAAACACATACATGTGTGTACGCATGTAATATATATATGTATGTATGTATATGTAATAGTTATAGATATATGTATGCAATATATATGTCCAAAACACATACACACACCCACCCACCCACCCACCCACACACATATATCTATATGTATGAATGTATCCTTCGACTTTTTTCCCAACTTTTTCTCGAATGGTTGACTTGATGTTTACTGTATGTTGACTGTTTTTTACCCAACTTCCTTCATAATTGCCAAATTCCAAAATTTATAGCTCAACCATATGTATCCTGAATATCAAATTTGTGACTATGGGCTGTGAGACGCTTTGTAGAAAACCTATAGGGGAGCTATTCATGTCTTGCACGATTGACACCATGGTAGATTCGTTGAAATTAAAGTTGCACTCTGCCAAGAAGCCTGGTGAAAAGGGATCCTTGCACCAAAAATGGTATCCCTTCACCCTAGTAGCATAACCAAGACATGGGCATTTGATAGCTCTAGGTTCTAAATAGCCACTACCAGAATGAACATAAGGACGATAACCAAATGTACACATTTGAATAATTAGCATGTTTACTAGACAACTTCTTCAGGAGCTTTGAAGTTAATAGAAGAGGATGGAGAGCGATCACCAAATAACATGAGGTTGTTAGAGCTTTAACTGAAAAACATCTATCCAAACTCACATTGAGAAGCATACATCGTGACTTTTCTAACAACATTAGGTTCATTCTTTCTACTACACCGCTCAACTAGGGCGTGCGACGCATAGTTGGATGTTTGTTGATCCCATGATCACTACTTGAATTATTAAATTTCTAGAACATTCTAGAAATAACTCTGTTAAAATAGAAAAGATTGATTGAATAGAATAGATTGTGATACAAAGACTGACGACCTCTCCTTTATATAGAGAGGAGAGACGCCCTATTACTTAGGACCCAAGTAATCTAAACTAGACGGGCCGGAAGATAAAGGCCCACTAAACTAATTAGCCTATTTAACTAATAGACTAATATAGACACTTTAACAAACTCCAAGCCAATGTTTGTCTGAATTATAAATAACAAACTATGAATTATTGATTTAAAGTAATCACTAAAGTAACACTAACTAGTAGTACCAGTCATTAATCACTGAAAGCAACAAGGAAATCAGTAAAACTAATCATGCATTAGAAGTATAATAGAGCAATATGATATTTACTTAGATGCATTACATCAGTACCCAATTATTATAGCTTACACATTAAGTATGCATTCTAAATTAGGACTAGCTATATCATAGAAAATTTAATGTATACAAGTTTCATATATTATAGTCGACACTACTTGGACTATGTAATTAATTAATGTTGGATGCTTACATTAGTATTTTTAAACAAAGCGGGAAAAAAGCGGGAAAAGCGGGTGAGGCGGGCAAAAAGCGGACGATTATGTTCAAAACGCTTAACCGGGCACTTAGGGGCTAAATTAGGCGGATGAGGGTCTTGGGCGATTAAGCGGCCGCCTGGGCCTTTTTTTAATTCACTGCAGATATATGTTTTCTTTTTTTTGATTTCTTCCTCCTAGATCTTAAATCACAACTAATAGGTCGTGCTAGGTGTGATATAACCTAAATTCTATGTAATAATGTCACATCAGACAAGTCACGTATTATTTGAATTTCCCCTTGACATGAACATGTTTTTCTATTTGTGCCTATGTATAAGTGAAGAAGTCTTGTTCCCACTATTATTTATATATATAAATTATGAATGTACACAAAAAAATCATCATTATTTATTAAAAAGCAAAACTCTAGAAATGCATGGGTGCCTTGTGAGGCACCCCCTCTAAAAAACGCATAGCGCCTAGTCGCCTTAGCAACTATGCTCCCTTCATGAGGAACCAATCAAATTTAAGACTATCAAAACATCTATTTTATTGTAGAACTTGCAACCCTTATCTTCAAGTGTGCGCAATGAAATAAATTATTCTTCAACCCTAGATGTTGACGTCCGTCAATGTTTTGACTTCACCATCAAGCATATTGATCTTCATTGTGCCAATACCAATCCTCTTGCAAGGGCGACTTTCACCCATCAGAATATCTCCACCTTGTATGAAACAATCCTTACGCTTGGTCATGTGTTACATGCATGTTGAATCAAGAATTTAATCCTTCTTGTAGTCCTTAGACGGAGATGAAACAATAATGTACCCATTGTTTTCAGAACCTCTGTTGGCCAACTTTGTATAAGATGTAATATCATTTGAAGTAATGCCTTTTCTTGTTTTGCAACTTGTAGCATTAATCCTGGATATGACCTATCTTCTTGTAGTACTTGCACCTCTTTGATTGACGTGGCTTCAACATGTTCTTTTTTGCTCTGAACTTTTAGGATCTTTGTCACTTGGACACTTTTGTCCTCTTTCGATCACCGCTTCACCTGCTATTTGATGAAGTAAGATCCATATCTAATTTTTCTTGAGACATCAAGGCTGTTTTAACTTCATGTATAGTCTTTGACTCCCGGAATATCATCATATCTCGGAGATTCTTGCAGGATGATGGAAGGGTACAAAGTAACAAAATTGCTTGATCCTTGTCCTCTATCTTCACATCCATCTGCCTGAGGTCGTGGACGGTTTCAATGAACTCATCGAGAAGGGAGTCAAGGAGTTGCCTTCTTCCATAACCATGTAAATGTACTTCTTTAGCACAAGCTCATTGGCGATGACTTCTTCATGTTACATGCTTCAAGTTCATCCTAAACTTCTTTATTTGTATTTAGTCCTCTCAAAGGACTTCATCCTCCAAGCTGAGAAAGATACCTGCACATCAATAACCTCCCACCAGTCATTTGTCATGAATTTTGATTTCTTCTCCTTTCCAAGAAGAGCTTTGTGGGCATGATACAAGATCCACACTTTACTTGCCAGAGAGAGAAGCTCTTTAAGCGTCCGAACTCCTCAATGTTATACTTCAACGTCATGATGGAGATCTAGTGGTAGAACTCGCTCTACCACTTTTTGGGGTATGGTGGTGATGGCAAACCTGAATAACAAGGCCCGACAAGCTTGTTGTGGAGATGCAGAAGCGTGAGATTAAGCAATCCAATCCAAATATGAACGATGAAGATCAACGAGAAAACCTGTGGCTATAGTCTCAAGTCACCTGAATGTTTTCGGACCCTGATTGAACCGTACACGTCCCCAACTAGACTATAAAAATTGCTGCATCAACATTTACCGTCCAGTGATGGACCGTGAATAGCCTTGTTGGTGATCCTTACCAAATACAATCCAAACAGTTAGTATATGGTCTTATGTATGTTTGTAAATGCACCTATAGTTTTGCAAAAGCCAAAAGGCATCTCGATGATGTCAGGCTTTGTGTAGAAATTCGTTTCATCGACAAGGCTTTTCCTAGAGAGTTTAAGACACACTCTTAACAATATATACATATGTATATATATATATATATATATATATATATATATATATAGAGAGAGAGAGAGAGAGAGAGAGAGAGAGAGAGAGCATACATCTAATCATTTAGACCATGTCACCTATTAATGTATACATATAGACACATACATGCACACATATGTTATATATATCTATATATTTATTTTATGAATGCCTTGTACATATTTCATGGTGTACACCGGAAATGCCTTGAGGATTACGCCTAGCCTCACTGGAACAAAAACACCTTGGTACCTCACATTTGGAAATCTTGATCCTAATCTAAACCCAAATTTCACCCTCCATCTCTCGTCTCCATGAACCCAAAATGCCACCTTCTCCTTCCAATCGCCTTCCTATCTCCTCCCCTCTTTCTGCCGCCAACATGGCTAGCGGGGCCGCCTACCTAAGCCGTTGTGCAACCCAACTGCGATTGGCTTAGCCGCAACTAGCGGTGACGACCAACCCATTTGGCGCAACCCTCTTGGCCTTGGTTCTGGATGATGTCTTTATGTTAACAGTTGACTTTTGTACTTTTGAGATTGTTACTTTCTTTAAAAGTTTTCTACTCAGAGTTGTAGTTATTTATCACTGTCCGTCTGTCACTAATAATTTTTTAATAATCACTATTTGAATTAGATATCAATCTTGATTTCAAAATTTCTCTCCCTGACACCTTTGTATTTATATGTACATGGATTTTGAATCTCATTTTGAACTCATGTTGGTTACTTGTTGCTACTAATTCTGGATTAAGATTCCCCTATTTATCTTTGTTTAATTACATATTTGGATTTAACTTTAAAACACATTGATATCTCATTATTAGGTGTAAATTTTATGTTATAATTGTAGTGGTCATTATTATCATGTTGCTCTCAATCCCTATTTTTCCTTATTAAGTTTCGTTAAGACCTATTAGTTGTAATCTTACTAATATATAAAACTTATGTTGTAAACACACAAATACACACACATAAATGTATATAGTCATAGACACATACATGAATGCATATAAACATGTTATATATGTATAACTTTTATTTATTTGTGAACACCTTGTACATATGTCAAGGCTTACACCTTCAACACCTCGCCTCATTAAGACAAAATTGCCTTGATACCTCACACATTAAAACCTTGATCCTAACATAAACCCAACTATCACCCTCCATCCCTCTCCTTTCACTTACCTTCTTCTCTCTCCTTCCCTTCCCTCCCATTTCCGCACATCTATCCCCTTCCGCCACTCCCGTTGCCGCTGCAAACAATTCTAGCAAGATAGCCTACCTAAGTTGCTATTAGCTTAGCCAAAGCCGACGAGGCAACCAGGCTGCCCGACACTACCCTCTAGGCTTACTGGCTTCCACCGCCATCTTAGCTACTTCAAGTATCGTCGCCGCCTAACATGTTGGTTTCCCTACCAGTGTCAATGTTGGTTTTCCTACTACTCCCTTCACATGCATATTGCGGATTAAGAATGGTTTCCCTCTTATAGCATCTCTTTACCTATGCTACTGAAAATCTTGTTTAACAACATGGATTGTTCTTTCTTTTGAAGTTTTTAGCTTTCATCCCTCCTCACTTGATCTACATATTGATTGTGTGAGGTTTTGACACCACTTGCACCTGTTTTGTTTGTTTCCCTAATTCCAATGGAACTTGTGTTTGTCCACCCCAATCTTTGATCTTGTCTGTGGTTGGTGTAAGGGGGAGAAATAGAGGGAAAATGAGATGAATAGAAGAGATTAATTTATGTTGCTATCTACAAGGATCTTTTGTGGCTCTATGGATTTGTGTGAATTTTAGACCTTCAATTTTGTGCCTACAACCTTGAAGTTTGTTTGTTGAATATGGGGTTGCAGAAGAGGTTGTTAATATCGGCTACGTTGTCTATTTTCTACTGCTGTTCCAGCACTCTCTGACTTCTCTGTGCCTACACATGTTGACTCTGTTCTTGTTTGTGCTTTTGCACGTCAACTACTTCTATTGTGCCCCAACACTCTCCGGGAACTGTTACGCAACACTCTCTAGGACTTGTGATTCATCACTCTCTGGACTGCGACAATATCGACTGTGATGAAGACCTTTATGCCTATCTACTGTTTTTCTACTTCTGCTCGAGATGCCACCATTCTTGTCAAGAAGCTCATGATGGATACTTGCGTACCTTTGCTTATGGATTATCTACTTGAGGGGGATATTGGAGTATTTGAGTGATGAGTGCTTTATTGTAATTTTGAGGGGGAGAAATACTTGTATGGGTTTTGTTTATGGTTTATCTGCTTATTTGTTTTTTAGTATGTTTGTCTGCTTGCAAGCTGACGTGGGATTATCCCAAGCTTCAGCTTGAGGGGGAGTATCAGAGAGTCTAGTTAATAAATTACTTGAGTCTATTTGTATATGGGCCCAAGTGCGTCTTGACCCATTAGGGTTTTGTGTGAGTCGGTACGCTTCCCCCTTTTATATATAGGAGGGGTTTTTTCTTATCAAATGTAACAACTAGCCTTCTGTTTACTTTCTAACGCGCACGCACACACACACACACACACACACACACACATATATATATATATATATATTTATATTTATATTTATATATATTTGTGTGTGTGTATATATATAGACACACACACACAAATTTGAAATTTTAGAACCTCCTTCATAAGTATGATCATGCATAGATCTTACAAAGCCCAATTCTATCTTGTGGTATCAAGATTCTCCTATTGTATTGGATGCCCTTATCCATATTTGATTAGACACGTTGAATAATCTAGGGGATTCTTGGTATTTATATGAGTTTAAAAATGCACAATTGGAAAACTACTTGTAAGAGTTGTATATAGTTGAAACTGGGAGGCAAGTTGTAAGACTTTGACATTAGGTAATAATGTAAATATGGAATCTTTTATTCTCCTGGATGAAGGAATCTTTTTGTCTCGAGAACAAACCTCATCTTTGGGATGGAGTCTACGTGGTAAGAATTGTTTAGTTTTAGCTGCTAGCTCATGACTTTAATACTGACATAAAATGTAATTGTTATAGTTTTTTGTGTATCTCAATGTTTTTGTTGCACCGTATAAACAATTCATCTGTTACACTTTTTTGGGGTCCTTCAGGTTTTGGAGGAGATAAGGTTGGGACTCGAAATGAATGACTATGGGATGCAGCAAAAACGTATAGCACATATGCGTTTCCTGGGGGAGTTATATAACTACGAGCATATTGATTCTTCCGTGATCTTTGAGACACTCGACTTGCTACTGCTTTTTGGTCAGGGTGCATCAGAGGTATGTAATACATTATCCATTGGCTTACTGCTGCTAATGTTTGAGCTTGTGTCTTAATGTACAAGCTCTCAACATCATCTAATTAAGAATTTGAAACAGTACTAGGAAGACTCACACACTGCCTTTTGAGTTATTTCTTGTGATATTTTTCTATCATGAGCTATTTACATTAGGTTGTGTGAGAATTGTATCTTTACTGTGATCTATTTATTTAACACAGAACTTCATCAAAAAGTGAACCCCATTCCAACGAGATCTTCGGTATGTCACTTGTTGTCCAGCTATTATGGCCTCATGATGCATTTCCTGTACTTTTTTTTGCAGTATGATATTTTAGACCCCCCTGAAGATTGTTTTCGCATTAGGATGATTATCACACTTCTTCAGACTTGCGGCCATTACTTTGGCAAAGGTTCTTCTAAGAGGAAGCTTGATAAATTTTTGTTGCACTTCCAGAAATATGTGCTAAATAAAGGCTCAATACCACTTGACATTGAATTTGATATTCAGGTTAGCTACTCTTTCTGTTGTTTGTAATATGCACCTATCTCGGTTTGACTCGAACGTGTCGAAATCCCCTTGATAACTGTTCTAGCGTTTTGTAACTAATATTTTCATAATCATTAAATTGATCCTGCTCAGGATGCCAATATTTACTTATTTTCAAACTTTGTTATGATTAGATTGTCCTTTTCATTATGACAATAAATGAATAATGATTCCATCACAATATCAAAGTTTGATTTTGTTTGACTCAGATTTGACAATCACATATTCATGTTTGCAACAATTTTGTCTACTTTCTGTTAGAAATGATGGTGCGGTTCTGCCATAATGATCGCCTTAAATTAATTGTATAATAATACAGTATCATCTTTCCTTGTCATGATTCATATGTTGATTCTTTTTATTATTATTAAGATACGGCGGGGTGAAAATTGAGGTTTGCTATGTGAACCTATCAGCTGATATGGAAATATTGGGGGTGACTTATTATGCCAAAGATGCCTTTTTGTAGATGATTCTAAAATTGCTAAGACTTTATGATACAATTTTCTTGTTGTGATGAGAAACGAACTTGGTTCATAACTGAAAACACCAAATTCACACCAGTCAACATTGATAGGAAGATTGCTTTTTAAAAAAGTGAAAAATGTACCATTACAAATATGTAATGAAATAATAAAATGTGAAATGAGTTAAATCATGGTTCGTTTTGTATTTTTGTAACAAATGGCAGGGAAAAAATTCAAGTTTGAAATGAAATTTATCAAGAAGTAGGCCAATATTCTGACTAATGGTCTTCCTAGAGGCATGCTTTTAGAGATGAAGTTAGCAAAACTGAAGAGCATTCTATGTCTACATCAGTACATGTTGAGAGAGAATTTGCTTTAAACTGGAAAAAATTGCTCATCGAGAATAATCCGAGGACACGAGAAAGCAGTAATTTACACGATAAACTGTACTACGTTGTAGCACACAGCAGTAAAATTTATGTTTATTTGGGAAAATAGTAACCAAATATTGTTGTTATGCAACCTAGGAAGCACGGAAACTTTTATATTGCTGCCGTGTCCGTGTCGGACACATTTTGGACACTGACACTTCCCGGACACGGCCCAAAACGTTTTGGCCACAGCTATGCCGTGTTCTATCCATTTTGGTCATTTTTTGCAGCCTAGACACAGCTGGACACTGCCTGGACACTTTGTGCAGCAACTGTTCCAGTAGTAACCTATTTCAGAGTGTAAATTCTGGATATACATCCACTTCTAAGTGTTCTTGTGATTGAGAATATATAACACAACGAGATCTAATCAAAATTACAAATAAAATCTCTTAAAAAGAGTCCAAATGCAAAATTCAAGGTGAGTTCTATATCACGAATCAAATTTTGGTCTAATAAACTAATAAAATAAGTGTGAGAACTCATTTATTAATTCTGAAAATCTAATATTGTTACCTAAAAATGCTGCAGGTTTATTTGTCTACTTCATATTGTTTGTACTACACAAACACACATATTTGCATTCATATTCATATACAATAATGCATACATGATCATACACTCGTATATGTATATATTAGAAAAAATAGCTCTCATCAATGCCGTGCAAGTTTCTTTATGTACTTCATATTGTTTGTACTTTGTACTATAGAGAAATGCTTAGTGTCATGTGCCTCACTTACATAATACTTGTGTTGTTTTGTCCCATATTGCTCATCTTTGTTTTTTTTGTCTTCTCTCTTATCCTATATAAGAGAATGCATTGTACTCCTTTTGAACTTAACTAATACCATTTTCTCATTATTTTAGATGGTATCAGAGCGTCCGGATCCTCCTTAATCCCTTCCCATCCAAATCCTAAAATCCATGCCCCCATAACCCTGGCCGCCCCTTCTCCCTTCTCCCTCCTTTTCCCCTAGCCGCCCCAACCCCTTCCCCTTCCCCTTCTGCCGCCACTGCTGCTAGGCAGCCTCTCCACCGCCGCTTTCTCCAACCCCCCCCCCCCCCCCCCCCCACCATCTCCACCGCCATCCCCTGCCTCCTCTTCTAATCCCACCACCACCTTCCCATCTCCATCACCACACCTCCCCACCAGCCCGCCGCCATCATCTAAACCTCCAGCCCACCCACTGCCGCCGCTCCTTCCCCACCCCAAACAACCCTCCACCGCCTCCTTTCCTCCATCTCCTCTTCCGCACCACCACCCTATCCATCCACTACCATCTCTCCATCCGACTAAGCCACCCTGATCCCTTCTTCTCTTCCCTAGTACTCTCTGAACATCTTCGTAAACTTTTCAGTTCTTGCACGTTGACGGGTTAATCGAGTTTCGCTCTCTACTTGCCGACACCTCATGGTGGAATAATTCTACCTTCATGTTAGCGTATGTTTTTCTATCTTCTGCTGCCCCTACGAGGGGTTCTATGATCTGATGCGTCAGATGTACTTCTGCTGCATACTGCCCCGTTGTGGGTTCTTCTGGATTTGATATGTGATCGTGGATTATCTATGATCTGATATGTTGGATCCACTCCTGCCCACTTTTGCCCCGTCATGGGGTTCACTGTTTCTGCTGACTGCGGATTTGACATTTGTGTTCTGATCTACTGTTGCTCCTGCCCTGTTTGCCATGTCTTCCACTGAGCCTCCCCGTTCTCTGTGTCACCATAGTGAAACTTGATGGCTCCATTTATCACCTCTGGTCGGCGTCCTTCATCTTGTATGCAAAAGCATAGGGACGCTACTCTCGTCTCATTATTGATCCTCCAACTCCTGATGCCGCGGTGGATGAAAAATCCAAACAAACCTACGCTCAATGGAGCAAAGATGACTCGGGGGTTATGCCCTAGGTAGTTAATAACACCAAACCATGGATCAACCACTCTTTACTCTGCCTTTATGATGCTAAGCAATGTGGGATCAATTATCTCACGTCTACTCTCATCAACAAAATCCCAAGAGAGTCTTTGAAATATTCAAGACTCTGGCCAAGAAGGAATTTTCCTCTTGACACCTTTGTTGAAGATTTCTGTAATCAATGTTCTGCCCTCTGGAATGAATATGAGATTTATCACCCTTTGATAGCTGACATCAAAGAAGCCCAGAAGCAACACAATGAACTGCAACTTGTCCAATTTTTGGCCGCCCTTCTATCCTCCTTTTCTGGGGTGGTCGACCAGATTTTATCTAGTGACCCACTGCCCACTCTTCGAGATGTCCTCAAACGTGTTCAACACCTACCATCTGTGATCTCCACCCCTGTAGTCGAACATCCTGCTCTTGCGGTTCCACAGTTGATTCTGGCCGTGGATGCAGCCGTGGTCGTGGAGGTCGTCTCCCTACTAACGGCGGTCGCACATCTGCTACTACCGCCAGTCGAGGATAACTTGTTGGTCATCACTTTTGCAACTTCTTTGGACGAGACAATCACAATGAAGACCGATGCTGGATCAAACACGGTAAGCCCGCTTGGGCAAACTAGGCCTCTGCTGATACCTCGACTAATACTCTTCTTCTGAGCAACCACCAACTACACCCTCACCTGCTTAGCTTCACTCCGAGTTCGAGGAATTATTTCAAGAACGCATGTCTCAGCTTCCATCTACATCAACGGCTGGATCTTCTGCTGTGCTTGCCACTCCATTTGCCGGTACCAATAAATGGTGTATTGACCAAGGAATGAGGTTTCGACGAAATCAAAATTTCGAGTTCGACGCCATTTGCTATGAAATTTTGCAACCATACCGCTATGTCGAAATCATCAAAAATTTTGCCCAAAATTCGAAATTTTCCCAAGAACAGGAAAGTCTCCTTTCCTCCCACATGGACCCCCACCTATCCCCATATCAAATTTTATTGCATAAAATGATGCATTTAGGTGTAAAGATCATCCTGTGAAATTTCATGGCTTAATTCGTTGATTTTGGCGTCGAAACGGGCACTGTTGCATTTATCGAAATTTTTGTCGAAATTTCAATAAATTTCGGTTTCCATGCTGTCGAAACGGCATCGAAATCAGATACCTCATTCCTTGGTATTGACTCTGGTGCATCGGTTCATATGGCCGGTGATATCAACTTATTTTCTGCTCTTACTAAAACTACTCAGATTCCACCAGTTACTGTTGCATGGTTCTAAAACTTTTGTTCATGGCATTGGAACTGTTCCTTTGTCTTGTAATCTGAATCTAAAATCTGTCTTATATATTCCAAAGTTTCTTGTTAATCTTCTTTCTGTCAGAAGACTGTGAAAAATCTTCAATGCTCCATGAAATTTGATCCTTCTGGTTATGTTTTGAAGGATCTCCGCACGAAGATGAGGATTGGTTCGGGCCATGAGGGACCATATGGACTCTACTACCTGGATGGATCGCCATCAACATCTGCTCTTCTGTCAACGTCCGTAATGGGAATACAGTGGCACTACCGCCTTAGCCATCCCTCTGCTGCAAAACTGAAGCACTTATTTCCTGCTTTATTTGAAAAAACATTTACTTGTGAATCCTGTCAGTTGGGTAAACAAACTCGTGTTGTGTTTCTTGCTAAGAAAGATATTGGATTTAAAGGAATTTTTGACATTGTTCATGCGGATGTTTGTGGTCCGTGTTCTATTCCTAGCCAACGTCCGTAATGGGAATACAGTGGCACTACCGCCTTAGCCATCCCTCTGCTGCAAAACTGAAGCACTTATTTCCTGCTTTATTTGAAAAAAACATTTACTTGTGAATCCTGTCAGTTGGGTAAACAAACTCGTGTTGTGTTTCTTGCTAAGAAAGATATTGGATTTAAAGGAATTTTTGACATTGTTCATGCGGATGTTTGTGGTCCGTGTTCTATTCCTAGCCATTCTGGAGTTAAATACTTTATGACCTTCATAGATGATTATTCTCGTACTACTTGGTTGTTTTTACTGAAAGATCGTATCACTGTTTTGGACAATGTTTTATAAAGCGGGAAGCGGGAGGCGTGCGGACAACACCTTGTGGCCGCTTGAGCGTCAGGCGGGCCCTCAAGCGGGCGCTTTTTGAAAAAGCGAGAGCATAAATTCATATATAATTTATAGAAAATTACACATATATGTATATGAATTGAAGAAGAAGAAACAACAGAGGAAAACCCTCGACTTAACGTTACTGTCGGGGTGCTTGTATTGTATAAACAAGAAGCTTTACATACTTTACACATAGCCCCCTGACCTTTCTTACACTTACAAGTAGGTCCCTACATATACATATCAACACTCCCCCTCAAGTTGGAGCATATATATCATATGTGCCCAACTTGTTACATAAGTATCGGACTCGACAACCATTCAGGGACTTTGTAAATAAATCAGCTAACTGGTCTTCTGATCTGACCGGTGACAACTTAATCAACTTTTGTTGAATCTTTTCCCGCAGAAAATGACAATCAACTTCTATATGTTTGGTTCTCTCATGAAAGACAGGATTTTGGGCAATGTGGACAGCAGCCTGATTGTCACATTTTAAGTCCATGGGAACTTCCTGCATAAAGCCAAGCTCCTCTAACAAGTGGTGAATCCATAACAACTCACATGTTGCTAGGGCCATAGCTCTATACTCAGATTCTGCAGAGGACCTTGCTACTACAGTTTGCTTCTTGCTCTTCCAAGACACGAGACTTCCTCCCACAAACACACAATAACCAGAAATAGACCTTCTATCAATGCTAGATCCAGCCCAATCCGCATCTGAGAAACCTTGCACTTGCAGATGTCCATGATTTTGATAAAGAAGTCCCTTGCCAGGAGACCTCTTGAGATACCTCAAAATGTGCATAACAGCCTCCATATGACCTGTACATGGCTTATCCATGAACTGACTAACAACACTAGTCGCAAAGGCAATGTCGGGTCGAGTAACAGTCAAGTAAATTAACTTCCCAACAAGTAGCCTGAACCTCCAAGGGTCATCAAGTAACTCTCCTTGCTCTATGGATAATTTGACTTTAGGATCCATTGGAGTATCAGCAGGTTTTGCCCCAAGCATCCCTGTCTCAGTGAGAAGATCTAAGACATACTTCCTCTGTGAAATTGCAATTCCAAACTTAGACTTGGCAACTTCAATCCCCAAGAAATATTTAAGACTTCCCAAGTCCTTTGTCTGAAATTGACCCTGCAGAAAGAGTTTTAATTGTGCAATGCCATGCTTGTCATCCCCAGTAATCACAATATCATCAACATATACCACCAGAAAAATGCTCCCAGAACTCTGTCTCTTGTAAAAGACGGAATGATCCGTGGTACATCTATGGAGTCCAAACTCAAAAAGAGCACTACTGAATCTTCCAAACCAAGCACGAGGCGACTGTTTCAGACCATAGAGAGACTTGTGAAGACGACATACAAGATCTGACTCCCCCTGAGCAACAAATCCAGGCGGTTGCTCCATATAAATTTCCTCATCCAAATCGCCATGCAAGAATGCATTTTTAATATCAAGTTGGTGTAGAGGCCAAGAGTGAGAAGCAGCTAGAGACAAGAAAATGCGAACAGATGCCATTTTTGCCACAGGAGAGAAGGTCTCTGAATAATCCTCGCCATAAACTTGAGTGTAACCTTTGGCAACCAAATGTGCCTTGAGTCGATCAACACAACCATCTGCACCCACTTTGACAGTATAAACCCAACGACATCCAACAACAGACTTGTCATGTGGGCGTGAAACAAGAGACCATGTCTTGTTAAGGTGAAGAGCTGACATCTCTTCATCCATAGCATGGCGCCAACCTGGGTGATCAAGTGCAACTGAAACAGACGAAGGTATAGAGACAGAGGATATAGAAGAGATAAAGGCATAATATGAAGGTGAAAGATGGCTATATGAAACAAAGTTAGAAATGGAATGCTGAATATTTTTAAGAGTGCAAGATCTAACACCTTTTCTTAAAGCAATAGGAAGATCCTGATGTGGAGGTGGAGAAGGAACTGTCTCTACCTGACTTTCTGACAAGGAAGCATCTGGAGAAGGAGATGAACTGGCATGTGTCTCTACTCCTGCATTGGTACCTGAATCGGGTTGCGCACCTGCAGTTGTACGGCGAGTATAAACCGGAGTGATCGGTGGCCTAGTGGAACTGGTTGGAAAAACATCATGCGGACAACCACTAGCATGAGACGAAGGAACAACAGACTGAACAACAACAGGAAGAGGCAAGACCTCCTCTACAACAACTGGTGTCATTGATGCATTGTCGCCAAAGAAGGGTGTGTCTTCAAAGAAGGTGACATCAGCAGACACAAAGAAGCGACGTAAGGTAGGACTAAAACACTTATACCCCTTTTGCACCCTAGAGTAACCTAAGAAGACACACTTGGTGGCTTTGGGACCCAACTTGTCCATTCCAGGACCAAGGCAATGGGCAAAACAAACACAACCAAACACCTTGGGTGGAACATGGTACAATGGCTTCATAGGATGAAGAATCTGAACAGGTATGCGATGTTTGAGGACAGATGACGGCATGCGATTAATGAGATAAGCAGCAGTAAGAATAGCATCACCCCAAAATTCCTTAGGTACATGCATGTGAAGAAGAAGAGTGCGGGCGGTCTCAACAATATGGCGAATTTTTCTTTCAGCCACTCCGTTCTGTTGTGGTGTATGTGGGCAAGATGACTGGTGGATGATGCCATTGGTGGTAGTAAAATGAGTGAAGTCATGGCTGAAATATTCTCTAGCATTATCCGATCGAAGGGTACACACTTTCTTCTTAAATTGAGTTTCCACTTCCACACAGAATGATTTGAATATAGACAAGAGTTCAGATCTCTCTTTCATCAAATAAAGCCATGTAGCACGCGAGTAGTCATCAACAAAGATAACAAAATACTTATAGCCGAGCTTGGAAATAACACGACTTGGTCCCCATATGTCTGAATGAATTAACTCAAAAGTAGACTTGGTTCTTTGACTCTCTTTGGACCTAAAGACAGACCTTGTATGTTTCCCTAACTGACATGGCTCACACTGCAAACTCTTCAGGTTGGACAGACCTGGAACCAAGACTTTGAGCTTATCTAAAGATGCATGACCAAGACGACTATGTACCACCAAAGGAGAAGTCGTGACACATGCTATAGGTGACCTTTGCAAGTAATATAGACCGGCCAATTCATACCGTTCGCCAATAGTGTCCCCTGTCTTCAAGTCCTGTATCAGACAAGTATCTGGTAAGAACGTAACAGATGCTTGAAGAGCACGAGTTAATTTACTTATTGATAATAAATTGAAAGGAAAATTTGGAATGAAAAATGTAGATGGAAGGGATATTTGTGGAGTTGGTGACACCATCCCAGTTCCCTTAACGGAGGCAACAAAGCCATCTGCAAGGGTGACACCGGGTAGATTAGGCTTTTGGGCATAGGTGGTGAACATCTCTAATGCCCCCGTGATGTGATCAGTTGCACCTGAATCAAGAACCCAATCAGACTTGGACATAGCTGCATTAGAAGCCTGAGAGGTACATGCTGAAGTAGTAACTCCGGGAATAAGAGAGGCAACTGAAGATGTAGACTGTTGTGAAGCTCGGATGCGCATCAACTGTGAGTACTCCTCTTCCGACAGTATCACCTGATATGTAACTTCTTTTTCCTTTGACACCATTCCGAATTAAAAACTGAAAAATTGCACGTTTTAAGACCACTTGCACGTGGAGGGGTGCACTAGTATTAATATCTTGACTTTTATCTTGACTTTAGAAGCAACAATGAACTGGAATTGATGAAACCAGACCAAAACCCGCAGTGCTACAATACTGTGCTACAGTAGTCCGCCGGGACAACTTGGTATACAAAGATCCACTACGTCTTCCTTGAATTCCTTCTTCCCTTGACCTTCTAGGACAACAAAGTTAAGGTAGGGACGCCCCCTTTAGACCAAATTCAAGGGAGGAACCAACCCCTCGCACCGTCTTTATTGAAGCCGAAAACTGCTGCAATAAAACGCTGTTGACAGCAGCCTAATGCACGCTTGACATGGAGAAGAAACGGAGACGTAGTGGCTAGCCGCAAGCACCTTGCGGCAGCTAGGACCAAGAGGAATGACGCCCTAAAATGACAATATCCAATTCCAACCGGAGAGAGAGCAGCAGCCACTTTTGTGGCTGTCGTGCTACAGTACGTGTACTGTAGCACAGACGGAAAAGTGTTAGCTTCTGCCGCTTCAGATGTTTGTAAACTCCCAGATCGTGATGACCACTCACTAGCACTTCCTTGGAGAGATTGATAGCTCTCCTAAGATTTTCCCTGCTCTGATACCATGAAGAAGAAGAAACAACAGAGGAAAACCCTCGACTTAACGTTACTGTCGGGGTGCTTGTATTGTATAAACAAGAAGCTTTACATACTTTACACATAGCCCCCTGACCTTTCTTACACTTACAAGTAGGTCCCTACATATACATATCAACATGAATAATATATTATTATACATATATAAACCATGTGATGAGTATGGAATTACTGAATTAACTCAATTATAACATACTCAATCTAGTAACTAGTAATATATTAAATTAAATATATACAGAAGTAGCCCATAGATGATATATATACACTAATGGTACATAATACATAGTATATGAATATATAGTAGCATGCAGTACATGATATATGTAATACATTATGCTTTAGAGGTACATGCTACATAGTATAGAATATGCATTATACAGTAGTAGGCAGTACATGATATGTACATTATACTGTTATATGTATTGCAAACTACAAAGTACATCTACATAGATAATACATTAGTTGAACGCATAACAATACAAGAAAAACTAAGGTATGAATGTATGTATAGGTACAAGTATAATGTATCAGTAAATATTAGTGGTTGAGTTCATAGCAGAGCAGCAATGTATGTACAGATGATAAATATGTAATGTAGGTACAACAGTTCATACATAAAGATGTAAATGGGTGCATCAGTGCATACATACAAAGCTTATATGAAGTAGGAACGATTTTGATGCATGTACAACTCAATTAAAAATGAGAAACGCATACTAACCTTGATTTATAAACATAAGTTGTGTTTTAAAAAGCAAAATCAGTGTAATATATACACTAGTAACTATTGTACAATATTTGGATACATATTTAGTTGTTTAGCGCAATAGTATTATATTAACATGTTAAATAATGTTATACAATGTTGACACATACTAACAAATTGATTATATTTCATTTTGGGACGAGGAAGTGGACATAGAACCTGATTTTAACTTAAGCGGCCTCAGGCGGGCGCCCAAAAGCAGTGCTCAGGCGGGCGCTTAAGCGGGCTGAGCGGGTCTGAAGCGGCCGCTTAATGGAGATCCGCCTGACTGCCCGCCTAAAGCCCATTCTGAGCGGCCGCCTGGGCCGCTTTTTAAAACACTGATTTTGGATAATATTAGCATTTTTTCTCTGAAGTACAAACACAACTCAACAAACCCGTTAAAGTTTTCCACATCAATAATGGCCTTGAATTTATGCAAAAATTGGTGACATTGTTTTATTCTGTTCGCGACACTCTACACCAAACTATCTGCCCCTACACTCCACAACAAAATGGAGTTGCTGAAAGGAAAAACCGCCATCTTTTAGAGGTTGCTTGCACTTTACTTCTTTATTATAAAGTTCCTCAATGTTTCTAGCCTGAGGCTGTTTCTACGGCGTGCTATCTTATCAATCGCATGCCATCTTCTATTTTGAACAATCAAATCCCTTACAACATCCTTTTTCTTGATGCCCAACTCTTTTCCGTCCCACCCCGTATTTTTGGATGTACATGTTTTGTCAAAAACCTTCGCCCAGGGTTAACAAAACTTGATCCCCGCTCCACCAAGTGTATCTTTCTGGGATATTCTAGAACCCAGAAAGTATATCGCTGCTTTGATCCGATTATGAGACAGTGGTATGTCATTGTTGATGTAGTGTTTTTTGAACATATGCCATATTATTCTAATGATGGGGCATCATTATCCACTGAAATTTTGACACCCACGCCGTTACCTGATGTTGTTGAGGTTACGCCACCTTCTGAGTTGACACCTGAAGATCGACCTCTGCAAGTCTACATGTGAAGACCCAAGACAACTGATCCCTCCATGGCCCCTCCACAACCAATTCCTCCTTCTGCGAATGATCATCAGACACCTGAGGTAACCTTTGACTTACACCTACCTATCAGTCGGCACGATTGCGCAAAGGTGTTCGTTCCTGCGTAAAACATCCTATTAGTCATTTCTACTCATCTTCTAATCTGAATACCAATTTTGCATGCTTTACTATTACTATCTCTACTGTCTTTATTCCCAAAACTGCTGCGGAAGCCCTTCTTATTCCTGCATGGAGACAAGCTATGGAGGCTGAAATGCAGACACTCTCTAATCGTAAGACATGGAAACTTGTGGTTCGTCCTGCTTCTTGTTCTATTGTTGGCTGCCGCTAGATATTCACTATTAAATATCAACTAGATGGCACAATTGAGCGACTGAAAGCTCGTCTCGTGGCAAAGAGTTACACACAAACTTATGGTGTGGACTACTTGAATTTTTTTCCCCTGTAGCAAGATTAAATTCTGTTAGATTTCTTATTTCTATTGATGTCAACAAAGATTGACCTCTATTTCAGTTAGATGTCAAGAATGCCTTTCTGTATGCATACTTGCAGGAAGAAGTTTGCATGGAGCAACCACTGGGCTTTGTTGCTCAGGGGGTGTCTTCCTTACGAGTTTGTAAACTCCGAAAAGCCATTTACGGTCTCAAACAAAGTCCTCGTGCCTGGTTCGACAAGCTTAGTCTGATTTTAATTAATTTTGGCTTTTGTCATTCCCACTCGGATCACTCTGTGTTTATCAGCAACACTGTGGCCGGGCTAGTCATTCTCATTGTATATGTTGATGATATTATCTTATCTGGCAGTGATACTTTTGGAATTTAGGCTACTAAAACTTACTTAGAAAAGTATTTTGTCACCAAAGATCTTGAAAAACTGAGATATTTTTTAGGCATTGAGGTATCCAGATCATCTGCAGGACTGTGTCTTTCTCAGCGAAAATATGTTCTTGATCTCCTGCAAGAGACTAGTATGCTTGGCTCCAAACCAGCCAACACCCCTCTAGATCCAAACACTGCTTGGGACGATGAAAACTCTCCATCTTATGCTGATGACCACCGATTCATAAGATTGGTTGGTAAACTTATTTATCTCACAGTTACACGAGCTGATCTTACTGCTGCTGTTGGATTCATAAGAAGGTATCTTGACAAACCTCAATAGTGTCACTGGGATGCTGTCCATCATAATTTGAGGTATCTCAAAAGTTTTCCAGTAAAAGGATTATTATATTAGAAGCGTGGCCATTGCAACCTCTCAGATTTTCCAGATTCTGACTATGCAGGAAGTCGATGTGATTGTAAATCTACATCTGGCTATTGCACCTTTGTGGGTGGCAATCTAGTTACCTGGTGTAGCAAAAAGCAGACTGTGGTAGCCAGATCCAGTGCAGAGGCAGAATATCAAGCCATGACTCACACTGCATGTGAACTTCTATGGGTCCAAAGCCTCCTGTAAGAATTTGAAATATCCAACTCCAGTCATACACCGATGTTTTGTGACAACAAGGCTTCTATTTTTATTGCGAGCAACCCGACATTTCATGAAAGGACAAAACATATAGAGGTCGACTGCCACTTTGTTCGAGAGATTGTTCTTTTTGGCCGCATTTGTACTCCATATCTCAGCAATGAGCAACTAGTCGCAAACATCTTCACCAAAATTCTTCCAAAGGCTCACTTCCAGACTCTAGTAGACAAGCTGGGCATGTTCGACATCTACGCTCTAGCTTGAGGGGGAGTATAGAGAAATGCTTAGTGTCATGTGCCTTGCATGTGCCTCACATATTACTTGTGTTGTTTTATCCCATATTGCTTATCTATGTTTTTGTGTCTCCTCTCCTCCTATATAAGAGAATGCACTGTACTCCTTTTGAACTTAACTATACCATTCTTCTCATTATTTTAGATGTACTTCACATAAACACACATATTTGCATTCATATTCATATACAATTATACATACATGCACTCACATATGTATATATTAGAAACAAAGACAGCCCTCATCGGTGCCATGTCCGTGTCCTATATTTTAGAAAATTGCCGTGTCCCGTGTCATGTGCCTTGCATGTGCCTCACTTACATATTACTTGTGTTGTTTTATCCCATATTGCTCATCTTTGTTTTTGTGTCTCCTCTCTTATCCTATATAAGAGAATGCATTGTACTCCTTTTGAACTTAACTAATACCATTCTTCTCATTATTTTAGATGTACTACACATAAAGACACATATTTGCATTCATATTCATAATACAATTATACATACATGTATTATACACTCACATATGTATATATTAGAAACAAAGACAGCCCTCATTGGTGCCATGTCCGTGTCCTATACTTCAAAAAATTGCCGTGTCCCGTGTCCGTGTCAGTGTCCGTGTCTACAAACGTGTCCATGCTTCCTTGTATGCAACTATATCAGGGAAATCCTTTCTCATTTTATCTAACAGAGGCAATAATGAAGATAATAGGATGGCTTGATATAATTAATCTTCATACCATCGCCTAATCTGCATATAAAGAGCATAGTGACAAATTCGGGATTCGGTAACTTTTCGGCTGGCTGGAAAATATCGGAATTCGGAAAAAATCGGAAAAATTCGTGAAAAAATCGATATATTTCGGTCAAAGTTTGGTCAACTATTCAGAAATAATCGAGAATAAGTCAGCTATATATGTATGTATATATACATATATATACTTGTATACACACATATATACATATATGTACACACATATATATATATATATATATATATATATATTTATATGTATGTATGTATGTGTATATATATATGTATATATGTACATACATATCAGATACAAACATAACTGTTAAGGTCACTAAGCATACAATCTTATTGAGTGAAAAAAGTAGGAAAATAGTTAAAGAATAGTTGCATAATAACAATGCACTGTCGTGAGAGTGGGGGTTGGAGTTTTTAGTGTATATCAGGAGTTCTCTGTACATGGTTTGGTAAAAAAAGTGCAAACTACTTAAAAGACAAAAATCGTGAAAAAACGTGAAAAGTCACAAAGAATCGTGAAAAATTGTATAAATTACAAAAACGCAAGAAAAATCGTGAAAAATCGGCGACCGACGTATTAATCATGGTGAATATTCGGGAGCCTATAAAATCGTAAAAAATTGCCAATTTTTCGTAAAATTCGGAGACTTTTGTTACTATGAGAAAGAGTAATGAAAAACAATAGTTACATCAGAACTTTTTTTCAGGTACCCTCTTTCCGTTTATGCATGGGTTGTGTTAGTCAATTTTAGGCTGCCTATCATTGTCTCGTCAGCCCTGAAGATCTAGGTAACTAATGGGGCTGATTTATATCCCATTTTGCTTCAATTAAGACACAAGCATTTTTTGACTTTTTCTCTGCTGCTATCTTAAGTTTGAATCTCTCTATAAGGCAATCCTTTGTTTTTAATATCTCTTTATGTTTCTTTTTTTTCTTCTTTACCAGTCATTATTCTTAATACATTGTGACAGTTGTTATGCTTTTATTAAATTAAACGCAGGACTTGTTTGCTGAATTGCGACCAAACATGAAAAGGTACTCGACCATCGAAGAAGTTAACGCAGAATGTGCTGTACTGGAGGAACACGAGAAAGCAATTTTAGCTGAGAAGACAAGTGGCGAGAAGCACTCTGATAGTGAATCTCAAAGAACGCCATCCCACTCTAAAACTGCTGTAGCCAACGGCAGAGGCATTGCAAATGGAATAAAGTCAAATGGGAGGGACCTTGAGGAACAAGACAGTGAGAGCTATTCTGATAGTGGTAGTATGGAGCATGGCCACGGAGATGACGAAGATTATGAAGAAAAGAGTGATGATGGTTCTGACGTGGACGACGACGACGATGATGCACCTGTGGGTTCTGACGACGAAGACAATGTTCAAGTCAGGCAGAAGGTCATAGCAGTTGATCCTAAAGAAGAAGAGGACTTCGAACGAGAATTGAGAGCAATGATGCAGGAAAGCCTCGACTCACGCAAACTGGAGCTTCGGACTCGTCCAACCCTTAACATGATGATTCCAATGAATGTCTTTGACAGTTCGAAGGATCCTAGAGCAGCAGAAGGTGAGAGTGGAGAGGAGACTGTCGACGAGGAGGGTGGCAGTGGAAGTGGAAACAAGGTGCGGGTGAAGGTCCTTGTAAAGAAGGGAAGCAAGCAGCAAACAAAGCAAATGCTGATCCCGAGTGACTGCTCACTTGTTCAGAGCACAAAGGAGAAGGAAGCTGCAGAGCTTGAAGAGAAGCAAACCATCAAGAGGCGGATACTGGAGTATAATGAGCGTGAAGAGGAGGAGTCCAGTGGATTTTCAACACAATCAACAAGCTGGCCACAGGTAGGAGCCAGTGCTGGTGGCCGCTTAGCTGGTCGCAGCACCTGGGACAGCACGAGCAGGGCTGGAGGTGCTCGACAGCGGTACCAGTTAGGAGGCGGGTTCTATTATGCATATGCCAGGAAAAAATAAGTAGTGCCATTTTATGTTTTTCTAGATGATGTTGTTCACTTCTTGCACCGCATGACGGGGAATGGGGGTGCCATAGGCCATCGCGTGGGCGTTTCTAGTTCGTACATGCCCGGTCTTTTCAGGGGTAAATTTTGTGTATAAGAAAAGTTTGTGATTATGTAATAGACCATTGAAATAGGGACAATATCTTCGTTGGCGGAGTGCAGTCCTTGTACATACAAACAATGTCATATACCTCTACGGTGTGTTTGGTACGCAGTATTAAACGTAGGATTGGACAATAATCCGTCTCATTTTTCCAAACCTATGTTTGGTTGCGTTTTATCTGTGTAGGATTTCTAAACCAATGACAACGGAATCCCAGACATGTGGGACTGTTGAATACCAGGGTCCCCCCAGGTATTAGTCCGGATAGAAAAATTTAGAAGCCCCGATACCCCTCAGATAATCCGCTCTCCCGACTGTCCTCATCTTCCACGAAAAATGAACTCGTAACGAGGCCACTCCTGCCACTCCGGCCATCATGGTTATTTGGTCTGCCAGCTTCTCAAAATTGCGGTCCCCTTCCCCACCACTCTTTTGCCGCCTCCAATAAAAAACATGCTTCATCTCCACTCCTGGAACAAGTTTAGCGGAGCACATTAAAACGGTGCCGTAACATAGAATCTGGAATGAGATGAAGCAATGCTTTGAGTTCCGTCATGTTGGAGAGAGATTATGGATTTACTCTGTTCGTGCCCATGAGTATTGTTTGTTGATTTTTTTTGGCATAATAAAGTGTAAGATTTATGGATGAACGAATCACAATGACTCCTACTTGAGTTCTGGTTGTTGTTTTGTTTATACGTAACTAATAATGTTACCTTGTAGAGGGAGTATCTCAAGTAGTGCGGCTCGACAATCCCCAATGAAGGGATCCGAGTTCGACTCTAGGCGAAAATCCTCGGGGTGCAATAAAAGCCCCACAACATGCCGATCCCGAATGGGGTTCCTCGTTATCAAAAAAAAGAAAAATTTCTACACAACATGCCCGCAAACTTCTTCTAGTTACATAAATATGCAAGATCGCAATCAACTCAGATTTTAAGTAATGACAATCATAGGTCAATGGCTGTCGCCCTTCGTAATTTTTAGTGAAATTCAGAGGCGGGAGTACCAGGAAATGAATGGTGTAAATCAACACACTACTATCGGTGATATGATAAGAAAAATGAAGAAGACAGGTTACGCAATCCTGTCCCGTGTGCATCCAAACGCGGAAGAGGAAATTAGGTATCCTAACCTTCACAAATGCCACCCTATCCTAACCTTCAATGAATCCCATTGTAATACTATCCTACAAACCAAACATACCGCTAAATCACAGCAAAGGATTGATATCCGCACTTTAGACACTCATCATCTCAATTGTTCACAAAACCCGTAATTTTGAAACTGAGTTATGGAAGGTGTAAACTCAATGATCCGTAAGCAAGTTGTTTGGCTAACTATTAAGCAGGAGTGCACTGCTGTTGGTAGAGGATGCCATAGGAGTGATGCGAAGTAGTGGTGAGCATGACCCCGTTGTAACTATTTAACAAAACGATCAATTTGTTATGGATAATTTAGTTTGGGTAATTTGGTTACTTTGGTGAACTCAGTGAATTGGTTATTTGATTGCGCTTTTGTTAAACATGTATTTGTTTGGTTATCGAAGAAACTAGTTAAATAC
Organism: Alisma plantago-aquatica; assembly: GCA_963693085.1. Lineage (NCBI taxonomy): Eukaryota > Viridiplantae > Streptophyta > Magnoliopsida > Alismatales > Alismataceae > Alisma > Alisma plantago-aquatica. The sequence continues at coordinate 616,698,379 of OY856415.1, forward strand.
ATTTTAGCTACAACAAAATCATCTCCTTAAACCTTACAACATCGACTCAACAAAACCTCCCTAATTACAAGTTCACCAAGTGATCATGAAAATGTACCTTTATATTTATATGCAAAGTTGAATAGATTGGGAGTTCATGCATATTTATATCAACAATTCCTCTTGGAATTTGGGAGGTTGTGAGTTTATGAATTTCACCCAAGTTATCTACATGCTCAATTTGTCATGGTGTCCACTGTGAAGTCTTCTTCTTCATAATCATTCATAACTCTTGCCTTCACCATACTAACAATTTTATTCTCATTTAGAGGTAAAGTATAACAATATTAATGTTAATTACATACTTTCAATACTAATTCAAACCTCAAACACTCGAGACATGTTTATATTTGTGATGTTCTAATCCTTGATGTTACCATCCACAAGAAGATAGGCTTGAAACTTGTTGATGCATTGGAAGCCTTCAGAAAATTTTAATGTTTGTTATTGAATGTCTTTGTAACTAAATCTCTAAATGAAAACAATCCTTGTAACATTATGTTGGCATCTGACTGATTAATCTACACCACAACATTTCATTAACCTATGATCCAGAATAAAGCCCTCATCTAGGTCTTGTGCATCTTGGATGTGTGGGTCTAATGCATGGTGCCAGTTTTCCTACTCATTATGTCTTTGAGCCACTGCTTCCCCACTACCATAGATGATCTTAGTGAGTAAGGAAAATGGAATGAGATAAAGTTTCCAGTATAAATGAGTTCTCCTAGATCCCAACCCCTTGCTCCCCACTTGACCCAAAATACTTATGACCGTGCCTTTTGGAAATCACATTCCAGACTAGTCTTGACTGTAGAATTATAAGACTGATTTTCCTTCTCATATGCTAACACTCATTCTCTCTATTCCTACACTAAAAGACATCTCTTTTCTATACCCACTTAATGTCCTCATCTTTGTACCATTTCTCTCAACCTCTACTGAATAGATGGATGCATTTTCTTCCATTTATGTCTTCAATTGATCATACTCTCATGCATAGCGCAACCATGTCATAACCTGGATATACATAACACTTTTCTTTGCTCAAGTATGAGTTATGTGAACTCAATACATGACTACAACTCTTCACAATGTATACAAGTCACTACCATATTCTTATCCCTCCTAAACTACCTAGTATTATTAGGAGACCCCATGGAATGGCCATATTCTACATGTTAATTACCGCTTTCTACTCCACAATTCAAAGAACCTTTCTATATCTTATAAACCTAGATCTAGTAACATGTTTTTTTTTTGGCTCACATATAGAGTCGATTAGAAAGCACCATTGTACACTCAACGTAATGGAATTTTAAAACCACCTCTAGGGGTGGCGATGGTCTAGTCAACTCTGGTTTGACCTAAAAACCACAACACGTAGTGGCCTAAAACATTTCTAGACCAAACATGACCGCTGAAAACATCCAATCCAAACTTATCTTGATTGTTAAAATATGGACACATTCAGTTAAATTTGGTCTAACACTAGAAGTAATTTGAATTTTTTTGAACACACTTAAATGAAGGTTGAGTGTGGTAACTATAGGTAAATGCAAATCCTACAATTTTCCATCATTGACCAAATATGAGGAGTAAGTGATGACAAGTCTAACTAAATGAAAGTAGTGCTCGATAGTTGGTCTATTGTTTATTAGAAAATTGAGATGTTTAGGGTGATGTTATTAGTTCGCCACTCAATTTATCATATTTTGTTTTACAATTTGTCATCTTTGATATATAAGGATATATATTGCACTTTTATTTTGTAAATGTACTAATGTAGTCATATATCTATATCTAATTACATTTATTAAAACAAATATATCTTGTGCTAATCTATTTAGTGTATATATACTGTCAAGTCTAGTCTGACTGGTTGACTCATCACCTAGACTGTACTCAAATTATATAAGAGCGGTCTGAAGGATTTATGAAACAAACTTTACCACACTATCTGTCTAAACCAAACTAGACTAGGTGGTTCAGTCTGATGGTCAAGTTGGTTTTATGCCCAACTCGAAGCGCCTCACATCCATAACACACTTTCTCATTAGTATCACTTAGCCGTAGTGGAAGATATAGAAGGTGAGATGGGGCAATGTCCTTCTAAGAAACTTTAAACACACCAATGAAAATAATGGATGTTTTAAAAATGTAAAATACTAAAAAAATATAAATATGTTGTTAATTACACATATTTTAATGTTCTCATTTTTGTGAGAAAAAGGTTGTTAGTTAAGCCCTAGCGTGTATAGGTTCTCTTTTCACCTCATGAGCGAATCAAGGTTGGCTCTTATCTTTGTGCCATTTTGTGGTGCTAAATCTTTTTTGTATTTTCTTGCTTGATTTTTAGCTGATAAACTTTCCATTCCCCCCTAAAAAGCCAAAGCCCAACAATGATACTTCCTTTGATCACAATATTACCAGGGAAAATAGGTGGGAATTGCTCACATCATTCATTTTATAGATAAATGTATATTATAAAGCTATTATTTTATAAAATGAGGTCTAATGTATTTTCTTTACGGTCATGACAAATACCATTAAAATTTTATAATGCATGGATTCACTATCTGAATTATAGTAATGATATCTCTGTTATAGTGAACAAAAAAGGTGAATCCTTAAAGGATCAATAGACGTCAATCATTTAGACGGGGACTTTCTTCCTATGGCCCAGGGCCCGATCTCATACAATAGAATCCATGGACAACACATAATACTTAATTAAGAAATCATCTTTCATATTTTTGGTTAAAAGTTATAGACGAGGTAGTCTTTTATGCCTCCCACAAAGTCAGAATAAACAAAAACATCATTAAATGCGTTGGAGTTGATTCCTCAATTGGTAACATCAACTTCAAAGTAATCATTTTGGATCTTTTTTTTACTTGGGAACCACCTCGACGAGGAGTAGGGGTGAGCAAATAACGGTCCAGACCGCATAACCGGACCGGACCGCTCAATTCGGTCCGGTTCGGTCCGGTCTATTTCGATTTCGGTCCGGTCCGCGGTCCGGGAATTTCAATAAATTCGGTCTTCGGTCCGGTCCGGTCCGGTCCGGTCCGCGGTCAAAACGGTCCGGTCCCGGTCCGGTCTACGGTCCAAAAATTATTGATATTCGATCCTCGGTCCGGTCCGGTCCGGTTTTGGACCGATGCATGTAGGGGTGAGCAAATAACGGTCCAAACCGCAAAACCGGACCGGACCGCTCAATTAGGTCCGGTTCGGTCCGGTCCATTTTGATTTCGGTCCGGTCCGCGGTCCGGGAATTTCAATAAATTCGATCTTCGGTCCGGTCCGGTCCGGTCCGCGGTCAAAACGGTCCGGTCCCAGTCCGGTCTGACCACCAAACGGTCCGGTCTACGGTCCAAAAATTATTGATATTCGGTCCTCGATCCGGTCCGGTCCGGTCCGGTTCGGTCCGGTCCGGTCCGGTTTTGGACCGATGCTCACCCCTAACGAGGAGCCACTTCGGTGACCCCACCCCATCCTCACCAATGAATAGTTGATAGTAACGACATGCCTAACATATGTATGTATATCTATATCTATATTGTCACAAAAATAAATAGGGAAAGGCCCTAGGGCCAGATGGCTTCAAGGACAAGTTTGAAAAGGAGGTCTTCCTATAAATGGTTATAGCATTAGTGAAGCTATCCAAGTTTACTTCACAACTGGTTGTATGCCCAAGTAAGTCAACATGATTTTCATCACTCTTATTACAAAGACTCTTGAGTCCAAACATGTGACGTTTTGGTGATACATATCATTATGTAACATTTTTCCCCACCTAAAGATCGACTTTATTCTCCCTAAAAACATCTCTCCTATCCTCTGTATATATCCAACTCGTAAAATCCTAGGCTTTGTTTAAAAGCTAATATATCTAAAGCATATGACATGGTCATTAGAGATTAATCCTTTTCATCATGGCATGTATTGTTTTTACACATGAACAAGTTGCCTAGATCAAATAGTGAATCAATTATGCTTCCATTTGGATCATTCTAAAAAGTGAAAAATGTCCTAAATTCCAAGTTTCTTCTAGTGTTTATCAAGGCAAACCCATCTTTCCCTACCTATAGTGATGGTGCGATGGTTTCTATCTATTTTCAAAGAAGAGGCTAATAATGAATTGATTCCTCCATTATCATTGGTGTGTTCTCTCTATATCACATCATTGCATTTATGATATATTAATCTTATATACAGTAGATTTAGTCATTTCTATACAATCAAACACAAATTAAGGAATTCGGGAATGACTTGTTCTTCAACTTATCCCCATGAAGAGTCAACTATTCCCCAACAAGAGAGATTATAGGCCTAGTACTTTCAATGATCTTGAGAGTAAAAAAATCTTCCTTTGATTTATAGTTCTCATCTTCCCCTTTTCCGTGGAAGACTCACGAACAAGATTTGCATACCCCTTATTGACAAGTAAAGAAGAAGTTGGATCCCTAGATGGTGATACTCCTACCCATGTCTAGAAAAAGTGGAGCATCATATATACTTCATCCAGATAATATCTATAATGATCCCACATTTGTGTATCTCCCGATCAAGGTGGACCTTAAAGTCTCAAGCCATAACCTACATTTTGAGGATCCAAATCAACAAATAATAAATAGTAATAAATAATTTCCATTAATTGAATTAAGGTTGTTTACAATATGTTTAATCATTACTACTCTAAGGAGTTACATAAATTTTACATGAAAAAACTAACACATATGATAGAAGTACTAAGACTATATGGCTAATCCTCCTTGTCACTTAGCTTTAATATCTTCAATTTATTTCATCTGAATCTATGGGCCTTCATATCTTTCTATACATGATAGTCACCTAAAATGCCGATAAAGAAATATGTAGACCAGTATATCAATATATTTTGTACATGGTCCAACCAAAATGTTTGCAAGTATAATAACAATATACAATGCTAACAATCAATTATCTGCACATGTGAACTTGTATTTTCATTACATATTCTAACCATTCTTGGTATGCTATCTCTGGTGTAATAATTGTCCATCTTTGTACTTATGTGTATTACCCCTTGATAAGTGTAACTTAGGGTTCAAAATATTCTAGATTTCATTATCATTTATTCATAGTGGAGTTATAATGAACATGAAGAAAATAAACATCCAACATTTTATTTCATGAAACGAGAAATTCTCACTAAACTTCAGAATTTGCAATATGAGATGATTCATAAATAATCACATACTTTTTCCATGAAAAATCCATATTATAATATCCTTGTACTTCAATTATGTATAGCAATCCAATCAGCAAAGTGTGTATTTAGGCAATCAATTAACATTCAATCTGTAAGTATGAACAACCCTAAAGTGTGACTGTGTATTCACAAGATATTCACTGGACCTAACTTAGGTTCTAAACTAGGGTATAGGGTTATCTTAGGTTTGGATAAGGAAGGGTCACAAGTCCTAATTCCATCATATCATGATTCCTAAGGGTTATAAAACCTAATTGCATATTAGGGGTAACTCTGATTATCCAATTGATCATGTCATGTCATTATGAACAACTACATTAGGCTATGCATATTATGATAATGAAAAAAATGTAATCATTAGTCTCTTCATTATGATAATGAACAACTACATGTCATTATGATTCCTTCATTCATGGATCAAAACCCTAAAAGTTCATCATCATCATCATAATCTTAGAATATCATTATTCAACAATACCAGTTTATTTAACAAAGTAAATGTATTCAATACATTCGACATGTTAATCATCAAATCTAGGGTTACATACATTAGTCCCCCTATCTTCATATATCATATATACGTTTAGAAATAATATCATAACTAGGACTTGATTATAATTAAATATGGATTCTACTCATTTTTTTCTTTTTCAAAAGAAGCCAGGAGGTACTTTTATTCATCCTACCTCCTCGTGTAGGAAAATTGTCAATCTTTGATACAAACTCCTGCTTATAGTCATGCATGTAAATCACCCTCCCTCATACAAAAAGGATCAGCCCTCATACAAAAAAGAAAATATCATTAGCTCTATTCCCCTCCTTGCCTGTCAACCATGATATAAGACATATTGCGGTTCTCCAGATTGATCAAACCTCTTACCCTCATCGGTAAGAGAGTATGTTCTGAACATACGAAGACACCATCCATATCTGTACCCCAAAGGCCAATTTCCTTGGGTACTGTATTAACAACTTTGTGAACACAGAGTCCAATGATGTCCTGCTCCACAATCACATGCTTCAGCTCTCTAGCAAGAGGTGTCGCCTTCCAGGGTTCTGGTACATCTCACCACAAGATTTCATGCACATACTTATCATCCACCTCTATTACAGATATTGCTAAATCGAAATCGTCAGCAATTTTTAATCCAACAACACATGCTTGAAGGTACGCTACCGTGTGATCTTCCTCCTGGAGCCAAGTTCTGAATGCTAGCCTCACATATCCATGTTTGTTGCGGATGATTCCTGCACCCCATCGGCGGAAACAACCATCTGGGGCTTGAATTTTACCCGTGGTGAAGTTCATCTTCAGGTTTCCGAGGTCTGGAGGTCGCCATCTGACCAGATATATTCTTCTCAATCTAGAGGTAGGTAGGATGAAATGTTTATTCTGGATCTCCTCATAAAATTCTGCTGATTCCAAGATGGAGAACTTATTATCCTTCATGTGGTGATTGATGGTTGAGACAATGGCAGACCATTCAGTTGGTAAAGAGGGACATTTATCATCGTATCTCCATCTGCATCTGGTTTTCCAAATGTGCCAGATAATAAGAGTCGCCAGCCTACTACTAATCCAGCCTCTTACCGATTCCGTCTTGCTGTGATGGCAAAGGACCAACAAAAATTGAACATCTTGTAGGGAGTGGTGTGCCCAGAATGCTAAGGAACTTTCTCCATAAAAACTTCGCCGTCTGTCCATGAAAGAAAAGGTGATTGGTATCTTCTGCCGCGGGTTCTTCGCAGCATGAGCATTTGGAAACCACTGGAATTTGACACCTCCTGACATTATCATCCGTGGGGACGGCTCCCCTTTCCAATTTCCATACAAAGCTGCTGGCCTTTGGTAGATCTAGTTGCCAGATTTTCTACAAGTCGGGGAAGCATGGGAGGCCCGGAGGGTTGAGTAAATGCTTTACTAATTTCATGGAGAACTGGCCTCTCGGCTCCAGGGACCAGATGATTTTATCGTCTTCCATGCAGACTGTTGCCCCCGATTGCCGTATGACAGCCACGTCGTGATCATCTACCATTAGACTAATAGCATTCCAATCCCATCCAATGCCCTCAATCTAGAAGTCACGAACCCTGAAGTCCCGGTTGCGATCACTCACTAGGATCGCACAATCAACTAGCCGCTCCTCACACCATCTAAAATCCCAGAAGGAAATGTCACCTCTGCCTATCACCCATCTACATCGGGGGTATACAATAGGGAACATCCGCCAAGTATTTTTCCAGGCAGGAGATGCCGAGGCACTAAGCTTGAGGAGAGGAGGGAAACACCCCGATCTGTTGCTCATTCTGCTTCCATACTTATGCCTGCAAAAACGAGCCCACATCGAGTCGCCTGCTATGATTTCCCATGCTGCTTTGGCAGTGGCTGCTTGGTTGATGAGATGGATCGAATCCAACCCTAGACCCCCATGCATGAAGGAAAAGAGTGGCTGCTTTCTTCCAGCCCCCCAGGCTCTACGGGTATTATTAGACCTATCGGCCCAAAGGAACTTTGACATAATCTGCTCAATTCTGGTACTAATTCCCGCTGGAATCCCAATCGCTGCTGCTGTGTGTAGTAATGTACTTGAGAGAACATGTTTGATCAGAAGCCGATGACCTATGAAAGAAAGAAATTTTGCCTTCCACGAAGCAATCTGGTTGTTTATTCTAGAGACGTGGAACTCAAAGTCAGGAAGCTTCGCTCTACCAACCGCAATGGGCGTCCCTAGGTAGGTGAAAGAGATGGTTGCAACAGCAACCCCAACAGCCTCAGCCAATACCTCCACGCGCTTGAGGTTAGTCATCACACCCCGCTATGCAAATTGACTTGGCACAGTTTATGTATTGCCCTATGGCCTGTTCATAAGCCTTGAAAGTGATTCTGAGTGTCTCTGTCGAGGCGTCGTCTGCATTAAGGAAGACAAGAATATCATCTGCATACATAAGAAGGGGCGGAGCTTGTCCGTCCCCTCTAGTGATAAACGCGGCAATAACTGACTCTGCAAAAAGCTTGGAAATCCTTCTACAAAGAAGTTCTTCAAAAATGATAAATAGAGAGGGGGATAAAGCATTGCCTTGTTTGAGACCTCGTTTAAGGGGAAAGAAACCAGCTGTGACCTGCCCCAGAGTCAATGTGGCCCACGAGGTAGAAAAAAAACTGAGACATAGCCGAATGGCCTCCTCCAAGAATCCGAACTTGTGCAAAACTTTCTCCAGCACTGCCCAAGAAACACAGTCATATGCTCGGGACATATCATACTTAATCACATAATTGTAAGCCCCCACACCTCTGCGTAAGTCATGGAAAAGTTCTTGTGTAAACCTAATATGATGGGTTATTACCCTTCCTTTGATGAAGGCGCCTTGTGGTTCAGATATAATCTTGGGCAGCAGAAGGCCTAATCTATTATTAACAGTTCTTGCCAGTATTCTCAGCGCAAAGTTTTCAATAGATATGGGACGGAAATACAAATCAATGGCCGATGGCGAATCATTTTCTTAGGAATTGGAGCAATGCGGTTACATAAGAGACCCCTATGATAAGGATGTCCTTTGAAGAAGGCATCAGTCATCACTAAGAAATCATCCTTAATGATGTTCCAGGCGGCTTTGAAAAATCTGAGAGTAAATCTGTCAGGGCCCGGTGCAGAATTTGCCTCCATATCATTCATCGTCTGGAGGATCTCACCTTCAATATGCATCATAGCGATGGAAATGCTATCATCCAAAGTGAGAATGGAATGGATTTCCTACAGAAAAGGGGCTAACTCATCATCATTGATCTCATCCAGATCAGAAAAGAAATGCTAAAAGTGGTCTTCTACTGGCTGAGCCATCTCAACTAGAACACAAAGGATGGTACCGTCGGGGAGGGTAATGTTAGCTATCTTCTTCTTCCTGTGCCTCGTATTGATGACTGCGTGAAAAAGGAAGTATTTCACTCTCCATCCTCCAACCATTGAATCCGTGCTCTGTCCTTCCATAAAGCTTCTTCCTGATCAAGGGTGTGACGAAGATCATCTTTAGCACGCTGCAAAAGAAGTTCGTTTGCAACTGTGGGATTCTCGTCAAAGGCAATCTGGATCGTATGTACCACATCTGCTAAATCTTTATTCCGTTGGTGGATATCCCCAAACTTCTCTTTGTTCCATCTCCGAAGAGCTGATCTAACTTTCTTAAGTTTGCTGTAGAACACAAAGGAGGGGTGTCCGACTACATCATGAAGCCCATTCATCGGCGATTACCTCTAGGCAACTCGGGTCTAGCAGCCAGGCTGATAGGAAGCAGAAGGGGGCATGTTGGGGAGATCGCAGTTCGTCCCCCTGCCAAGAGAGGATCGGGAAGTGATCAGACACTCGAAGACGAGTGAGGTGTCTCGATGACGAGGAAGGGAAGGCTAGTTTCCACGCCGTATTCACCAGAACCCTATCCAGACACTACCACGTAGTAGGAGTATGTTGCTACTTGTCAACCCAGGTAAATCGACTACCTTCAAATGGAATCTCCCCAAGGTCACCGTCATGGATAAGCCCATTGAAGTCCAACATATCCTGGAACATCGACTATGCTCCCCCCTTTCTCACATGGAGATCTGATCACATTAAAGTCACATGCAATATGCCATCTAGAGTCACCAATATCCATGGAAACCTCTTTCAAATTTTCTCATAAAATCCTTCTTACCCGGGCGTGGCAACTGGCATAGATTGCAGTAATGAAGAAGAACTGACCTATTGCATCAGAAGCTTTGATCGTGATGTGTTGGCGGTGGATCTTGAAGATTTGGGGAGAGAAGCAGGCTTCTGCATACACCCAAAATTTTCCACCTGCCGATTCATTGTCACCTGCCCAGTCGAGCCGAACAATATCAAGGAGCTCCTATGCCGAAGAGCATGGACGAAGGGTTCCATGAGACACACAAATCAATTCCATATATAGGCTCAATGTCATCACATCTACCATTTAACCTCTATATTGTTTGCAATATAACCATTAATGGACCAATGACAGAGTGCCATGTCAACATAGCATAATCCAACGTGATCTATTAATCAGAAGAGGAGGAATAAAGACCTTATTACCCTCTTGCTACAACTTTGGATTTGTCAAGCATCATGGGCATGCATGTCATTTTTCCATTGAGTTTCTTCTACCTACTATGTACCCTTGACCTGCATAGCCATGACAATCACTCTTGATATGAATTTGTCTTACAATTCTTGGATTCACTATCTAAGGCTAGGGATGGATTTGGTGCCCTCAACTTCACTTGGATATGCCCATTGGGGCCGCTGTGGATGGCTAGGGTTGCGACCGAATTATACTGATTAGGAAGAGAATCATGGTGTGAAGGAAAGTCCTACAGTGTTGGAGTTTACTTGAAGTTGGAGTGTTATGAGGATAAGTTATTCATCATATAAGCCTAATGAATCTCCCACATGTCTCAATTATGCATGGGCTCCCTTTGCCCAGTGTGTTGGTGATAGAGCTCACAAGCCGTCGACGTCGCCACTACTTACTTGGGAGAAGAGTCATGGGGATATCATGCCCAGGAAACCATACAAGGGTCTTCTCGATATCCCCATGAAGCTGTAAGCCTACCAAATTGTCCACTTACCTTCAAGAGAGAGCATGCTTAGGATTTCTAGCTGATATCTCAACTCAGGGAGGAAGGGTTGAGAGTTTCTAATTGGAATTGAAGGTGTTTCTTATTGTTGTAGCCTCTAGGAAGATTTATGACCTATTATATAGGCATGGTAATTGGTAAAATGACCACAAGGATTAGCCTTAACCATCTAGTTTATCCAAAATTTGACCATTATTTGTCTCTGAGGAGATAATGCTAAAGGCATGGTTTATTGGGTGTGGATTGCACCCCCTAAGGAAATGGTGTCATTATTTGGTTATGATGGGAGTCAAATAGGGAGAGATATTTTAAGGATGCCTAGGGTCCTTCCATGCACGATATTCAGACAGAGTCAACACAAAGAAGTCAGTCCTCTTTACCTCGATTCTACCCTAGACACGGGTCTGGGTCAGAGAGGGGCTCCTTGTAGAAACTTATCTCTTGTCTCTTAAATTAAAAACCCATTTTAGATAGCTAATTATGCAGAGCACAATATATCTTATGTTAATCCCAAAACTTGGAATGAATCTAATATTATTGTTATCTCTTAGTGATAGTGAATAATTCCTTACCTTAATTATCCAAAACTTGGTTTCCAAGCATTAAACAGATAATACTTCAATTAACTATCAAGTCATAATATACCTTAGAATCTTCTGGAATTTATCCTATAATTTTGTATTATCTCTATCCTTGAACTAAAGCTATCTTCAATATTTATTATGATCACAAAAAATCATTTCTATTATGTATCCCAAGGACCCCTATGTAAACCCTAATTGTCCCAATTGGGATTGAATTGGGTTCTAGGACTCATGGTCCATTCCTTGGTCTTATAAAGAGTCCATAAGGCTTATAATAATCCTAATTTTAAAATTAAGACTTTGGGAGTCATGGTATCTCAATTAATCCTTATATTAACACATATGCTCAAAATTACATTACTTACTTAAATTGTAGATGTACTCTAAGTCTAGGGCTTAGAACTAGCATAAAAAATAAATCAAAGTCATACTATTAATCTCATAATTCTAAAATTAATTTGGTTATCTTGAAGTGAATCTCAATGCAATACTTTTGAGTTGATAATCATAGAATCTAAATTTACCAAATTTGAGTCCATAATTTTTTTATAAAAAGCTAGGTCCATAAGATTCATTGATGTATGAAAGATTAAGGGAGTTGAATGAGCTATGTGGTTAAAAAGTTCATTAATATGGTTACGAAGGACTAAGAATATGCAAGATAAGTGAAGAAATAGTTCTATAGCCCCCATCTATAAGAACAAAGGAGATGTTCAAAGCTATACAAACTATAAGAGTATTAAGGTGTTCCATCACACTATATTCTTTGGGAGATGATTATTGGTCAAAAGCTTAAATTTATAACATAGATATTAGATAACAAATTTGGTTTCCTGTCTGGAAGAACGACAATAGATGTTATTTTTATTGTAAGAAAGCTTACAGAGAGGTATAGAGAAAGAAACAAAGATCATCATGTGGTTAGTATTGATTTCAAAAGGCTTATGATCGAGTACCAAGGGAAGTGTTGTGGACAGTTTGGATGTCCAAAATGTGACAAATTTTATTACTTCAATTCTATATTCAGATAAATGGTAATGCCAAGATGAAGTATGTCACATGAGATGGTTGAAATGGATCAGTGTAACTGGAGTATTATATGACCGTATGCGGGATCATTTTGGGTACTTTTCGTCATGCTTGAAATTGTGCTCTTAGAGGGGTATTTTGATTGCAATAATAGCATGGAAGTATAGTGAAATTCCCATATCTAGTGTGATATGGAAACCTTGTGATTGTATGTGGGACCATTTGAGGGTACTTCTTGTCATGATATTAAATTTTCAAATAAGGGCCTCAATAAATCAATGAGGGCTTCAATAGAATACATGCTATATGGTCTGTCGACCATGGTACTAACCTCATAATATAATGGCCATGCCGCAACTTTATTAAATATTAACCACAATAAAAGGTTTCTAAATGTCATGGTCATACGGGGGTGTCTTATGAGTGATTTCTAGCAAAGGCGCAAGAGTTGATTTACTATAATATCAAAGCTTATAAGCTTGAGTTTCTTCAAGGTAGATATCCACTTATACCATGTATTACCAATAAGTGGGGTAGAGTATATACAATTTTAGTAATTTACTCATCTATCATGATGCAAAGTGGAGAGAATAACATGATTTATCATATATTGAGCATTATCATATTAACAAAAGTAATATCAACAACTAATGCCAAAAATAAAAACCTGGCATATAAATTAACAATAGAAGAGGACACATTCACTCCATTTATAGACAAATGAAACAATATCATCCATAATTATATGAACTAATGGATATTATTTAAAGTATACAATCAAAAAATTTACAACACCAACATATGGTTTTGTAAAACATAATAACATTGTGAAATAACCGTAGACAAATATTTAGCATGGCATGTCTTACTTATATTGATCTTATCCACATAAACATATGGTTTAATGATATTGTATAATTTTTGATGTGATATCATATATCACTGAAAAGAGTCACCATATTTATTAATAAGTAGTACCATTACTATTTTCTATAAAACAATATATAAGGCATTTTGTTCCATAAATGAGAATGAAGCTTTATCCTCAAGGTGATTGAAAGTGTGTAAAGATATACTTGTGACAAGCCAACCTTGAATTAGTAAATAAATCAATTTTCTAATCAATATTCTTAGTAGATTAACTAAATCCTAGTCAACTAAATGTAGGATGGGAAAGAAAGCAAATTCAACAAAACCAGTATATTGGTTAAAGCCAACCTTTATTATTTTGATGTCTTTCATATAGGAAATTGCACACTTTCTAAATTCTATATATGAAACAATAACATCCATAATTATATGAACTAATGGATATTATTTAAAGTATACAATCAAAAATTTTACAACACCAACATATGGTTTTGTAAAACAGAATAACATTGTGAAATAACCGTAGACAAATATTTAGCATGGCATGCCTTACTTATATTGATCTTATCCACATAAACATATGGTTTAATGATATTTTATAATTTTTGATGTGATATCATATATCACTGAAAAGAGTCACCATATTGATTAATAAGTAGTACCATTACTATTTTCTATAAAACAATATATAAGGCATTTTGTTCCATAAATGAGAATGAAGCTTTATCCTCAAGGTGATTTAAAGTGTGTAAATATATACTTGTGACAAGCCAACCTTGAATTAGTAAATAAATCAATTTTCTAATCAATATTCTCAGTAGATTAACTAAATCCTAGTCAACTAAATGTAGGATGGGCAAGAAAGCAAATTCAACAAAACCAATATATTGGTTAAAGCCAACCTCTATTATTTTGATGTCTTTCATATAGGAAATTGCACACTTTCTAAATTCTATATCATGGTCCAAGAAAAAGACTTTGTCTCTACCAAAATAGGAAGGCTTTTCTAGGCATATATATTTGACAAAATGAAATTGTTATATAGAAACATCTTAAAAATTTAGACACAAGCACACACACACAGATATATATATATATATATATATATATATATACATACATATTATACTTGTAGTGTTATATTTCGTGTGAACATATATAATTATAGGTAGATATGAATGAATTTGGACTATGTATTTGGTAACGAGATGGAGTAAAAGTGAAACAAAACCCAAATTCTAATAAGTAACTCTTTGTTGAGACACTTATGAGGTTCTTTTATGTAGCCCACACCCCCCTTGTAGGTTTAGATCACAAGGGAATACTAGGGTCCATGTTGGAATTGTAGCTCAACTTGCCTCAGTTACAAGAGTAGAATATAGTTCATTGAAACAAGCATTCAAAAGGGATCTTTCTTCACTTAGGTTGAGCGCCCATTTCAACATCTGATCTACAAGTGGTTCCCTCAAATTTAATGTGTATGATGCTAACTTCATTGAGCTAACCATACAATTACTATATTATTTTGTGGGCCAATCATTGGTCGATAGGAAAAAGTTGTAGGCACTAAGAGAATTAGTTTCTAGAGTGAAACTTTGGTCCACAAAATTGGTAAGGAGGTTAATGCCATTTAGGATGGATTTCAACTCCCCGTCAAGAGGATTTAAATTATATTTTATGAAAAACCAATCATCAAATGTCCCTTATGATTTTGATAGTAGGTCCGATACTGCTCATGTTCTTCTTCTATTTTATAGAAAAATCTACATCAAGCTTTTTGCAATTCACCTCAAGTGGGCACCATGTTAGGGTTCTTGGTTGTGGAGTACGCATGAGAGTATCAAATTTTCATGGCGTAAAATATTTAACGATAACATTGTTTTTAGTTTGCACCATGAAGATAAGGGTCTGCATATGTATTTTTGACTATTGATAAATGAACTCATTTCTAAATTCCCAGACATAGAAGCAAGAAATGTCAAAACTTGTATGCTAAAAGTTTTCACCAGCTAAGTCTTAGGTAGTATTAGAACCATTTTTTTTCTAGAGGAGGATCCAAAAAAGCTATATTCAATATTGGAGAGGTTATTATTCTAGGGATAGGTGATACTTCTCAGTCCTGTATAACGTACAAGTTTGTTTCAACTGAGATACCACATCTAGGGAAACTCCCTTGATCACTTAAATTTCTCTTTAATCTTGTGTTGTTAGTGAGCAGACTATCATGTAGTAGAAACCATAACACAATCCTAATTCTTTTAGGGATGTTGAGATGCCAGAGATACAAAAAAGTTTCAAATGTCATATCCCTTTCATATATTAAAGTGTAAATAAACGGAGTTAGTAGACATGCCATTGTTTGTTTGATCCCAAGCCCAAACATATTCCCCATACAATATTGAGGGACGTATCCATTGCAGGATGTTGTGTATGGTAATGTCATCTAACCAATATATAATGAAGTCATGACTCACTCCCCAACCTTACGACCAATAGAGACAGACATGGAAGAAAAATAATAAGGTTTTTATTTATATCTAGCCTCTTGCCATAAGGTATCCCAACATTTGACCATAAAGAGGTGGAGTTTCTATTAGTGGTGATTTTGGTGCTATTTTCCATGACAAACTGTCTATCCTTTAGAGTACTATACCATATATGAGAAAAATTGATTTGTAGGAGTCATTTTTGTGATACTTTACCTCCATAAGATCTTTGTAGTGTTCCTTCCTACTACTCTAGAAATCCCAACTCATCTTCATTAGTAGCGAGTCATTGACTTATCACAATGACCTGATGTTCAGACCACCAACCTTACTCAAAGAAATGACCTTGTCCCCCAACACATGACTAATTTTAGATATCTCAACACTGCCAAGTAGAGATGGGGATCTTGGCTGTTTGCATAACATAATTGAGCATGGTAGTAAAAAACAATTTAGTTAAGGTAATCTGACCTACTAAGGACAAGTTTTGAATTACCAAACAATTCATTTTATCATAAAATTTGAACACAATTTCAGCCTAAGTATGCTTCCAATACACTTTCATTCAAGAAAGGTACTCCATGGTATCAACCAAGGTTATTTGTCATAGAAATATGTTTTAACCTACACATCTTCCTTGGAAGAGGTATAGGAGTATTCTCTGAGAATCAAACATGACATTTTTACTTTGGAAGTTGCTGCCCAAATACACTTTAACCAATTTTAGATATTTCACGATATTTTGTCTTGAAATTATGAAGAATCTCTTGAATGGATGATATCATCCACAAAATATATATGTGTGAAGTCTAGCTTGGACTTGTTTTAAGCTAATATATTTCCAATTTGAACTATGCATCTCTTTAGTGATCGATTGGCTTAATATATCTACACAAAATACAAAGATATAGGGAGAGAGAGGGTCCCCTTGCTTTACAACACATGTAGGCAAGGTTAAAATTCCTCATTCTACAGAATAGAGATCCATCCAACAATATGCATACACATACATATCTTTTGTAAAGTGTCACTATGAAGTCATATCTCATTCTATCATAAGCCTTATATTGAGTTTTATAGCCATCATATTCTTTTTTTTATTTTCTCCTCATATAATGCATAATTTTGTGTACTAGAGATATATTGTTAGAAAGTTTCCTTCCAGATATGAAACCACTTTTTCAAGGAGAGATCCGATTGTCAAGAAAGGGTGTGATCCTCTCAATGTTGATATATGTTACAAGTTTTAATTAGATGCCATTAATAGAAATGGGCCTCAAATGGTCACATGATTCAAGGTGAAGAACTTTAGGGATATTATTTGTTGTTGAGTTGGCCATAATAGTGTTCATCTTGTGTCCATTGAATAAGTCATAAATCAAGCTTCACTTGGAACTCTTAATTTAGTTCTGTTGTAATAAAAAAAATCAATTTCATTAGGTCTCGATGCCATGAAAAGATCCATTAGGTTGGGAGTTTGAAAAACTTTGCCTTCATCAAGTAATATCCCCATTCTCAAAATTTTAGAAGGTTCAAGGCACACAATTGACCAATGAATCTTGAGCATTATGAGATCTAGTGCCAGAGAAATTGTAAGTGAAAATGGATTAAAATGAATTATGATTACAATTTTAAAATCATTGACATCATCAAACCAAACTTATCGTTCATTATTCAACTTCATATCATGTTTCTCCAATTCCTTGTTTTACTAATATATTGAAAATATTTATTATTGCGATCATCAAGTTGAAATAAGTCATACTGAGACTTCTATCTGAACAATATTTCTTTCTCATGAAGAATTTTATTGTTGCATGCCAATGGATTTATTGTCAATGATCTGAATATAGTGAACTATTGGTTGAGTTTGGTACATGTTTATACATTCTTGAATGGAATCTTTGTGACATATATGAGTTCATTCTCCAAAACAAACCCACTTTTCTTATTCCCCATAAAATATTAGCCTCCTAGTTAGAACTAAGATTTTATTCTTAAAATAATCTCATTATTCAACTTTCTCCATAAAGATATGATCCACCTAGTTAGAATCAAGATATAACCTTGACACTTCAGATATGAGTCTATGGAAAGTTTCCTTATCCTTCCAAGCAACATTATATTTAAAATGAAAGGATTTTTTTTTGGTTTTGGAGAGTTAGTAGAGACCATGTTGGGATCATGATCGCAATTGATGCGAGGGAGAAACACAACCTTTCCATTAGGATGATCTTCCAGCCACTCTTGGTTAGAAACAACATGTTCTAGACTTTCTTCAAGGAGACCTCCCTTGAAGTTTATAAGAGAACCATTAGCACTAAGGTCTAAGAGATTGCAAATATCTATAGCCTATGCAAACTCATTGGATCTACTCATGCAATGAATGCCACTACCCATCTTCTTGTGAGGGTGTAGATGAACAGTAAAGTAGCCTACAAGCTCCCAAGGGAGGTTAAAAGAACTAGAATTATCCGCAATGTATTTTTGTTACAGGTAACATACAATCTAAGACATAATTCCATAGACAAAATTTATGAGAAATTAATTTTTCACTTCACAATTAACTAATTGCTTATGACATTGAAGAATTTCAATAATACTAAATTTTCTCGCCAACAAATTTAGACCCCCTATGAAATTTGGATGAGAAGAGAAGGAATTTAGCTGAGTAAACCCTAAAACATAGATTCTTTTAAGTAATCCACAGGTTTTGACCATGTATGATTCATAGTGGCCTAGGAGTCCTCATAAACAAATGGTGGTGTGGAGGATATTTCTAGCCCCCAGATTGTGACCCAATATTGGAAACCATTACCCTTTAGGTAACCCTAATAACTACCAATGTCTCTACAGAGTTTGAATCATGTTAGATAATTGACAAATTATGAAAATGTAGCTTCTAATGCCAATTGTAATGACCCCTACCCCAATAATCCCCATAATATGAGGACAAGGGAAAATGGATAGCTATTCACATTTCTAGTACCTTCACAAAATTCCAAATAATAAATCATTCATTAATCAATAAGAATATTAATTTTTGAACACATTCTAAGGAAAGGTAATTGCCCAAAGGAGATATGCAAAGGAAACAAATACAAGGAAGTAAACCTAAATTGTCTTGAACTAAATATAATAATGAAAAATATTATCTATGCAACCCTTACATGATATCTTCAGGAACAATCTTGAATCATCTCCAAAATCCCTTCATCATGGATTTTGCATTTAACCTAAAACACTATCAAATTGAGTCTCATCATATTTCTAGGTTGGCATGCGGATGAAACCCCAATTTTGTATATAAGCAATAAAATATACTTAGCATTGTACAATCTAAAATTTGTAAATATGAATCATTCATGTTTTGATCATTTTCAACCCATAAATCCAATGTTACACTCGATGAACTAGTACTTCCCATGATTTAGCTATACTACAATTCTACTAATAATGTCAAAATTACTACACCCTTTTTTGATGATTTTTTAGGTACATATTGATTTTTTACCCTTTATTTACTATACCTTTTTTTTGATGATTTTCTAGGTACATATTGGTTTTTAACCCTTAACTATTGTAAACAACTCACAACTTTGGTGTGAATTTCTCATCAAGAATTGGATTAATCCCCCCCCCCCCAAAAAAAATAAAAAAAAATAAACACCCTCGCACAACCTATTTTGGGTTTTGTATTTTATAAACTTTAGGTCGTATAGTTAGGACATTATAGTTGTTAGGAACTAAAACATCAATTTGTAGATTACATTGAAAGTAAAATTCTAAAAAGACCAAAAGCACAATACATGTAATTTCTCATAATAGCCCACATATCTTGTTCAAGGAATAAGAAATGTCCAAGAAATATCAATCCACATGTTGAATATGAAATTAACACACAACACTAAGGTATTACTATCATGTGTGTATATATATGATTAGGGTTTGGGGTTAAATTTGACCCTAAGGGTCATGGCTCTGGGGTTAATTTAGATTCTAGGTCAAACCCTAAGTTTTCCACATCATAAGTCCCATATATTTGGAAACCCTATATAAATTGTTTTATCCCTAATCTTGCAATTCTACTTTATATAGACCTTACATTCCATAAAAGAATTCTCTTCATTAATGTAGGAAGTGGATGCATCTGAATATATGACTTATGTGAAAGATATAAAATATTTCAACATGTTGATGATCAAATTGAGGGTTCTCCTTTACATGTAATCTTAATTAAAGGCATCTAAAGCATACTTTTGAATTAGAGACACAATCAAGACAAGAATTATTTTTTTCATATTCTTTGTATTTTCTTGATAATTTGGACATAAAATACAACTACATTTATACCTATGGATTATTTTGTATAATTTTTATAACTTAACTATATTTTGGCCAATTAAACCTACCATGTTACTCAATATTGTTATTACAACATGGCATAGATGGATTTTAAATCATCTAGAAAGACCCCTTTGTCCCTATGTGGTAACTGATACCGGCCACACGGGTCAAGCGTAGGTGGTTAAAATCCCCTAGGAGATCCTTCCTCCTCAGGCCCATGCGTGGTATCAACCATGGAGTCAACTTCGTCGTTGAATATTGCCTATGGGCACTGGGAGAATTAGCCAAAATGTGGGCTAGCTATGTCTAACCCTGGTGAAACTTCCCGACCTTACAAAAGTCCATTAGATGGTTAGAGAGAGTGAATACATGACACACTAGCTGAAGTAGAATTATAGGCTGAAGAAGAACTATACGTTGAAGAAGAAGAGTTACCTCAACTATTCTAGAGATCTAAAGGTTAGGTGAAGTTGTTGGGGACTAGGGGAGTGTGCTCCACCACTCGCAAGGGTTAGGGTATGAACATGGTTTTTAGTTATGAGCTTACAAGAAGTATGGAATGAAAATTGGGGGAGTATTAGAGCCTTCCTCACGTACTTCTAAGGGCTAAAGACTATTCACATACTCCTTGTAGTGTTTCAAGATAAGGGAACATGGTTTTGTTACTCTGGTTCAGGAGAACAAAGTTGTTGAAGAAGAAAGTAGGGTTCAAAAGAATGTTGTTGGGGTTCTCAATTGAAAATGAAGTCTAGGTTATATGCATATGGCTGAGAGGAGAGATGACAAAAGCCAAACCTATAATATAGGTTATCATTGATTTAGGCATTATACCAATGGGTGGCGATAAGGGTAATGATTGATATGGTAAAGTTCATCATAGATTCCCAAATATGATAAAACTATACTTTTGGGAAATTAATAACTATATATATATAGGGAGAAGAAAGCTATCAGTCTTCTTGCAAATTGGGATAGGGGAGTCTAGGTGAAGAGGTGGGTTGTTATCTCATGGCTCTATCTGCATCTAGTTTTTGTGTCTAGGTGGACTCCTCAAATATGCAATAATTTTTCTTCTTTTAATGAAAAACAAAGATCCAAGATTTAATTGTATAAGACACATTATATCTCCAATTTATTATAAATCAAAATTATTTTAAATTAGATATTATCTAATGCTAGACAAAAGATTAGGTAAAACCTAATTCATCACTCATCCCTAGCTTGAATAAGAAATAATTAGATAACAATTGATTAATTATCTTGGTCACCAATCAACTTGGAATCTTTCGGAAATCAGTAGACACGTGTTACTGTGTTCCTTTAAGATAAACCTAGGATCAAATATCAATGCATAAGAGTTAGAGTGGATGACACAAGTTACATGACTATGATGAGTTTAGGATTATGTCCTTTAGACTAACCAACGTACCAATAGAATTTATGAATAGGAGAACCAGAGTGTCCATGTCATGTCTTACAAGTTATAGCAAGCTTTGAATGATGACATCTCAACGTATTCCAGAGATGGCCAGTAACATGGTCAATATATTTGTTAAACCTTAAGAATAATGAAGCAACTGTACTTATGTGTGACAAGTCTAGAAAGAGTGAGTTGGGGTTGACTAAAGTATCCTCTTGGAGTTATGATATCTCTGTTAAGTGTGTTGTGGGAATTATGATAAGATGAAGACAGTGTCGTTGTTCTACTCCTAACAAGGCCAATTAGGAAGTTATATTTGTAAATGGTTATAGACAAATGTATGATATTTTAACCAAACAGATGGTCAGTTCACCATTGAGACGATTAGAGAATCCTCTAAAAAATTATATGCTTCATAGTTCTTGAAAATTAGGAGATGCTTACTTTGTTGATTGAGTTGTTAATTACAAAAACCATTAAAGGGGTATAGAGACAAAACCTTGCAAAGTTGCATATGATAAGAGATACCTGATGTTCTATGTTTGGTAAGATCCAGTGAGTATGGCCTCTGAGTGATGCATGATACAACATATAGAATAGTTCAAGATGATAATAAAGTACCAAAGTTGAAAGTTACTATTAGATTTGTATAGGTGGCACAATAAGTTTTTATGTTCCATATTTGCAAATGTCTTCTTATATGGGTTTTTTTTGCTGACCCAAGATAAGATATGTATGAATTAAAAGAGAAGAACATGACCTCTATAAGATCGATGCGACATTACCATAATATGGAAGTAACCATGTGTAATATTGAGGATGACATGCATGAGAAGTGTCCATCTATTTGTACCTTGGATTTCGGGGGCAAAATCCCTGTTAGGGGTTTATGGTTGTAACACCCCTAACCTTGCTTAAAGTGTTGAACAAGCTTAATTATCATAATTGAATTCTTAAAACTGTAATCTAACTTGTGATGTGATTTGAAATCATAGACAATCTTAATTTTCAAATTTGGTCCAATTTGGACACTGTTTGAGCAAGTTATGCAATTTTATGCACATTTTGGACTTTTCTACAATTTACCCAAGTGATAGGTTTTCTTTGCAATTTATCGTTTGAATTATGTTCCTTGTATATTCTCTCATCATTCTTGACTTTTTGATACTTGGGGTTCCTATTTAAACCTTGGTTTGAAGGTGTTTTCTGCAAGGGCATTTTAGGGTTTACCCCTTTATGGATGAGCTACCTTTAGGAGCTATCAACTAATGATTTATTTGTTTTGCTTGGAAATTCAAGAAACTAGGGATAAGAATGTCTCTATGGATAGTGGGGGAGCTTATTGTGTGTGTTCTTATATATTCTTAATAGGTTAAGGCCATGGACACTTGGAAAGATACTAGAACTTCAACCTTTTCTTTTTCTTTATCTTAAAGTTTCATATACTTATCGCTAAGCACCCAAATGAGCCATTTTATCTCCACTACTTCCCTCCTTCTACAAAACTCATTCTCCCTCTATTCTACTATGAATTTCCTGTCCAAGGAAGAAGAAAGAGGGGATCTTCTTGGAAAAAAGAATCTAGGGTTGCAATTGACTTCCTTTTAGGGTTTAAAAAGCTTCCTTCTAGTGATCTTGACCTAAAAGAGTAAGAATCCCCTTATTTCCTCCATTTATTTCTTTATTATCCTTCCTCCTACCTTTCTATAGGTTGGAACCTTTCTGTTCCATGGTAGAAATTTCTCTAAATCTCTAAAACCCTACCTTTCTTGTTCCTTATGCTTAGGGTTTGCTCATTTGATGAAGAAAGGTGCTAGATGGACGAGTTCACAACTTATGCTTGGATTTTCTACCCTACCTATTTATATTTTCTTATTTTTGGCAGTTTATCTTCTAATTATAGGCAATTTTTATAACTTGCTCCACGTTTATTGCTTACCATAAGCTTGCTAGCTCATGTTCTTGCTTTTACATGATGATCCATGCACTAAAAAGCTATGCTTGACTTGGATTTCAATTTTTATAATGTTTCCTGTTCTGATTTCAACTCTAGATGAACCTGTGATCATGTGTACATTATTCCTAAGGTATAATATAACTTGGATCAGGTTGGTTTGACAACCTATGGTGCTAAGAACCTATCAACCAATGGTCAATTTTAGGGTTTTATGCTGATTTCTTCTATAAACCCATGACTCGATGATGGTACCATTGCAACAACCCTATGGTGTTGTATTCATGACAACTGATGGTGGTGACCAAGGGTGTCAACTTACATTCACCCCTTAGGTCATGTTTTGGCCTAATTATAAGCTTAATGATCAACAACTAAGTACCCTAATGATGCTATCAATCAATGGTGAGATTACCTTGATATTCGATGGTGATTAATACATATAGTGCTGATCTAACAAGATATGGTGACTTAATGGTCACCAGTGATGGTGGATCAGGTCTCCACAACCTATGGTGAGTTAAGCATGTAGATGTAGTATCAATTAAGCCTTAAACCAATGGTTTCTTGGATCATTTTAATGAAATGGTCATACCTATACTCCAATTGATGGTTTTAACATATGAACTTAACCTAATGCTTAAGATGTAACATTTCTTCATCCAATAAATTGAAATGATTCCTAAATGTAATATGTTGGTACTAATAAAGTGATTTAAATGATTTCCTTAATGATATCAACTTAAGAATCTCATTTACTGACGGCTTGTTTTAAATAAACAATCACTTATGGGTTTTACCCTAATCTAAATGGAACTTTTTATGTTGTTAATCAAGGGATTTATAGGGTTAGACGGTGACTATTTCTAGAGCAGAACTCAATGGCTTCATAGGTGGTTTGTTCAAGATGTTTACTTATGTAAACGACCAATGACTTTACCTTTTCAATATTTAATGGTTAGAAGTTGATGCCTCAATATTCCCATTGTTTTGGGTGAAGACTATAGTGTAATGTTATGATTCTAATGATGAGAATTTGATGTTTCAATGCCTTAAACTTGTAGTCTTACCCTTACCCTCGTATGATTATGATTTATAATCACCATAATGAATTAATGGGTAACCCTAATGAGGTATTGCTTGTTATACCTAGCTTTAATATAACTAAATGATAGTAATTGGGTATGAATAGTCCTTGAATGACTAATACAATCATGGAGTACTCTCTTATTGTTGTTGAAACCCTAGTATGCTATAACCTGATGGTTACATCTTGATTAATGTGTGGGTTCATACTTGAGAATACTATGGAATGTGATGGTGATGCTTCACCTTGTGCATCCATGATCTGATGTGGATGCCGTGAGTTAGGGTTTGGGTATGGGCGTTGATTAGTAACATTAATATAATTTATCTTGTTGAACCTAACTCTAATGCAAATAGATAAAGATGAGTATTCATGTTTAACCTTCTTATATGATGTCATGATGGTGAAATAACCTCCTTAATATGATCATAACCTTAATGTGTTAATTGATGGTTATCATAGCCACATGGTTGATACTTTCTTATGCTAAACATGTGCATTATGAATATGATGAGGGTTAAACATATCTAGATTCCTTGCATATTGATGTAATAAAGGAATATTCTTAATGCTAATATAACCCTTCTATGATGGTTTATGAATATCTCCTAGCTCATTAATGTAATATTATGCTAATCTTGTGTATTATATGTAAGTGATGTTGTTGAGCCTTATTATAAGGCATGGAATGATAATGATGATCTTGTAGGGAATAGTATGATGGTCTTAATGACCTTTGGGCATGGTTGAGCCCTAAATGAGGTGTATTCCTCTTGTGTTGATAAGGGTTGATACCATGTGATATTGTGAAAAGGATTTATATCCTATGATAGTATGATGACAAGTACAGTCTCATGAATGGAAAGTGAATAACATCATGTAATGATGAACAATTTGTCTCATATGTTTTATATCTTTTGAAATTGTTTTATAGCAATATTTTCTAGAAGTGAATTAGGGTTTATAGGTCCACTTGTTTGATGCTGCCTTAATTCACCCAATTGGCATAACTAATCAAGTGCAACTCTAATCATGTAGTGCCCTGTGCCATAGAGCCATCTCAGAAACTATTGGATGGTGAAACGAGTATTCCTAAGGGAAACTCAGAGCGCATACTGTTGAGTATGTGAGGGTGGCAAGTTGAGGATATATCCTTGTCATCCACAATGCAGGTTATAGAGGATGGCTATGGTCATGCCTAAAATATTTGATTTGAATGAGGACAACTGTGGTTGTACCTCAGATTAGAGGGTCTTGAATACCCTAGATGCTAGTGTCGTGACCTATAACAAGGTAGGCTAGTTACATGACTATATGTCACTATTTTGTAGTTTGACTATATGTCACTGCCTTTTACTCGTACTGACAAAGGGAAGAGATCT
Source organism: Alisma plantago-aquatica (assembly GCA_963693085.1). NCBI lineage: Eukaryota > Viridiplantae > Streptophyta > Magnoliopsida > Alismatales > Alismataceae > Alisma > Alisma plantago-aquatica. The sequence goes on from OY856415.1 coordinate 616,724,460, forward strand.
TAGGATACCATCACTCCTAGATCTTATATAAAATCAAATAGACCTTCACATGGGTCTGTTTGACTTTGGATGGTACGATTCAAATTCCCCAGGGCATAATAAAAGATATAAGACAACCGTGTAGCATATCTATTTAGGGTTATACACAACACTTCATATTGGATGATAACCCTTGTTTTCTTTCTTTTCATTGAGATCATGTTTAGTACAATAAGAGATAATAGATATTCTTATGTTGTAGTTATGCTCATGTTGTAAACATGCTTATGTTGTCAAATATACTGACATTGATGGTTAAGATGATCGCTTCTAGCTATGTTTAATATTGCTAGCCATGCCTATGTAATTATACATGCTTAAACTGCTAATCATGCTTATGCAGTTAATTGTTCTATGATGTTAGTTCTACTTATGATATAGATCTATTATCTTTATTTGAGATGCCAATATTGATAGCCATGTTATGTTACTAGACATATTCATGATGTCAAGGATGCTTATGCTACTAGATTGCTTGTGCTGTTAGCAAGGAATATGATGATAGCCAGATTAATGATAATGATTGTTATTAGATGCAATTTGATGATATTTGAATGGATATCTATCCAGAGAAATGGATTTATTTGTTATCTATATATGCATTGATGATCATATTTGTTGCTAAGATTATTTGCTTAATCTATTTAGCATACTTATTCAATATGTTAAATTGATTATTAAATACTCCAACTTCTCAGTTATCTACTATTTAAAATGTTGTAATCAATAAGCGTTGTTGGAGGTTATATCTCTTGCTGGGACATGGGTCTCACCCTTGTGGTTCGCCACATCTTTTTAGGTAATCGACAGTGATAACAACAAAACCGTGGAAGTAAAGAGGAACTACAGTAAAGAATCTTTGAGAAAGTTGATTAGATGTCTAGTGTATCCTAGAGTCTTCCCTGTACTCTCAGGTCCGGGCAAGAAAAGTTTGTATATGGTGTTTCAAACGAATCAGAATTTTATTAGCATGTTAATATTTTTTATGTACATATACTCTTGCCCGGACCTGAGAGTACAAACTTTTGTATATGGTGTTTCAAACGAAAATTATGCGGTCTGAGTTTCCCTTAGGAATACTTGTTTCACCATCCTGCAAGTTCTGACACTGAAGATGGCTCTACGACACAAGGCACTACATGATTAGAGTTGCACTTGATTAGTTATGCCAATTAGGTGAATTAAGGCTGCATCAAACAAGTGGACATACAAACCCTAATTCACTTCTAGCAAGCATATAAACATCACAACTTCAAAAGATATAAAACATGTGAAACATAATTTTTCATCTTATCATCACATGGTACTATTCACTTGCCATTCATGAGACTACACTAGTCATCATACTATCACAAGATATAAATCCTTTTCACAATATCACAAGGTATCAACCCTTATCAACACAAGAGGATTACACCTCATTTAGGGCTCAACCATGCCCAAAGGTCATTAAGACCATCATACTATTTTGATTTACCTATTGATAAGTGGTTGAAAAATAAAATAAAATAAGAGAACATACCCTAGTGGGATAAATAGTCATCAAGGAAGGAGTAACGAGATATGTTAATCATAATGATTCCTATGCTAATGGTAAGGAACCCAAAATGAAAAAGGTAAAATGCTACATAAGAATCTATAACCTGCATAATGAAAATAGAATTGGTTACCTTTTTGCTAGTGACCCTTGAACAATGCTTCTATGATGTGGAAAGTGTGTTTCCCTTTGTGTCTTTCCTTTCTAGGACACAACTTTCAAGTGGATCATTACTACTTGGTATGTGTGGATTCACTGCAAACATGAGGATGAATAGCTTATTATAGCATAAGGTTGCTTGGACTATGGTTCCAAGATCATAAAGTTTGTGATGAGTTTGCTTTTGAGCCTTCCAATAATTAGGAAGACTCCTCTTATATGTCTTGAGATTTGTTATGTTGGTAAAAGTAGATGAGATAAGAATGTGAGTTCCTTATAGTGCATGAGGTGGATACCAAGGTAATGAATCCTAGTATCCAAGATGTATCAACAATATGGAAGTATGTGGAGGTTGGAGATGTTTATTAAATGAACATTCCAAGTATTCATCTCCGTTATAGAGAGAGAATGTATGGCCTCAAAATTTATTTTCCAGATAACTAGAAACATAATTGGTATTTCTTATAGGCATGAAATTGATTTGATAATTTTCGATCCATGGACTTACTTGTAGAAGAAATACATACAAGTTTTAGTTTCTAATATATCAAGAAGGCAAAGAATTGATTATTTCAATCTAATAATATACTTAGAGACCACCAAAGTCTCAAAACGTTGAGTTGTCATAGGACACCTATAAAATTTCTCCAATCTCAACTTTTCTTGCATGCTATCTCTAAATCTACAAATAATGTATAATCAAGAGTCAACAGACAAGGTGTTGTTACATCAGGAACACCACACATACATGTAAGGTTTTCATAACTAAAAATTTGTATAAAAAGAAGTGTGTTGATAATTAATATATCTCATAAGAGAAATGATTCCATTTGATAATTTATCTAGTTGAATTGCATTAGTAAGGTGTTCAACACATTGTAAATACATAAATTAAGGGGTCTCCCTTTTCACTTAGCGTTTTGGGATCCCCTTGGCCATAGGGCTTTGGGGTGTCGACAATAAACTGAGCGGGAGATTTAGCACCTAGACAACTGGGAAAGATCTACTCAAATTTATTAGTTCAAGTCATAGAAAATATTGAGTACTATATAGTAATACTACATGGAAATTATAAGAATCCAAACCTAGAATAAATCTAAACATCATTTTTTACCCCAACAACAAGATTTGTAGAACAAATTTTTATGTAATTTGAATATTTAATGACCTTATAAAGATTAAACAAGGAATATGATTTTAGTGCTCATATGATGCTATATAATGACATTATGATCTGTTCTATCTTTTTGCTTCATGAAAGTAAATGATGAAAACCCTAATTTATATAGTGTCATGTGGCCATACAACTACCCTTGTGTTTGGAAGTGGGGGTAGCAAAGTAAGTATCTTTGTTGCAACCTAGAAGTTATAATAAGGTTCATGAAATCTTATTCTTGGGTATAAATGGATCGTATGAGGTATGCTCCCCCTCTGTTTCATGAGGCCATTTCCGTATATGAGTGTGGTTGAGTCTATACCTCTAATGATTAGTACATAACTATCAAAGTGTTTGAGGAAATTAATGATATGATGATAATGTGAGAAGTGTTGTCCATGACATATAATAGGCCTCTTGACTTGAATACTCTGGACATGCATGATGTTTTTATGTAGGATTGGCTAATGAGCCCCTACTTATGATCTTTCTCTGACCAAGATATGGGAATATCTTATGGAGATTGAATAACACTTAGATATTTTGTGGGGGCTAGGATACTTCATAGTCACTAGCTAGTGACTTGGATGATACCCCCCATCCAATCATATATTAATAATAAAAATATGTATGTATGATGTATAGCCTTATATTTATAATAATCCAATGTTCCACATTATCCTATTTTACTTTCTTTTACATGCCTTATGCATAGTTATACTTATCATTGTCTTGCATTTACTGGTTTGATATATTAATGGAATTTACTTTTGATTAATATTAACCTAATATTAGTTTATAATAGTAGACTTTCATACTTAGAATGCTTTATAGCTGCTACATCTCTTACTTGGATATGTATCTCACTCTTGTCATTCTTCACCTTTTATAGGTTCTCGACCTCATACCCAACCATATAATAGCAAGGTTACTCCTTCAAAAAGGAAGAAACAGATGAAGATAGGTGTTTAACCTTTTTGGAGATGTATATAATCATCACCATACACTCATTTTTGTACAAGGTGAGTCATATCTCAATGTGCCCATGACTCAAATTTCAGCCCATATACCTTTACATGTTGATCATGTTATAATTTTTTATATATGCTGATGTTTTGTATAAACATATTGTGACTTGGGCCATCTTTGACAAATATTTTATACTTACATGTTGATAAAGAATAAGACATGCATCTTATCTGATCATATATGAATATGTGGTTGGAATTTTATCGAAGGCTTTCCTGTACCTTCTTGGTTTATGAAGTTAATTAGGATCATTCCAATGCTTTTGTTATAAGTAATATCACCATCCTTTGTTTTCATGTGGCATTCCAAGGTTGGAATATCACAGAAATATTTGCAAATAGGAGAAGCACACATACATATTAAGAATTTAACCAAGGAAAAATGTATCCAAATAATAATGAAAACCCAGCGGTCACCTCTGAAATGGTATCCGTCGCACATGCCGACCAACTATGTGCTTTAACCGGTTTGCGGGTGGGCGGGGCGCTCGGGGACCCGAGAGTTTACACTGTCTGGGGGGTCACTAAAGTGACACTTCTACGGGGGCGGTTCTCTCGTACTCCAAAAAAAAACACATGCAACTCACTTTAGAGACTCCTAGTTATCCCTGACTGTATCAATCTCTTCTGAACACTGATTAATAATAACCAAATATTGTTAACATTAAGATATTCATTATTCTTGGGATTAGGTACAAGTTATGATTTTGGCCAAACCTAGGGCCAAAATTATCTTAAAGTTGTATTTGATATTATTCTACTTATATGGAATTCTTAATTAGGGCCTAGTTGTATTTTGTATTTTCTAATGCTCATGATATTTAAGGAATGAATATTTGAAAGAACTTCATTATCCATCAATGTGAAAAGACCTAATATTATGGAATAAAACTTAGATCACGGGTCACATATGTCATCTATATTGAATAAGGGTTCTAGTTTCAATATTTGGAAATTAATGTCGATTCAATGCCATTTCTTATATTAATTGAACCTTCATGCATATTTATATTATAAATAAAAACATAAGGTTTGTTCATCTAATATCAGATTGAAGGGTTCCATCATGTAGAGTGTAATTTTGTGGTTGCATGGAGCTTTTGTAAAATTTATTATTAATATTTTGTTTTTGATGTATTTATTAGTACATGGATAACTTTTGGGAGTATAAAAAGGAATTCACCTAAATAATATTAATCTTAGCCGTTAAATACTTCATGACATTCTCTCAATATATTCCACGTTGTCATAGACAAGGTATATGTATCCCCTTGCTTGTTCAGGCCATGAAATAGGAAAACTAGTTGGCCTATTACTTTTGGGCCTACCACTCGAGGACTCACACAATACTGAGCTAGTTCATGTTGGTTTGTGTGGAATTCAACCACCTAGATTGAGTGTTGACTCCTTTAGATTTCTTTCTTTCATCTTAACTCCACTAAACATTATCTCAATCTTGGTGTATAGCTACCGTGAGATGTGGATCCTTCCCACTATCGTTGAGTCAATATATGGGTAGGATACTAGGTCCAAGGTGACTACAAGCACCCCAGTGTCATGCTTTAGGGAAGTATCTCACTGATGATCTCCCATATGGTGGCTACATGGTGAATAATGAGTTGTGAGAAATAGAGAATCTCAAATTCAGAGCCTATAATTTCTTCCATATATGTATGAATGGTAGGGTCCTTTAAACTCAACAATTCTATCCAAACAACTTGCAATAGTCCTGTCAGTGCTCAACCTTTCTCATGGCATTGGATGTGATGGAAATAACTTCACTTCTTCCAAAAAATTGTAGAGTCCTTAAAAACTTAACATTTATTTGATCCTTACCCCATCCTCCACCTTATTTTATTTTGGATTATATTATGTATGACAATGGAGAGAGGTTAGAAAGGAAGTACTCAATCTCCCTTGTTCCATGGCCACATGCTTATTGCTATTGTCATTGGATAGCCCCTTGAAACATATAGTTATTGTCTTAGTCAAAACTTCTTCTCATCCTTGGAACTTGCGGTTAGTTAGTGAGTGTTCTATGTTTATTTCTTCTCTGTAAGTGTCATAGGTAGGAGACAAAGCCTTCGTTATCTAATTTCTCAACATGTGACTTAGGCCGAGACACCAATGGGATCCTCTACCTTGTACCAAGGTCCCAAATATTTTGGGTGGGCCTCTATAGGTGGAACCATACTCTAGATAAGGATGCCAAATAAAATCCTTGTTTCCACATAAGCTTTCATATTCTTCCATTAAAAGTTGCATAACTTTCACATGCATTGTCAAAATGTTTGAACTTTTAAATATATCATCATTTCATACACATCAATCAAAAATATGAGAAAGAAAAGGACATCTTGGACACTAAATTGAATTCCATATACAATATTAATTTCATCATGTAAATAAAAATTAATTAATAACTCATCTAGAGAACCTCACATAATCACATAGGCTCTAGATCAACATGTTAAACTTTTGAAAAATTGAGGTCATTTGGTAAAACCTATAATCCAATTTGTCAAGAATTAATCATCCATGAATATAAAATCATAATTGTTACAACCAACCCCTGGTGCCATGCAAAAAAGGTGAAAAACAAAATTCTGATCCAATAAACTCATAAACTAAGAGGGCAAGGCAAAGCTGAAATACAATTATGTCAACTGTCTCCTATACAATCAGGTAACATGGCTGTCATATTTGTTATAAATATGTAGTTGTTCATTGTTTATCAAAGGTGACCAAGTTCATAACTAAATTATACAAAACGTCTTCCAACATATATTTATAACATAAGAAACATGAACAGAACATATGAGACAAAAATGATTTATAGATATATTGATGTGAAAACACTCTTCTCGGACCTAAATGAACATGGATGACTCTAGGTGTCGTTAAAACACCAACCTTCATCTAGTGTTATCCTTCATAAGGTGGCTTGTCAACTATATACCCGTAGATATGAGGCTAAACACCTATAATGGGTGGAAAATCATGAGAGAGAGACTCATGTCTTAGTGATATATATAGTATTATAAGTATTAAAGCATGTTAAATAAGTTTATTTAGGTAGTTTTTTAGTTAACAACAACTTTTATAAAGCATATCGAAGCAGTAGATACTATATGAGAATATGGCATATAATGCACGCTAGAGACATAAAAACTAGTAAAAGTATACAATGTAAAAAGGGTGTAATACTAAAAAAGTAATACTATTGGCTTGAATATAATTTATTATTAATTCTTGGGTATTTGGGATGTACTAAAAAAACTACTAGCTAGTGACCATGAAGTCCCCTACCTCACAACAAAGGATCTTAGGATTATCTGGTCTCCATTAGATCCCACACGACTTGGCCAATGCAAATAAAAAAAATTGGTCCTTATCATCATGTGACCTACATAACAATTATATTGGATACTTAAGACACGAAACCTACATATCTCATGGGTGGTAATATCCAAATATCATCATACAACATACACATGAACCACAATGGAAGGACTTTCATATACAACTAGAGATGCGACATCAACCACACTCACATAAATGAGTCATTTTAGTGTTCGATAGGGGAACATACCACATATGGATTCTTGGTAACATGTGTATACTCAATAACATATGACTTAGAGTACTTCCTCACAACTCATATGTAGCTACAAGGATACATATTTTGCTTCCCAAACTTCTAAACATAAGGAAATTGTATGGTCACATGGCACTACATGAATTAGGATTTCACTTGATGAATTAGGAAATTTACTTATCTTTCATGAATCAAGACAAATGTGAACTAGAAAATATCACTATGATATATTACTATTCAACCATTAGAGGCATCAAGATCCTAGATTGAAGGGGTAAATACACAACCAAGTCATCATTTTTTGCCATACAAAGGGCATACCATCATAAGGGCTCAAAAGTATCATTTTATGGCTATAATAACTTGTTATAATAGTAAGGTGCCACCGTTGGAATTTCGTTCACAAAATCTACAACATGGGAGAGGTATACCAATAGTGATGAAAAGGCTTAAAAGGGCATTTTAGGGATATGGAAAAGGTAATAAAATGCCTAAATGGCCATTTTTTTGGTGGGAAACATATAAAGTTCAAAGTTTACAATAACATCTCAAAAGGAAAGCATATCATTTTCATTTCATAATATCATGATATTGTAAACATGGAACAATCCTAAAGTTCCTCTTATTATAGCCTAAAATCCCATATACGTCACATTATTAGCCTTTGTATCATCTTTTGAATGAGATTATAGGTTGCATACTAAACAAAGGCCAAATCACTTGCCTTGTGTGAAGAACAAAATCTATAGTAGGTGAGTATGATTTGAGTATCCAAACAACCACCAAACATTATGCAAATGTCCTTTTTTCCAGCTCTAGCTACAACTAGGTCAAAAAAGGCTGAAAAGAGAGATCTTTACATAAAGAAAGGGTTTACCACCATGGGTAACCAAGAACCACAACAATAAAAGATGAGAAGAAGGTGAACAACATACATGGATTTGTGCTAAAGTAGGTAGGGAAGATAATCCTAGTCATTAATCTTCAACAATCAAGACAAAACACAAACATACAAACACATGAATGAGATACACCATTGGGACAACTCTCCTCTTACTTTAGTATCACTCCAAGTACTCAAAAAGATGTAAGTGAGAACTAGGAATGATGAAATCACATTTTATAGGTTGAGGGTGGGGCAAAAGTATAAAATATCCCCTAAATAATGCTCATCTGGCTCCCACATGGGCACAAAGCCCCAAAACATGTGTCTAGTTTACCTACATCATGATCAACCTAATTTCATCAAGAATCTAGGGAAAACCCATGGTATGGGCACCTATCCAACTGATAAAACCACAGTTGATTAGGACAAATCCTCAAAATAAAAGCCAACTTCAACATAATTGAATAAAAGATTATGAATAAAGAAAACTCATAAAATTTAATAACTCTTCAAATAAAATGTCACTACTTTTTATTAGTTTCATACCATAAGGGAAATTCTAATACATGAGAAAACCAAAACCAATTTATTAATCTCATCATAAAGTATTGTAATAAGATCCAAATCCATGAAGGTGAAATAATACATGGAATTCTAATCGTATAGAATACTAAAGAAAATGTCACACACAATATTACAACTACCCTCCCAGCACTTAGGAAAATGCAAGTAGAGGAACACTCTAGACAGTACTATGCTATCACTTGTTACATCTTGATCACCACGTCCTAAAACATCATGGAAGAACCATGCTAGAATCATAAAGAGTCCCATTGAGAGGAATATTTCTAAATAACATAAAACATGTAGTATTTATATTAAAATGAATTTAAAAAACCAAAAGAGATTCTTATTATACAATTAGTTGCAAGTTAGTAACTTATTCCCATATTTTTAGAACAAGATATCTTCAACACAAAGTGTATCTGATTTTAGATTACCATAACATATTTCACACATCTCAATCATTCTAAGTAGAAGAAATATCATCACCTACAACAATTTAGATGATTAATGACCAACGTGAAATCATTATGGTTAGCATAAACATTTAAAACCTACTTGGCTGTCTATTATTAGACTCTTGCCCTATGTGGTTTGATATATTCTAAGTCAAACCACTAGCTAATGACTAAGAAGTGCTCTAGCTACTGTGTAAGGTCTTAGGATTACCACACCGTATATGACCCCACCACACCTTGGTCGGTGTGAGTATTATAAGAGTCATGTGATCAAAGGTTAGGCTATTTTTGAAATTTCAAAGAATGATCCAAATTAAAATAGGTCCACATGGGTTCTCAGTTCTTGGTACCTATCTCAAGGGTATAAAACCCATATAAGCTTTTTCATATCAAATTCCAATTGTTCCATGTAATTAGTATTTGGCGAATTGAATGCTAAATAAATAGCCTACAATCACCCATATATACTCAACAATATATGACTTTGAGTTCCTTCTCATGATTTAAGACCTCTACAAGGAAACTCATTTTGCTAAACCAATTTCCAAACATTGGGATAGCTCCTACTTTCTCAGGAGATACTACATGATTAAGTTTCCACTTTATTACTTACTCAAATTACTCATAGATCATATCCATTTCATTCAATAGCAGCTATCTGGAATAGTTATACTCGATAGATATATTTGGCCTATTATTACTATGAAAAAGTAGAATTAGAAGTAGGATAAGACTAAGAAATATGTAATCCAAACATTAAAGGGAGAGGGAGATATTTTTATAAGCAAGAAATATAATGCATCTATTCATATTCCCTTTTTCTCTCAATTAGCCCGCATGCCTTACATCATCACCATGCTCACTAGAAGTTGGCCCTTGGGCTTAACATCCAAGCACATTCCTCTCTGTACCATATATGTTCAACATCAACCTTAACCAATGTATCAAATAATGTATTCTCTTTCCACTTTCATATCAAAACACATACATGTAGGCCATTATATCATGTGTAGGTATTTCTCACAAGCTTCTTATAGAGTAAGGCATGATTGTGTAACATGATTATTATATCATATTCCCTTTTTATGAATCATCCAATTAAAGGGAAACTAATCATCATGTATTTTTCTTTAAAGGTCTACATGATTATTAGGAAGAGTATAGTGTCATTTTAGGGCAAGTATATGTTAAAATAAAAAAATAAGGTTCCACCTCAAACATTCTCACAATATTATCCATCATCTTATATTTTATCCACTTATATCATGGGTTAGCATCTTATTTTTTGTCCCTTGCCATCATTCCAATGATGACACCCATATCAATTCATTCAAGGCATCAATCCCAAGAGAACCAACCTCTGCATATGTACCACATAAAAGATACACCTTGTCATGCCACATTTTATAACCTACTTAACAAAAGATTAGTATTATTGAAAGACAAGAGAAGGATAACATATGTTTCTGATAGAGGAGGAGGAGTATTCAATTAAATGTATTGTTTCATATAAGGTAGTCACCATTATTAAAATTTCACATTACATTATGTATTACCCATAGATGAACTCATTATTTCTAACTTGATCCTCATAATGAGTTATAATAGTCATGTAGGTTTACTTTTGTGTATGCATTTACCTTAAGGTTCATTAATTATTCCAAATTGGTTTAAGAAATTCTAGTATATATAAAAATGTCTCATATTATATTTCAAAGTGCCCATATACTGTATAAATAATCTTCATAAGCCATCAAAAGTCTGAGATCATAAAGATATTTCACATTAAAAGAACGTAAATAAGTATAAGGATTTGCCATGATAAAATAAAAGCATAGGGAACCCTAGAAACTGAAGGGAGTTCACAATATCTAATGAAGTGTTCATGCATAGCACAAGTTGTCATTTTGAGACATAACAAAGCCCTACATTAGTAAAGGTTATATATTTACCACCAAGGTTAATTATTTATAATTAAGTCAGTTACACCGTACAAGTTTTTTGTGTATAAATGCCAAAGTATGAAGAAGTTATGGAAAAAATAAGAATGAGTGTAAAAGTGTCAGTTTTAGTTCTAAATGAGGTACCTTTTATATAATCTATGTTCTATAAAACTCCAGTAGCATAACTGCTGGGGAAACGTGTCATAAACATATGAGATGGCTATTTAAATAGAAACTACGATCATGGTATCCAAAGAGCCATAAAAGAGATAATTTAGGGAAAAGTCACTTATATCTCAAATTTTCCTCACAACAGCCACAAGAAGAAGTATTATTAGCACCGTAGATCATCATCAGAAGTTAGGTAAATGGAAGAAAAATATTAATAAGTTCATAAAGTTTTAAAGACTTCATAATGTTTTCATTTTAGGGTATATAGAGAAAGATCTAGGATACTAGATAAGATCTAAGCATTTCCTTCTTGTTTTAGCTATGTATGCATGATTAAATCAAATAGGGAGTAAGAAATACACCTAAAAACATGTGGGAGGGAACCTAATCTTCAATATGACGTGGATCAGCCTTTAATACCCTCATAAATATCCCAAAGATCTATCTAGGATCCATGGATCTAGATCTAGTCTCATCTAGTTCAAAGAGAGCAAAATGTATGCTTTTAGATGTAGAAATATAAAACCACCATGGAGATCGTCAAAGGAAGAATAAAGGAGGGAAGTAAGTATAAAATAGAGGATGGATGCAGATCCTACATGGTTAGACCTAGACGCAAAGACCACTTCCTTAGGAATCACTTATGGAATATTAATACTCAACATGAAAGAACATGTAAGCATAATTCCACCTTCAAAGCAAAGACATCTACACCCAAGCTTGAATATTGAGGATATTAGTGACTATAAACGTTATAGAAGGTGTTTAGTGTTGGATCCTCGATGGGTGATTAGATGCTCTAGAGGGGGGGGTGAATAGAGCTGAATGCACTTAAACAAAATTCATTAAACCTTCAAGATATATCACAAGATAAGGTTGCTAAATAGGAAATTTGTGTACAACTAAAACATGCATATCAAGGGAGAGAGAGATTGAACATACACCAATTGACAAGCTATTTAGAGTGGTTCCACACTTCAAACTAGAAGTATGTCAGTCCACTTACCTAGAGAGGTCAACCTCTAGGATTTCCTAACCATTGCATTCTTATATTCATTCATAAGACTTACAATTCATGACCAAACAAAGGACTTACCTGTCCAATACAAAGAGTCTTCAACCTTACCAAGGACTTACCCACTTTGCAAGGAGTCTTCTACCTTCTTTCAAGGACTGACCTACTCTTGCACAAGTCTTCAGCCTTGCAGGAATTACCCACTCTTCTTGGATCTTCTACCTTTGACTTCACCTTCACTCGGAGAAGCTTCCACCAAGGACTTACCCACTTGAGCAAGGAGTCTTCTGCCTTCACCAAGGGCTTACCCACTCTAGCTCCAAGTCTTCTGCCTTGATCTTCACCAAGTGACTCCTTCCCTTATTCTTCTTCACCTCTCTTAGACAAGAGAGAGAACCTTCATCTTCATGGTTGAAATGAGAGATGGGGAGGTGGTGGAAGTGAGAGCCTCACAAGATATACATGTAGGACTAGCTCTCTTATAGATTTCCTACTCACTCTAATGAATGTAGCAAGTGATTAAGCTTAGAGAGAGATAGAGGAGGCTGTAGGAAGCACTCAAGTATAGAATAGGAACCTCACATAGAGTTTGCATTGAATGCTCAACCTTGGAATGAAGCCCAAGGGGTCGTATTTATACCTGGGGATGCCTCTTAGCCTTTGGGAACACTTGAGAATGTAAACTAGCCATTTTGTGGATTGCAACAGATATATTTTCACTTGTTGCAACTCCACAATGGCTAGAAGCACTTTTCTACACTTTTCCGTACGGTGCAATCGGTCGAGTTTCTATAAGGGTAACTCGACCGATAGAGTAAAAGACAAAGCCGATATTTAGACCATCAGTTGAGTTTGTCCTGGGGAAACTCGACCGACCAATGAAAATCAAATTGGTCAGTTACTCCATTGGTCGAGTTCTGTGTAGTGTAAAATCGACCGATCAAAAGTCATTTTCAATATCCAATCAGGATCGGTTGAGTTTGCAACTCACAAAACTCGACCGATGAACATCCTGATGTGAATTTTGGAAAATGGCTTTTGAGTGCTTAAACATTCTATCTAAGTGCTCATGATTTTTTCTAAGCTTAATTACAAGTCATACAATCATTACAAGTGATTTACAACATGATTCTAATGGATTTACATCATATTACAAAAACGTGCACTTGTATTGACTTTGACTTGTCTTTTCTCCAATTTGATATGTGCAAGTTAGGGCATTTGGAGTGTGTCTATACCTAATCTGAAATCACTCAAGTAGAGACGTTAGACACCAATATGTGGAATGGTTAGTCATAATCAAAACACGGGTTTAGTCAATTTAGATGTGAGTCAACATTGACCTAATTAACCTTGACTCAACATTTAGGATGTCAAATGAGGCGAGCATCGGTGGGTATGGGCTATATATAGGCATAGGTGAGAAAAGATCAAAACCATCCCACTTAGGTGAGGCTAGAAGGGCAAAGAAGAAAAGACACTCTTGGGCTTCAAAATATGAAAGTGGACCTGTATAGGGTTCAACCTATCGAGTTTGAAAACCCTAAGGGTTTATGAACATCATCTCAAGAGTTATTGAGGGTCAACATTCTCCCATCTATCAAGGTTCAACCATCAACCTAGTTATTGAGGTATCTCTTCAACCCATCAATTTTCCCTCAAGCCAAGCCAACAAAAAGCCTACTTAGACATCTAGCTATTTGGTTATCCTGTACAGAAAACCTAAAGAGGTTATTTGTGGTCAAAATATGCATTTGGTCAAGATCCTCCACATATTGAGGCTCAAACTCCTAAGCTACCGAGATGCTTCACTTCTACACCCCACTGTGACACCATCAACCAAACCTATTGAAACACCAACATAACTCATGAGGAACCCTTGATATTTTCCCTATACACATACTATACACCCTTATGACATAGAAGTTGGTCAGGTCCCTAGCTATCAATGTGTAATGACTAAGCTATCCAACTCAACCAACTATGCATCCACATAACTGAGGCTGGGGGTTAGTGTTAGAACCCTAGATCATAACCCTAAACAACCAAGGTTCATGCCAAACATAGATAACAAACTAATCAAAATTAAGAAGGGAAATGAGTATTTAGGTGATTTTTACACTAATTTTGATTAAGCCTTCAATTACGGTGAAATTGCATATTAATCCATAAATATACATAAACTTACAAAACCAAGGAAAACATATTGCTATTGAATCCAAATTACAGTTATCTCTTAACCAATTGATTTAAAACTGAATAAAGAATGAATATGTATGAAAACATATTGTTAGGTATTTTGCACACAATTTGCAATTGGGTTCTCATATTGAGGTAAATTTACAACTAACTCCACAACTTGTAAGAAAACATGGAATGAAGCCAAACAAACTATAATTTGAACCAATTAGGGTTTCCACTTAATAAAATTATTAAAAACTTAATTAACCATAAATAAGTATAATTAAACAAGATTATATTTCAATTAGTGTTAATGTTGGTATGATGTCTCATAGACAACACCTAAATAAGATCCCCCCAACATGCATCAGCTCCAAGGCTCTTTCTCTATCTGACCCTATTGCCCCATGCCTCCTTGCCCGAAACAAGTTCAATGATTGGGTCTTGGTCCTCCTATCCCAACGTGGCCTTATCTCTCAATCCCCATAGATTGATGTAAGTATGCTAAGGTGCATTATTTTTCAAATCCACAACTACAAAAAAAATCTTGAAATTAGAGTTTGAGTTTATCATATTCCTAGCATTTAAAACATAAATTTGCATTATGATAAGGCATGATTTTAAATATATATATTATTCCAAAGAATCCACATTAATTCCAAAGAATCATGAAACTAATTATACAAAGTAAGAATAAGCTAAATCCAAGTTTGGGGTCTTACAACTCTCCCGTCCTAATAGAATTTTGCCCCTAAAATATGTAAATTGATTCATATACTTCCTATGCATCTCCCCCTCTAACTCCCATGTGGACTTGTCAACACCACGATGAAACCATAAAACCTTCATTGTTTCTATATCCTTCTTCCTCAACTTCAACACCCATATTATGTAACACCTAACCCATCAACATAAGAAACATCCTCTACAAGATAGTCTTGTATTGGCTGCATCGTTTATTTAGTACCCTAATGATACTTCCTTAATATCAAAATATAGAAAATGTTGTGTTACTTTTACAACTCTAGAAGTGATTCCATCATGCAGGACACCTTTTTGACATGTTTAGTTATTGCATAAGGCCACATATATCTAGGAGAATGTTTATCCTTTTTAGCAAATTTGAAAACACCCTTCCAATATGAGATTTTTAGGTAAAAAAATATTGTCAATCCGAAATTCTAGAGCCCTCTTACAATATTGACATATGACTCTTTCCTATCATCTCTTTCCTTCAACTACGACCCGATGATCTTTATCTTTTTAGTTGGTTGTTGCACTAATTCAGGACCCAAGAATTTATATTTTCCTATTTGATAGTAACAAACATGTAATTTGTAACACTAACCATGCATATCTACGTATGGTGCCATGTCTATACTCGTATGATTGATGTTATTGTAGGATAACTCTATTAAATTGAGGTGGATATGCCAAATATCAAGGAACTAATGAACACAAGATCCCACAAGATTTTCATATGTATGAATGATTCTCTCAGATCATCCTTTTTCTACAAGTGAAACGTTGTACTAAACTTTAGTTGCATACTCAAAGCTTCATGTAGAAAATCTCAAAATCTATTCATAAATTGTTGTCCCCTATTAAACTGTATAGTTTACAATATAACATGTAAATAAACTATCTCATCCACATAGATCTTAGCTAGCTTCTTAGTGGATAAATTATATTTTATTGATATATAGTGATATTATTTAGTCAAATCGTCAACAACTACCCAAGTGGATCCATATCCCTTAGATGTATTAAGAAGACTAACAAAAGAGTTCGTGGTGACATGATCCCGTTTCAACTATGAGATAGTCAATGACTATAACAACCCTTTAGGTTTTTGATGTTTGCCTTCACTTGTTGACACACAAAACACTTGGTCATGAACTTCACGACATCATGCTTAATCCTTGGCCACCAATGTAGATCCTTCAATTCTAGTACATCTTGGTACAAAAAAATGCATATCGTACATTGGAAATGTGCATATTTAAGAACCATGCCACTCATACTTCCTACCTTAGGAACTATCATCATGCCTTAGGAACCACCATCCTGTCATCAAAACAAATTGAACCATCGTTATGCTCATGGAACCCACCATGTTTCTTATCACAAAACTTTGACAAGACATTTTGTATCACAACATTATTTCTTCTATGCATATTTGATTGGTTGTACCGGAGTCATGTTGATTTACATGTGAGCCAACAAATTTACCAACAAAGAGACTTCCATATGAACATTAATCTGATGAAGAGACACCGACATTTCCCTCTTTCTACATGTTATAAAGTATAATGTCAATATCTAAAAAAAATACTGAGATGACATTCTTCTCAAAATATTATCCACAACATTCTTCTTTCCATTACGGTAATGTACTCATAGTCCTTATTCAACACCAAGCATACTCTTTGCCTCATTTCATATCTTTATGATTAAATATGTCCTTGAAACTATGGTGATCCATGAATATGTAGCACTTATCCCCAAGAATGTAACGCCTATATACCTTCAAAGACAAAAATATACTTCATAACTCTAGATCATGTGTTGGATAGTTCTCCTCATGATTCCTAACTTGCCTGGAAGAATAAGAAATCACATTCCTATCATGGATCAACACACAACCTAACCCTTTCTTAAAAGCATCACATAAGATAGTCTAGCCATTTTGTACCATTGGTAGAAGTAACACATGTTCTTATGTCAACTTCTCCTTCAATAATTATAAACAATGACAAAAAACTCATTCAATTCAAAGGTACACCATTCCTAGTTATCTTGGTAAATGGTAAAGAGACAATACTAAAATTCCTTATGAATATTCTATCTTAACCAGCTCAGCTAAGGATACATCAACCCTTTATTGACATCTTGTATTTCTCTCATAGAAACACTAAATCTATCTTTCTGGGATCTACATGATTCCCCTTTTCAACTATGACATGACCAAGAAAAGACACCTTATTCATCTAAAACTTGCACTTAATAAACTTTGCATACAATTTTTGTTGCCTCAACAACTTTCAAGACGTGTGAATATGATGCCCATATTGATTTGTATCTTCATAGAAGATCAAGATGTCATCTATGAACACCACTACAAACTCATTAATGATCATACCTGGTCCTAATGGTGGTATTAGGCCTTTCATATGTCTCAATCTTCAACTGATGGTATCCATAACTCAAATAGGTTTCTAAAAACATTAAAGCTCCCTTCAACTGATCACTGATATCATCCTCAACAAAGACACCTATTCATTATTGTAAGTCTATTTAAATTCCTATAATCCATCCACAAATTTTCATATGAATCCATCTTGACAAATAACATAGGAGAACCTAGTGCGTCCAGCTAGAGGTGCAAACACTAATCAATTTAGATTTGACTAGATGAGCCCTACGAGATCGGAACACACTTGGGATAACTTTCAAAATTTATAATGGATCTACACAAACACACTCGCACACAATCAAACACTACACCTCCAAGCGCACGAGGTCGTATCATAGTATAGGTAGGCAATACGTATAGAGTTGATCCACAGGGAGAAAAGGGGGCACTAGTGCTAGGTTATTTTTTGGGCTAGGTTCCTACTATGGAGTCTAGGATTGAAGGGTTTTATGGTTGTTTTGAATGATTACACTAAGGATGAACAAGAATTAAATTAAAGGAAACAAACAAGATCAACACCTAAGTTACCCTAGACAGTTAATTCAACTGAGTAAGAAAAGACAAGGCAAGCATGGAAGGAAAGGGCAATCTATGCTAAGGCAGGCAAGAAGAGGTCTACACTACACTAAGCTAGCAAACTAAGAACAAGAGCAATTAAAGATCTTAACTAGCAAGAACAAGGCAAAATCAAGGCAAGAAGCTAACTAAGGAAATAAAGAGCTAACTAAGCTAATACTAGCTAAGCAAGATGACAGTTAGGGTTTAAAGCAAAAAAGGGATTTGTGGGTTGTTTGGGGTATATGCACTTACCAATTAGGTTGGGGGGTCACATGTGAACATTATGCTTTAATTTAGATTACCAAACCAATCAACAAACTAGAGTCTAATGAATCGCCCTAGACTACTAACTGGCCATGGATAGGTCAAGTTGTGTATAGGGGAACTAGTCCCTAACACCTACTACTACCCTTACGAGGCTCAATTGGGTTAGGGTCTAGGTGTAATTCAATTAGAATCTAAACAAGACTAGGTTTCTAGGTTAGAGGATCTTAGGGTGATTGGGGGCTGAGGGTAGTAATGGGAGTGGAAGTGAGGTTTTAGGCCTCACATCACCCACATTCTAGCCTTGAGAAAGCTCTAAGATAATCACACTAAATTGATCTAAACTAGATACTTAAATCTCTCAACTAGGGTTAGGAGAATTGATTAGCATGTAGGAAGATGGGTGGCTAGGTAGGGATCCATGAATTGGACCTAGGAGCAAATCCCAAAATTCACACATATAAGCAATTTCCCTAAATTCCTAGGTGATTTCAGTCACAAACAAACTAGCAATCCATGGAGAATGAGATAGAAATAGAACATAATAATTAGCAAGTAAAATTAAAATATTTACGTATAATTTTCCCCCAACATGGTATCAAAGTAACATTTTTGGCCCCAAACAATCCACCTAAGGGACCTAGCTACTCATGGAAATGGAAAATACAAAAAGAGAAGAGAAAGAGGGAGAAGTAGTCATGGAGCTTGGTGTAGATGGAGTGGTCCTCCTCTTCAGCTACTGCAAGACGTCCTCCTCCTTCCTCCAAGGTGCAAGGGCATGTAATGATGGTAGAATAGGGTCAAAACTCTAGGAAACTAGGGTTTTGGTGGTGGAAGTGGTGAAATGGAGGTGGCATGGTGATGGAATAGCTAAGGGGCAAAAATGGGGAGCTAAGAAGCAATAGAAGGTAGCTAGGGGTGGCCAACCCCAGCCTCCATCTTCCACCTCCATATATATAGGTGGGGAGGAAGCACTAGGTCAAGTGGGGGGTAAAGTGGGAAATGTAGTGGAAAAGTAACTAGGTTTTTGTGAGTAGCATGGCCATGCTTGCTAGCATGTCCATGGTAGTTTGGGGTGAGAATGATCGTGGTGGAGTGGCATGAGCGAGGTGAAAAATGGATGAAAATCATAGTAACATTGGTGGTTTTGAACTGAAGGTGGCATGGCCGTGGTGAGGCAAGGGTAGCACGGTCGTGGTGGTTACCATGGCTGTGGTGGCTTGGAGTTGTTCTTCCCGTTCTTAGTAATATGACCATTCTGATTGAGCTACTACACAGCCATGCAAGGTGGCAAGACCATTCTAGGTCAAAGGCACACTACCATTCTTCATGGCACGATCGTAGTGATATTTGCACTCTTCAATCTTTTAACTCTGTTGGTTTGGATGCGCCAACACGTCCATTCTAATGTACCACGGCTGTGCTAGTATCTGTATCAGCACTTAGACTTGAATCTTTGTGTTTCCTTGGACATCTTTGCTTCAGTGGATCTTTCTCCACTAAATCTAGATTGAGGGAGTCTTGGACTTGACTTTGGGCCTCTCCAAGGGTAGATAAACCTAAGGATCACTCCTTCTCTCTCTCTTCCATCCAAACGTGGTCCAAATGCCTAAAAAATATGCAAATAATGTCCATAATTTACACAAATATGCATATTAGGGGAGATAACATATAACATAACAAGTATATATGTGATTGAAATGCAATATGACACAAGATGGAGCCCTAAAATATGTCTGCATTAGAACCCTAAGGACATGTACTTAGATGTAAAAATTCTTTGTCCAAAAACTTCTAAAGATAAGCATTCAAATCTTCATCTCATATGATGCCATCCTATGTTATGCTTGAGATATAGGTATGTAATGTATATCTAATTGATCTCCAAATAAATCTCTCTAGGTGATTGAACACCTAGAAACTCCTTAGGAAACACATCCTCAAACTCTTATACAATAGGAAAGTCCTCTATCTTCATACTCCTTGCTTGGTGTATCTACAACATGTGCCAAAAAAAGTTGCACATCATCTCCTCAAAATCATGTCTCTTATATAAGAATACACCAAATACATAGGAAGGGTTTTCCTATCTCAATGGAAAGACCAAGAGATATCACCATATCTAAAGTCTACAAGATTTGACCAAAAATCAAAATTTGTCTTAAATTTTTTTGGACTAACCATCCCTAAGATCACATCAAACCCATGTACCAAGTGGCTTGAGATTCACTTGAATTATGTGCCCATAGAAATAAATGACACAAGATGGATACACCTTCATCAAAATAGCAAAACCTACCAAAAATTATCTTAAAAAAATCTCATTAGACATAGTAATAATAGGCAAACTACACAAAGGTGTCACCTCTTTAGTGATAAATGAGTGTGTCACAACCAAGTCAACTAAAGGATAAAAAAGGTAAATCAGTTGATTATGAATAAAAAAAATCATATGACTTGTTACGACCTATGGGAAGATGGTTCCTTATGGATGGGTCATTGCATAGACTCAAGAAGTTTCATGTTGACATCCACAACCCTGAATCCTTGAGGATGGTCTAGACAAACCTAACTATGTTTCCCTCTACCTAAATCTCCATGCCTAACTGATGGAAAACTTCACCTCCACTATGTCACCTCCTACAAAATTGGGGGCATTGTGTCTCATGTGTAGACCTCTAAATGGATATCTAGAATCAACACATTCGATACATATTTGAGTCTAAAATAAAAAAAAGAATCTGACATCTGCCAGATTTGCATTGATTTCAGATATTGAGGATCCAAAACTTTCAGACTAGATATCATATATTTCTATATCAACTCTGAAAAAATAAGAATTTAATATATACATATATTATTAAACATATATTGTTTATAAATAAAATATAAAATATATACATTTTGTCATAAATATTTAATATAGTAATACTATTTCATGTATATGATATATTTATCAACATTAAATGTATGATTTTTTATTTGGATCATATATTTATACAAATCTTGATATTATCTTTAGAAGGAATTCAGATGTATCATAGACATTTGTGATATATCAGATTGGATATCAGATAAAATAATTCCTTTTGGATTCTGATATCAGATATAGCAGTATCCACTCCGTATTAGATCCGTTTATAGGTCTATAGATGTGCCCATATTGACCACACTTGTAGCATTGTCTGATCTCAAATACGCATGTATTAGAATCTCATAAAGGCAACAACTATAAAAATAAAGTGAAATTAGAATTTGAGTATAGATACTCATATCATTTGAAACATATGTGTGAATTATGGTAACTGAAGGAATTTCATATTTAAATAATTTGAAATAAGTCCAATTTACTCCAATGAATGATGTAATACGGAAAAAAATAAGATTAAGATAAATCTAGGTTTAGAGTCTTAAAATGACTGGTATAAAAACTAAAAATAGGTTAGTTAGAGTTACCTAAAGTGAGTCTTGAATTAGTTTCTTGGTAAATGGAACTATTATATTAATATTCTAGTTATGATCTTGATTTGAATAATTATAGTGTTTCTGAGTAGATATAGTTATATTATATTATTTGTATAATTAGTTAACTAATTTGTGAGGGTTTTAATAAAAACATGTTTTAGTCTCTTAATTTAAATTCGAAACTCTTGTATTGACAAAAATTATTTCAACAAAACTATTTTCTTCTATCCATCATACCAATTCTACGATCTATAAAATCTTTCTACTAGAATGCAAGAATTCTAAGTTAAACCCAAAATTGAACCATTAAGACACTCTATGAGAAAATACTTGGTTAACCTGACTCATACATACACCATTCATTTTAACTTGGTAGGTCTTCAAACCAAAAACACAATGATACAAGTTTTGGAATATTCGATTCTAGTTTGTTATGAGATTGGATCAAGATGAACTTTTTAAAAGAGTCATTTCTAGATAAATCCTAGTCAAAAAATTTAATTGGGAAAGAGATAACTTTGGTGACAATATCCTTTTAAGGGTGATAGAGTTGTAATATACAATGATTTGGGTAGAAAAGGCAGAAATCCCATCTTAACGTAGTTGAATATTTATTTGAAAATTATTTTAACTTAAAAATGTGTTTATAGTAAACTAGTAGGGATTATTCTAGAAATTTCCATTGAGTTGTCAAACATTATTTCTTAGATCCAAAATTCTCAAAAATTCATTTCATCTTGCATCAGTAACCTGACAAAACCCTGGCTCATGATTTTACAAGTAATTTGTGAACACATGCTTTTGGAAGCACCAAAAAAGACCCTCCACATATCAAGATAATTATCTTTATGTAAAATGAAATAATGAATGAAACATGGAATTGATATGGTAACTAGTGTTCACAAACTATTCAAAATTCTATCAAAGATTTACGAAATTGGACTAAATTCCAGATCATTTGAAGTTGTGAGGCACATGTGGAAATATTTACTACTTTTCGGGCACTAAGAGCCATCTTTTCGTTATCAGCTTTGACTTGAGCTATCTATTGGCATTGCAAATAAAATGATAATTTTGTCTTCCCCCATTTCTCAACCTAACTGCACACCCTTCGTCCCTTCTAGTTTATAATATTGTTACCTATTGAAGAAACCACTTTATGGGGCATAAACATGAGCCTACGGCTCTCCAGGTGTTCACACCTCTCCTCCTCCCTTTAAACTTTATAAAGAAATGCTATAAACATGTATACGACTCTTCACAACTAACTACTCATGCCAAAATCTTATTACACCCTATGACAAGTGAAATCTAAATCTAGATCATCATTATGCCATATGTGGCATCATTACTGTGTGTCTCCACCTCTGGAAACCACACAGTCATCACCTCCTCTTCCCTCTTTTCCTTCCTATCTAGGTTCCCATGATTTTAGAAAAGTGAGATGACAACATGCCTCTAAAACCAAGCATAATGGGTTGATTTCCACCCATATTTGGTGATGCATCATTGTCATCACGTAACAACTTGATGTGACACGTTGTGTCTCTACATAAATACATTATCTCTAATGTTTTAAAATGTTGTAGCACTGTGTGACATGATGTGTCATGTTAAATTGAGGAAGTTATCCACTTAGCAACACATAGCACACTATATGATTGAAAAGACACGTCATGTTAGCTCCAAGAAACTATGTTTTAAATCATATTTTTCATTTTATCCTTTTACAAAATCTTACAAAATATCATCTAAAGTATGAACCTTATTGAAATGTAAAAAAACAACTATAACTGTAGTTTGACAATATATAGCCTTTAGAGAAATTTCTATAATTTATTAATTTAAGTATATTAATGTCTAACTATTTCTAATTCTGGAACATCTACTCAGGTCCATGTTTTATTTGATGAACTAAGATAAAATCTAGGAAATTCGCAAAAATATGAAAAATGACATTACTTATATTTTTGACTCTTAATATATGAAAAAAATATACTACATTGATTTATCATTGTTTTGTTTTGTCAATTACTTTTTCCATTATTTGGGACTCTAAATTAATCATGGGAGATATATATTGTCTCTGAAATCCCTAAAACTTGAACCTTGACCCTATATATATACATATATATACATGTATATGTTATATTTATTCTTGGAATACTTCTATAACAGAAATACATGGTTTTTCTAATTCGTAGTTTGAACTCTATTTGTTATATATATATATATATATATATATATATAAATATATATATATATATATATATATATATATATATATATATATATATATATATATAAAAGAGCTTGCTTACTTTTGAGATGGGTATATGATATAAGTTATACACCTTATTTGGGTATCTAGGAAGGTAGAATAATTAATATTTCTAGAATTATAATTCCAAATCCACATGAGTAGTGGTGGGGTTTACTCACATTGAGAACCTATCTAGCCGAGGGTAACTCTTGTAACTTGGGCATCTAGAGCTCTACATTATTTGGATAGTATACTTTATCCTAATAAATATTATTTTATAAAATATTATTATAAGAAGTAAACCCATGTTATCACTTAATTTTATTTTTTATAAAAATAATGGATGTAATAATTGGCTTAGAAAAATCTTGCACAAATCCTACTTCTTGTGCATAATCTAAACCCTAGAATAAATCATTTAGGTTAAATGTGGTAAAACCTTAGTATCCTAATCATTCATTTTAGTATATATGAGGATAAAAATAATCATTTCATTATGATATAGTGATTTAAAGTAGTCATAATAAATAGAAGTCTAATCGAGATATTGTATTAGGGAACTCAGCTTCTATATATAGGAGAAGGGGAAAGGATACATGCTTAGACAAAACCTAATGAGCCAAAACATTTAGGTCCATTTACTAACTGTATTATAAAATATTAACTAAAAAATCTCAACACTTTCCCCAAAGTTGGATCATGGGTGAATACGTCCAACTTGCTAAAACAAACCCAAAACTAAAACATTGAAGATAACAAAAACCCCATACAAAACTTGTTGTTCGTATGGATATCATAATACAAATACTCAAACACTCCCCATTGAGAAAATAGCACAAGATAGGTAGTAAGGCAATCTTCTCACCCTTGAAGTAGATAGTGTAAAGGTAATAGAAAAGAAGCTGAATCCCCCAAAAGAACATAGCTATAAAGACAAAGTAGATAGTATATCTACCTCCCAATAAAATCAAGTAGAATTCAGAGTACTAGATAATATATGCACAGTGGTGACAATCTTAGTAGTTGATGTTGTAGTCTAGAGGGTGTTGGATCATAGACCCTAGAGAGTGCAAGGTCACTATAACAGTAGTCAACATGCATACAAAGTATGATCAAAGAGTCAATGTGAAAATAGAGAATGGACAAGATAAAGAGTGCTAGAACATAGTAGTAATAAGGCAAGATACTCAATGCACAAAAAAAGTCAATATGCTAATAAGGCATGAACAAATAGCAACGCAGTACACATGATGTGTGATAAAGAGAGTTTTTACATTATTATTTCCCATATCTTGCAAATTTAATGGTGCAAATAATTTCTAAAACCAATTCACAAAATGCTCTCAATAATTCACTCTAATGGTTTTACCATGTAAATGCACAAAGATTTGAATTAATACAAACCCTTAATACACATTATGGTGATTCATTTGTAGTAACAACCTAGTAAAAAATTTAATAGTTAATATTCAAATTTGAATCCAAATTTTCTACCACACTTAGATAACTACATCATAGAACACATCTAAATATTTGATAATAATTGGACATACCAATTAA
The DNA here is from genome assembly GCA_963693085.1 of Alisma plantago-aquatica. Classification (NCBI taxonomy): domain Eukaryota; kingdom Viridiplantae; phylum Streptophyta; class Magnoliopsida; order Alismatales; family Alismataceae; genus Alisma; species Alisma plantago-aquatica. The sequence continues at coordinate 616,750,501 of OY856415.1, forward strand.
AAAATTTGATCATTCAAGTTTATAAAAATAATTTCATTTATTATTAACCCTAGGACCTAAGTTGGTCGATTAAATCTGTAAGGAGTGGGACCCACTAGGGGACCACTCCCTAATTCTATTATCTTGAGACCACCATAGCAAAACCCATACATTGAAACACGATAAATAGATAGAAGGGTAGCTATATTGTTCTCAAAATAACATGGCAAAATGAGCATAAAGTAAAGCAGTGGAATGTAATGAGTTTAAGTTATTACATGATCCATTTATTTCTAAGAACTTATCCACATGGAAATAAAAGAAAACACAAAAGAAACTAAACTAATGGGTCGATTGCAGAGGGCAACCTAGGCATCTCGGAAATTTCACGAACTATTGCTGGACAGGTTCCTCAAATACTGGGTCTTCAAGTACAGGCTCCTCCTCTAAGGTCACCACAAGCTCCTCTTCACCTGGGTGGAAAGGAACATCACCCAGAACATAGGAAACAAGCATAGAGGTCAGCAAAGGTTGAGTATGTGCATATATAAAACATTGTGGGCATTATATAGGGTTAAAAGTATAAAAAGAGATGTTCCCACAAGAAAAGGGGGCTATTTACAATTAGGCATGTTCAAGAGAAAAGTAATAAAAGAAATGAGGCATTTTAAATTTCAGATTACAAACATGATAATAAAAGAGTGTCTTGCTATAACAATCATCCACAGAATCATAATAAAACAACGAATATTTGCATGCATAACAATGTAGACTAAATATACCTAAAATAGGGCCATAACACCATATGATCATGGCCTAAAAGTAAACAAGGGTGGAAACGCACACCCCAGGTGGAATACACACGCCCTATATAAGTATGGTTGTACATAAGTACCACTATTCTAGATAATCTAGTCAAACACGCAACATGCTATATAATAGAGTGGCAAGACTATCGTTTTAGTCAATATCAAGTAAAAGACAACAAGGCAGGAGGGCCTAAAGACCCATATGACATGTCAAATTAATAATCACAGCAGTAAAAGGGATTTATATCAGGAATTAGAAATGTTCATGAATAATAGATTTGCAAGAGAAACAATATTACAAGAGATGCCTCATTAAAAGAATTTAGGTTTTAGTCAAATAATGCCCAAAATAAAATAGAGGGTGTACATACCTTATGATCGGTCCTAGATATTCAATAACACCTCCTAAGTTCAGGTTCAGGGTTGTCTCAACCTAGTCACAATATATGTGCATATAATTAATATAATATGCATTAAATCCCTAGCTTAAAAAAATAGACCCTACTGTCAGTTGGAAATCTGGTTGTGCATCCTATCCCAATAAATCAGTCATATTTTTCTGATCCCAAAAACATATTTATTTGTATTATTTGGATAAGACAATAATTACTTATGAATTTTACAAGTTAAAATAATTTACTGATTAAAAGGAAAATTATGACGCGTAATGACCATAATGCCCCTGGTTGATAACCTGATTATTAAAGCAAAATGTACCGCGAACTTAGATAAATCGTAAGAGTGGGATTTTGCGGTCAACAGAGTCAACTTAAATCAAAATTCCCATTTTAACCTTATGGGCATGATATGGATATTACAGGTACCATGGATGAGATTGGGCTTTCGCCCCAGGGAATCACCTTCCCTGAACCTGGTGCCATGGGCCTCCTGCTGAAGCTCGAGACCTAGCGAGGGGTGCTCAAAATAGCCCTCTATGTGAGCAAGGAACCCTTTCCCTTTTTCGTCTCATCATACAGAATGGAACGAGCGCTAGCTCATGTCTTGAGGTGGTTGAGATAAGTGAAGGCACCAGCCACATCAAGCAACCGAAGAAGAAGAAAACTAGTAGAAACCCCCGAGTACCGCAGGGATACGTATTGGGGGGGGATCATGATGATCTCTATTCTCTAGCATTGTGAAAAAGCTCTCGAAATACTCAGCAGTTGAGGAACAAAGACAAATAGGGGAAAGCCTGGTCGCGTGAGGAGGTCTGCGTTTTGCTCAGTCGGAAACGTAGCCCAGAGACGATGATGTAGGAAGCCAAAATGAGGATCATAAGGGGGTCCATATACATCACCGGTGTGTTGGTGTTAGTTAGTATGCCAATCACCTGTGATGGGTTTGGCTAGGTTTTTGGGTCAAGAACCTCCAAGTCTGCTCGCGCGACAAAGAAGCAGGGGAGCAAGGATGCGTTTTATCAACCGAACCAATGACGCAAAACCACGGCAAGGTGGAAGTACAGAAAGAAAGAGTGGGGATCAGAGACGGTTACCTTGAGCGGAATTGCGCCGAGGTTTCTCCAGCTAGTGGAGCTTTAGGTTCTTGCTTTGGGGAAGACGACCGCCATCTAAGCCCTCCACGCAACCACGAGCAAAATTGGCCACATGGGATCGCAGGTGAGTCACCGAGGTCAGTTCCCGAATAGAGAAGAATGGAGAAGTGGATCCAAAACGAAAGGTAGAGGGATGGGGGGGAAGAAACAATGGTTGTACGGGGCCTATAATAGGCATTTTAGATTTAGGGTGCTGCAAGGGGTGTATGAGGGCTCTCTGGACTCAGGGGAGTGAGGGGGTTCTGTTGGCGAAGAAAGCATGAGGATTCATTGGTTGTGGCGAGAGAATGGTGCTGAGGACCGTCGCTGGCTTGAACCAGTCCTTCACACCTGGGGACTTCGAAGATGGAAGATGAGGTCTTCCACTCGATAACCCGACCCAGATGAAATAAACCGGCCGTGGACCCTGGGTTTAAAGTGTGACCAAAAATTTGTTCCAAAACCTTATGTTTAATTACACATTATCCCCTAGGGTCCAATTAAGGGTGAATCTAACATCCAAATGACCCCAAATTTTGAGGGTTAACTAATTAAGATGTGAGGAACTCAATTATGGGCTTAGATTTGGATTTTGAGGTTACTATATCTATAATTTAACCTTTGTGCATTAATCATTCAATTAATGCAATGAACTAAGTCTAAAGGTCAAAGATGGTCAAACCTTCCACCTAAACTCGATTATTGTCCTATATGATACCCAAGTCTATCCTAGTTCACAAATCCAGGGTAAAGCAATCTAGATCATCATTATTTCTTATAAGTTAGCTAATTGAGGTATTAAGATAGCAATTCCACATGTCTTCAACTCTATGGAACCCAACTCGAGTCAATCTAGGGTTTGAGGGTCAAAAGTTATCTAATTCAATGCAAAGTATGAAGAATGATCTCCATGATGTAATTATCAAAGTAAGGGTTAAAGAAAAAGGAAATGATGTTTTGTACCTGGAATTGGGGATGTTACAACACATCACCCCTTAAAAAGATTTCATCCCGAAATCTCAAGCAAAGAGGGAGGGGTAGGTACACAACATCTCTTCTTTCAACTCCCAAGTAGTTTCCTCAAGACCATGGTACTTCCAGAGAATCTTCACAAGCTCAATCTCCTTGTGCTTAAATTGCTTTGTTCTGGAATCTAGGACCTTCACTGGAAACTCTTCGTAGGACAAATCTTCTCGTAACTCAATAGGTTCAATAGTCAGCACATGAGTAGGATCCTTCACATAATTCTTCAGGACAGATACATGGAACACGTTGTGAATCTTGTCATAAGTGGAAGGTAGAGCTAGGTGGTAGGCACACTCCCCAACTCTATCCATGATTTCAAATGGTCCCACATAACGAGGAGTCAACTTTCCCTTGACTTTAGACCTTGCAATAGAGTGAACTAGCTTTATCTTGAGGAACACATAATCACCAACCAAGAATCTCACATCAGATATCTTCTTATCAACATACACCTTCTGTCGATCTTGGGCAACCTTCATCCTCTTCTTGATCAAGTAGATCTTATCAGTCATCAACTACATGTCATCACTCTTCATCAATGCTCGTTCACCCACATCATCCCAGTGTAGTGGTGAATGACAAGGTCGGCCATAAAGTGCTTCAAATGGCATCATACCAATGCTGGCTTGGTAACTGTTATTATAAGCAAATTCAGCCAACGGAAGGTATTTGTCCCAAACACCTCCCCAATCCATCACATAAGCATGCAACAAGTCCTCCAAAATCTGTATTGTATGCTCGGATTGGCCATCTGTTTGAGGATGGTATGTTGAGCTGAAACGTAGGTCAGAACCCATCTCCTCTTATATATGTTTCCACAAATGAGAAGTGAACTTTGGGTCTCAATCGGAAACTATCACCTTGGGAACTCCATGCAGGCAAACAACCCAATCCACATACAGATGTGCCATATCAGGAACCTTGTAGGTGCTCTTGAATGGAAGAAAGTGAGCCGACTTGGTCAGGCGATCAATAACAACCCAAACCACATCGTACCCATGCTTAGACTTTGGAAACCCAGTAACAAAATCCATAATGATTTTCTCCCATTTCCACTCTGGTATCTCAAGTGGATGGAGAAGACCACCAGGACACTGATGTTCAATCTTCACCTGTTGGCACGTCATGCACTTTGCAACATAACTAGCAATATCCTTCTTCATGTTTTTCCACCAGAAACCGCACTGTAAGTCCTTATACATCTTTGTGGTACCAGGATGAATTGTGTACCTGGACCCATGGGCTTCACCCATAACTCTCTGCCTCAGATCAACAAAATTAGGTATCCACAGTCTATGGCGGAAACGGATAGCACCATCCACTCCCATAGAAAACTCAGACTGTGGTTTCTTTGTCATCATCTTCATCTCAGCTAGCTCAGGGCTATCCAACTATGTAGCAATAACTTTAGAAATCCAGGTGGAAGTGATATCCAAACTAGCCATCTACACTCTCACCTTCTCCACAGAAGTGTCATCACCGACAACAGGTAGCTCAGGTCTCCATCTCGAGACTTGTTCTAAGCCTCTCCATAAGAAGCAACTGATAGAAGCACAATCTGCATCCTTTTTTCAGAGCATCACCAAAAACATTGGCTTTACCGGGATGATAAGTGATGGTAAAGTCATAGTCCTTGAGGCATTCCATCCATCATCTCTGGTGTATATTCAATTCCTTATGAGTCATCAGGTAGCGTAGGCTCTTGTGGTCACAGAAGACTTCAAACTGTACCCCATACAAGTAATGTCGCCATATCTTCAGTGCATGAACTATGGCAGCCAACTCCAGATCATGAGTAGGCCAATTACCCTCATTAGGCTTCAATTGGCATGAGGCATACACAATCACTCGTCCTTCTTGCATAAGGACACATCCCAACCCTAGTTTAGAAGCATCAATGAATATAACACATGGTTTACCCTTAATAGGTAAAGCAAGCACAGGGGTAGACGTCAAACACTTATTTAGCACTAAGAAACTCTTCTTACACTCAGGGGTGTAGATAAACTTTACATCCTTGCGTGTCAGCTTTGTCATAGGAAGAGCCAACTCAGAGAAATTCTATACAAATCTCCGATAGTAACCTGCCAAGTCCAGAAAACTGCGTATCTCCGATGGGTTCTTTGGTGATTGCCACTTCGTCACAGCTTTAATCTTGACTGGATCTACCGCAATATGTCCCGCAGAAATAACATGGCCAAGGAACATCACCTCACTGAGCCAGAACTCACACTTGGATAACTTTGCATAGAGCTGATGTTCTTGCAATGCCTGAAGAACGATCAGCAGATGCTCACGGTGCTGGTCTATAGACTCGGAGTAGATAAGCACGTCATCGATGAATGCCACCATGAAGCTGTCGAGGTAGGGATGGAAGACCTGATTCATCAGGTCCATGAAGGCGACAGGGGCGTTGGTCAGACCGAATGGCATGACCAGGAACTCATAATGCCCGTAATGAGTGCGGAAAGCCGTCTTTGGTACATCATCATCCTTCACCCACATCTGATAGTATCCACTATGCAAATCCATCTTCGAGTATACAGTAGAAGACTTCCGCTGGTCGAACAAATTGTCGATGCATGGGAGAGGATAATGATTCTTGATCGTCACTTAATTCAGCATACGATAATCCATGCACATCCGCAAGGACCCATCTTTCTTCTTCACAAATAGCACCGGTGCTCCCCAGGGAGAGACACTAGGGCATACAAACCCCATGTCTAGGAGCTCTTGCAGCTGCTTCTTGAGCTCAGCCAGCTCAGCAGGTGCCATGCGATAGGGTGGCTTGGAGATAGGTGTCATGCCTGGTACGAGGTCGATAGAAAACTCGACTTCTCGTGATGGGGGAAGTCCAGGAAGCTCGTCGGGAAATACATCAGGAAAGTCCTGAACCACATCAATGTCCTCTATATCCGGTGGTGTAGGATTGAGAACAACCAATGCCAAGTAGGCCCTAGAGCCCTTAACAATGAGCTTCTCCACCTTGAGTGCAGAAATGATGAACTGTCGATGTCCTTGATTTCTTCCTTTGATGCAGAAACGCTCGCCGTCGGGGTGCAGAAGACTAACCTTTTTATCTTCATAGAAGAGAGCAACTTTGAACTTCTTAAGCCAGTCCATACCCACGATTACATTGAAGGCCGTCATATTGAGGATGATGAAGTCTATCTCGAACATCTTGCCAGAAATACAAAGGTCTATAGTAGGGATTTTTAGGAAAGTAGAGGACATTTTACCTATAGGAGTGTCAACCTCTAGGATATAGTCCATGTACATAGTTTCTAACTCTAACAAGGCTACAAGCTTAGAAGATATGAAAGTGTTTGAGGCTCCAGAATCAAATAATGCTTTTATTGGTTGTTGAAATAAGTGATAGTACCTTCAATGACTCTGTTATCATCAGTGGCCTCCACAATGTCCATGGCAAAGACACGTCCTGCACGTTTCTCAACAGGTGGGCGACGTCCTTGTTGATTATTATTCCTCAGTGGTTGTTGCGGACGAGGTTGCTACTGTGGCTGCTGGGGTGCTCGTAGCTGAGCTGGTGCAACATCTCTCTGGAGCTTGGGACACTGTGGCCTGATGTGACCCGCCTGGCCACACTTGTGGCACGTCAAGTGCCTCACATCTGGTCGAGCTATAGGTTGCACTGTAGGGCACCTGTCAGGAGGGTGGTGACGCTAGTAGCGGTTGCACTTGTCACAACGATCATCACTAAAGCTCTTTCCCTTGCTGGGACTCTGAGTCGAAGACTGAAAGCCTGGATAAGCCTCCACAGCGAGGGCCTTATCCACCATCTGTTGGAAGGTGAGAGGGAGCTGTGGAACAAGAGCTCGCCCGAACTGGTAGCTCAGTCCCTGTAAAAAGAGTGTAGCTCGACGATCCTCTCTAAGGCCTATAGCATAGAGCTCCAAAAGTAGGAACCTCTGAACATAGGAAGAAACAGTCATGGTTCCCTGCTTCAAGTTGTAGAATTCCGCCTCCTTCTTTAAGGCGGCGGCACAGACATACTTTTGGCGGAAAAGAACCAGAAACTGTTCCCACGACATGTCAGAGGTGTCGCGAGTGCGGGCGACGCCGTTCCACCAAACGTGTGCTGGCCCATCCAACACATAGGTGGTGAAGCGGACCTTCTGGTGAGGAGGGAACACGATGCCCTCAAAGGTACGCTCGATGGCCAAGACCCAGTCATCAGCCTTGTCCACCATCTCGATCTCTCCTTCGCCCTTGAAGTAGGGCGGCTGCATCTTGATAAATTTTGTGAGGGAGTACTCTTTGGGTTTCTCAGGAGGAGGAATGGTGTTGACACGCCCCATCACAGAATTGGCCAAAAACTGGCACAGAACTGCCAATTCTTGCTCTACAGTAAGCGGAGGTGGAGGAGGAGGCTCCGAAAAAGGATGAGGCGCAGTGACGACCTGGTGGCCCCCGGAGGTGGCATGTACATCTGGTGTCGTCAGTGGCGGCTCGATGAGTGGCATTCTGAACTGTGGGTTTAGCGGTGTAGAGTACCCATCTCCTTGTCTCTCGCGAGACTGGGAGGACTCACCGCTCTTGTCCCCGAACAGATCGGTTCTCCTGAAAAGGTAGATAAAGATAAGAATCCCAATGCAAAATTTTGAGATACTAGATTTCCGACTGCTAAAGCTCTAATACCATTTTGTAAGGAGTGGGACCCACTAGGGGACCACTCCCTAATTCTATTATCTTGAGACTACCATAGCAAAACCCATACATTGAAACACGATAAATAGATAGAAGGGTAGCTATATTGTTCTCAAAATAACATGGCAAAATGAGCATAAAGTAAAGCAGTGGAATGTAATGAGTTTAAGTTATTACATGATCCATTTATTTTTAAGAACTTGTCCACATGGACATAAAAGAAAACACAAAAGAAACTAAACTAATGGGTCGATTGCAGAGGGAAACCTAGGCATCTCGGAAAATTCACAAACTACTGCTGGACAGGTTCCTCGAACACTGGGTCCTCAAGTGCAGGCTCCTCCTCTAAGGTCACCACATGCTCCTCTTCACCTGGGTGGAAAGGAACATCACCCAAAACATAGGAAACAAGCATAGAGGTCAGCAAAGGCTGAGTATGTACATATATAAAACATTCTGGGCATTATATAGGGTTAAAAGTACAAAAAGAGATGTTCCCACAAGAAAAGGGGGCTATTTACAAGTAGGCATGTTCAAGAGAAAAGTAATAAAAGAAATGAGGCATATTAAATTTCAGATTGCAAACATGATAATAAAAGAGTGTCTTGCCATACCAATCATCTACAAAATCATAATAAAACAATGAATATTTGCATGCATAACAATGTAGACTAAATATACCTAAAATAGGGCCATAACACCATAGGATCATGGCCTAAAAGTAAAAAAGGGTGGAAATGCACACCCCGGGCAGAATACACACGCCCTATATATGTATGGTTGTACATAAGTACCACTATTCTAGATAATCTAGTCAAACACACAACATGCTATATAATAGAGTGGCAAGACAACAAGGCAGGAGGGCATAAAGACCCATATGACATGTCAAATTAATAATCACAACAGTAAAAGGGATTTATATCAGGAATTAGAAATGTTCATGAATAATAGATTTGCAAGAGAAACAATATTACAAGAGATGCCTCATTAAAAGAATTTAGGTTTTAGTCAAATAATTCCCAAAATAAAATAGAGGGTGTACATACCTTATGATCGGTCCTAGATATTCAATAGCACCTCCTAAGTTCAGGTTCAAGGTTGTCTCAACCTAGTCACAATATATATGCATACAATTAATATAATATGCATTAAATCCCTAGCTTAAAAAAAATCAACCCTACTGTCAGTTGAAAATCTAGTTGTGCATCCTATCCCAATAAATCAGTCATATTTTTCTGATCCCAAAAACATATTTATTTGTATTATTTGGATAAGCCAATAATTACTTATGAATTTTACAAGTTAAAATCATTTATTGATTAAAAGGGAAATTATGACACGTAATGACCATAATGCCCCTGGTTGGTAACTTGATTATTAAAGCGCAATGTACTGCAAACTTAGAGAAATCAGAAGAGTGGGATTTTTCGGTCAACAGAGTCAACTTAAATCAAAATTCCCATTTTAACCTTATGGGCATGATATGGATATCACATGTACCGTGGATGAGATTGGGCTTTCACCCCAGGGAATCACCTTCCCTGAACCTGGCTCCATGGGCCTCCTACTGAAGCTTGAGACCTAGCGAGGGGCGCTCAAAATAGCCCTATATGTGAGCAAGGGACCCTTTCCCTTTTTTGTCTCATCATACAGAATGGAACGAGCGCTAGCTCATGTCTTGAGGTGGTTGAGGTCAGTGAAGGCACTGGCCGCATCAAGCAACTGAAGAAGAAGAAAACTAGTAGAAACCCCCGGGTATCACAGGGATACATATTGGGGGGGAATCGTGATGATCTATATTCTCTAGCATTGTGACAAAGCTCTCGAGATACTCAGCAGTTGAGGAACAAAGACAAATAGGGGAAAGCCTGGTCGCGTGAGGAGGTCTGCGTTTTGCTCAGTCGGAAACGTAGCCTAGAGATGACAGCGTAGGAAGCCAAAATGAGGATTATAAGGGGGTCCATATACATCACTGGTGCGTTGGTGTTAGTTAGTATGCCAATCACCTGTGATGGGTTTGGCTAGGTTTTTGGGTCAAGAACCTCCAGGTCTGCTCGTGCGACAAAGAAGCAGGAGAGCAAGGCTGTGTTTTGTCAACCGAACCAATGGCGCAAAACCACAGTGAGGTGGAAGTATAGGAAGAAAGAGTGGGGGTCAGAGACGGTTACCTAGAGTAGAATTGCGCCGAGGTTGCTCCACCTGCCGGAGCTTCAGGTTCTTGCTTTGGGGAAGACGACCGCCGTCTGAGCCCTCCACGCAACCACGAGCAGAATTGGCTACAGGGGATCACAGGTGAGTCACTGAGGTCAGTTCCCGAATAGAGAAGAACAGAGAAGTGGATCCAAAATGAAAGGTAGAGGGATAGGGGGGAAAAGCAACAACGGCTATACGAGGCCTATAATAGGAATTTTAGATTTAGGGTGCCGCAAGGGGTGTATGAGGGCTCGCTGGACTCAGGGGAGTGAGGTGGTTCTGTTGGCGAAGAAAGCGTGAGGATTCGTTGGTTGTGGCGAGAGAACGACGCTGAGGACCGTCGTTGGCTTGAACCAGTCCTGCAAACGCAGGGACTTCAGAGGTGGAAGACGAGGTCTTTCACTCGATAACCCAAACCAGTTGAAATAAACCGGCCGTGGACCCTGGGTTCAAAGTGTGACCAAAAATTTGTTCCAAAACCTTATGTTTAATTACACATTATCCCCTAGGGTCCAATTAAGGGTGCATCTAACATCCAAATGACCCCAAATTTTGAGGGTTAACTAATTAAGATGTGAGGAACTCAATTATGGGCTTAGATTTGGATTTTGAGTTACTATATCTATAATTTAACCTTTTTGTATTAATTGAATGAACTAAGTCTAAAGGTCAAAGATGGTCAAACCTTCCACCTAAACTAGATTATTGTCCTATATGATACCCAAGTCTATCCTAGTTCACAAATCCATGGTAAAGCAATCTAGATCATCATTATTGCTTATAAGTTAGCTAGTTGAGGTATTAAGATAGCAATTCCACACATCTTCAACTCTATGGAACCCAACTCGAGTCAATCTAGGGTTTGAGGGTCAAAAGTTATCTAATTCAATGCAAAGTATGAAGAATGATCTCCATGATGTAATTATCAAAGTAAGGGTTAAAGAAAAAGGAAATGATGTTTTGTACCTAGAATTGGGGATGTTACAAAATCACTAGAGTGTGACAAATAAATTTGTCACATGGACCCTATCCACTTTGGGAATGAGTTCTATCTGTGGCCCTTTGAATCCTAGCGGTTCATAAAGAATTAAATAGTGCAAAACTAGTTTTTACCTCCCGTGAGAAGAGGGTATTGCTCCAACAGCCGTGCTGCAAACCCCCAAACCCACATAGCTAACCCAACTACCATCCTGTGAATTTGGTGGGATACTTCTCCTCCCCTAACTGTGGCAAGCTCAAAAAACCCTACCATATCACCCCTCATGATCAGATAAAGAAGAATGACTTCCCCTCCACCTAGATCTCTTTCATAAGGCACCAAGGAATTTAGGGCTTCCCTATCCAAGCCTCTCCTCAGCTATATAACCATCCTATTAGGTTTGCCACTTCCCTTTCAGTCCTCCCACACCTGTATTTCTTCAAAAAATCACCCTAAGAACCACTCCCCACAATACCATCTTCAACCTCCAACCACTTTAGTATTCCAGAGTAGGAGCTCAATCCACAACAAATCACCATCACCTTCAGTATCCCCCAGAAGTGCTCTGCAACAAGCTTCTTCGGTCCCATAACCCCACTCAACCCCTAACCTCCCTTTCACCGATGATATCAACTACCACTATGGCAGTACAGAGCCCCATAGGGAGCTACACTAGGTGAGTTGGCCGCCTGGACGCGGGAACATCACCCGAGGGTGACCACGCCTGCTCTGTGCCTAGATCTAGGTTGTTGCTACCCCGCTGCCTCACTGGAGTTTACACAAGATACTACTCTCTAGGAAGGAGAGGACTGGGAGAGAGGTTGCCCATGTGGATCCAACTCAGCCTACAGTAGTAAACCCCTAAGTACCATCTCAGCAAAAGGGGTCACAGGTCAGTGAGGAAAAGTAAGGGAGACTTTCACCACCGAAATCTGACCTGGGCCAATCATGATCTTCCACGTACTTAGGTATTATTCTTTTATCCTTTATTTAATAGAAAGCTAAATATCTTAGGAAAATCATAGTAATTGAGGGGAATATCATATGATAATGAAATTCTATACCATTTTTTTGAAAAATGTGAAGAATGCAAATAAAATAATAGTATGGCATATATCTAGACCCTATTTCTAAAATATGGCATAGATCATAATTGATGATTCATTTACATTTCTAATTTCAAATATGATGGACAATTAATATTATCATATGATGTTAGCAATTTTCAACTCTTAAATCCTAAATGGTATCTTTGGTCCAATCCTCTCATGTAACCTAGTTAGTTAATTACTAACAACATAACTCCTTTTAGAACCCTAATATTAATGCCTCGCTCTACATGATAAGATAGCTATGAGCCAAACCTACCCATAATCCTAGATTTATTCTTATAACCTAAAAATGAGATGACTCCCTCCAGTACCTTGATCTAATCCTGAGTCACTAGATAATAACCCTAATTGAGTCTAAACACTAACACGAAGTGTTATGGAAACATTTTGACACTAGGCCTTTAATTTCTTTTTAGGGTGACATATTCTCATCATCACTAAGCCATTTTGGAATCCAAGATCTAATAGGAACATGTACATGTGATGTCTAAGTATAAGACTAGTTTTCTTGTGTGGAATATGTATGAAATATTGCTTATCTTTCTCAAAATATTGCTTGTGTGTATGTACATGTAGTATGCTCTTTGCCTTGAAACTAAGAACATAACAATAAAAATGAGGATGAATTGTAGTTACTGGTGGTGTTCATATATCTCCCTCAAAGAGATGGAAAACATTAATGTTGATTAGTACCTCCCTATAATACATGGTACACAGGGAGATCCATAGAGTACATGGTAAAAAAGGAATGGGCCCAATAATATAAGTGATAACTGCATGTCCATTATAGTAATACAATATCTAAAAATATGTTTCAAAATATTAAGGACAAAAATAACACAAATATGCCTCCATAACACTAATCTCATAAATATTATTAAGGAAAATCATGAAATATGTTTTGGGGAAAATGAACAAAAATATCTATTATTCTTCACTAATTTTCAATATGCCTCCAAAAACATGTGGCTCTAAGGCCTCAGAAGAGTCCTACTCAAATAAGAGAAAAGAACCTGAAACTCATGAAGAATCTAATCCTAAAAATATGGCCAAGGGTAGGTGGTAAGAACAAAATAAAATCCTATTAGTCTTTATGGAAACTATTTCCCTAAAAGGAACCACCTAAACTAGCTCTTCTAAGAAAGAGGTAACCATTCTTGAATTTGTCAAACTTAACCCCGACACCTTTTGGGGTGAAGAACAACCTAAGGTTATGGACAAAGTTGAGGCATGGATCCTGTCAGTAGAAAACACCTTCCATATCCTAGAAGTACCCCCTGAGAAGAAAGTTAACTTTGCCACATACCTACTTAGGGAGGAGCAAAAATATGGTGATAAAATTTTAGTGGGAATAAGGAGGTAGAGGTTGACAACATGGAGTGGTAAGCCTTAAAATCCATTTAAATTGGCTACTTCATGTCTGTAGCTGAGAGGAAGAGGAAGGAGAGGTTATACACTTAGATCAAGTAAGGAAACCTCTTGGTGGCTGAATACACTCTGAATTTTCAGCTTCCAGAGCATTATGAACCCATTAGAACTGAGGAACACCTCATGGAGCATTATATCGATTACCTAGATACCAACTTGAAAAACCTAGTAATCACTTCTCATCCCAAGAACTTTGACGAATCCCTAGATATATGGCCCTTAAGCTGGAAAGGCATTAGGGTATCCAAAAACCTTTAGGCATGGGATACCTAGGGTTAACTACCACAAATGAAGATAAGATAGAAAGTTCACCCTTAACCGTAACAAGGGATTAGGTAAAGGGATCTCAGGTCAAGGAGGTCAGAGAAATAACTAGAATTAGCAAAGGCCTCTGCACCCAAAGTGCAAGACTTGTGGGCAGCACCATGGTGGAGTATGTCATCACACCAAACCTGTCTGTTATGATTGCAAGAAGGAAGGCCATTTCATTGTCAAGTGTCATACTCCATCTATCTATGCCAACCCTCCAACGGGTGCCCCACCTCCTTAGGGACACCACAATGTAAGGGTATTTTCTGTGACTCCCATAGAGGGTAAGGCAAACCCAAATCAGTTGATTGAAGGTAACTCTAAATCCTTTCCATTTAACTAAATAAGATGTCTTATGACTTCAAATATTCATGATAAATATTCTGTGTAGGCATAATATTTCTTAATTGTCATCATGTGAAAGCCTTGTTATATTCAAGATCTACAAATACATTCATATCAAAAAATATGGCATCTATGTTACATTAACATATAAAGGATATACATTCTTGATATGTCAGTTTCTAGTGGCAAAATATTCACTACATCGCAGAAAATTGATATCTTGCCTATAAAATTTTAAATTTATGACATGCCATTCAAATTTATCCTCTTTTCAATGGAATAATTCTATATTATACTTGGTATCGATTGGTTGTACAAGTATTATCCACATATTTACTGTAGGGATAAGAGAGTAGTCATCTCTCCACCTAATTCTAATCCTACAGTGATCCCTAGGGGAATCAAATTATGTAATAATGTTATAATCTCTTATCTCAAAGCTAAAAATCTTATCTCTAAGGCTGCAAAATCTTCCTCACAATAGTCTTAGAGATCAGTTCTAGTAATGGACCAGTTGAAAGTGTTGAGGTGGTACGTGATTTTCTTGACATATTTCCATAGGAGCTTCCTTGGCTTTCTCCTAGCCGAGACATTGAGTTCTCTATATATATTCTTCCTAGAACCACTCCGATTTGTAGGCCCCTGTATAGGATGGCATCTACTGATATTTTGGAGCTAAAGAAACAATTTGAAGAACTCCTTGATAAAGGGTTCATTCATTATAGTTTTCCCCTTGGCGTGCACCTGTTCTCTTTGTAAAGAAGAAAGATGATTCTATGTGTAAGTGTATTGACTATCGCATGTTGAACCAAGCTACTATTAAAAAAAGTATCCTTTTACCCAAATTGATGACCTCTTTGATCAACTTTGTGCCAATAAAGTCATCTCCGAAATTGACCTTTGTGGGCTATCATCAACTCAAAGTCAAAGATAGGGATATTTCTAAAACTACATTCCAAACTCATTATGGGCATTATGAGTTTCTAGAGATGGCATTTGGGTTAACCAACACACCTGGTGTCTTAATGAACCATATTAATAAGGTCTTCCTACCCTACCTTGATGAGTTTTTGGTCAGTTTTATTGATGATATTCTGATCTATTCTGATTCCATGTAGAAACATCATGAGTACTTTAGGGCAGTCCAAGAAGTCCTTCCATCTCAAAATTTCTATGGGAAAATATCTAAGTGTAAATTCTTGACCATTAAAGTCATGTCCTTTGGTCATGTCATTTCTGGAGGTAGTATATATGTTGATCCTATAAAAGTGTCAATTGTTCTTGACTAGAAACCTCCTCAGAATCCTTTTGAAATTTGGAGTTTCTTGGGTCTAGTTGGATATTATAATTTTAGCATCCCCAATTTCTCTATCGCATACCCTCTCACCAATATTAGTCATAAGGATGAGCATTTTATATGGTCATCTGCTTGTGAATCTAGTTTCCAGGAGATGAAGAAGAAATTGATATCAACACATGTTCTGATTATATCCTCTGGCAATGAAGGGTTTGTACTTTGCATCGACACTTCAAGGAATGGGCTAGGTTGTGTCAAGCAACAGAATGGGAAGGTAGTGGATTTTGCATCCAGATAGCTAAAATCAAACAAACTTAATTATCCAACTCATGACTCTGGAGTTGGATGCAATAATACATGATATCAAATTCTGGAGTCACTACCTGTACGAGTCAACATTTGATATTTTCACTGACCATAAAAGCTTGAAGTATATCCTAACACAGAAAGACATGAACTTGCATCAATGAAGATGGATTGAGTATATAAAGGACTATGATTTCACCATTGCCTACCATCTGAGTAAGGCGAATGTAGTCTTTGATTCCATTAGCATGAAAAGGGTAGTATGTGCATCTTTATATGTTCCTGAATGGAAGAACATGGAGGACTTAGTGGACTTCAACCCACAATTTATGCATGATCATTTATATTTCAATAATATTTCTATCATTTCTAGGCTACAGTATGAACTACTTGAGGCACAAATGACTAGTCCTGCTCTTGAAGAACACTCCTCTATCTTATATAAACCTCAAGACACTTGTATGTGGGTCTCGATGGTGGCCTTCGGTAAAAGAACTGTATGTAGATTCCTAAGAAATCAGTTGTGAAGACAAAGATTCTAACTGAAGAACATGGGTCTAAGTACACCATTCATCATGACACAACCGAAATGTACAATGACCTGCTACTAATCTTCTGGTTGAGGGGTATGAAGCACGACATTGTGAAATTTGTGTCCAAATTTCTGACGTGCCTAAGAATTAAGGTAGATCATCAGAGAATAGGTGGCCTACTACCACCCCTCAAAATCCTAGAATGGAAATGGGAACACGTCACCATGGGTTTTGTGGTAGGTTTACCCAGGACCAGGAAGGGATATGATGTCGCATGGGTTATAGTGAACCGTCTCACCAAATCATCTCACTTCCTACATGTGAAGACAACAACAAAGGTGTTTGAGCTTATGGACCTCTATATACGGGAGATTGTATGTTTGCATGGAGTTTCAAAGTTCAATGTTTTGGACAGGGGTCCAAAGTTCACTTCTAAACTGTGGAAAAATGTTCAAGAAGAATTGGGTACAAAATTGAACTTTAACACAAATTAACATTCTCATACCAATGGGCAGTCTGAGCATACGGTGCACATTCTAGAGGATCTTTTATGAGATTCTGTTCTTGATAGGGAAGGCTCATGGAACCAATATATGCCCTTAGCTTAGTTTTCATATAATGAAAATAATCAAGTGAGTATTAGGATGCCTTTGTATGAATCTCTCTATGGGAAACCATGCAGATATCCGCTACCTTGGGATGACGTCAAGGAAAACACCCTGATGAGATATGAGGAAATGCATCTTTACACAGACAAGTTACACTAGTAAGGTAGATGATGAAGTGAGCATGGGACATGTAGAAATCTTATGCATATGCTCACCAACTGTAACAACAGTTCAATGAATGTGCTCATGTTTTTCTCCAACCACTTTATAATTCCATAGTAGGAGCTCAAAACACAACAAATAACCATCACCATCACCTTTGGTGTACCTTATAAGTGCTCTATGGCAAGCTTATTTAGTCCTAGAACCCCTCTCAACCCCTAACCTCCCTTTCTTCAGTGCACCACCACCAAAACACAAAGCCCCAAAGGGAGTTGCACCGAGCGATTTGGACACGCAGACGAGGGAACATCACCTGAAGGTGACCACACTCTCTCCGCACCCAGATTTAGGACGTTTCTTCCCCACCACCTCACTGGAGTTGAGGTAAGCTACTTCTCATGAGGAAGGAGAGGACTAGGAGAGAACTTACCTATGTGGAGCCAGCTCAACATGCGGTAGCCAACCCCTGGGTGCCATCTCGACAAAAGGGGTCACGTGTCAGTGACGAAAATCAAGGGATACTTTCTCCACCTAGATCTAACCTAGGCCAATCAAAATCTTCCACATCCACATGAAGTATTCTTTTCTCCTTTATTTAATAGAAACCTAAATATCTTAGGAAAATCATAGTAATTGATAGGAATATCATATGATAATGAAATTATATACCAAAATTTTCTAGAAAATGTGAGGAATAAAAATAAGATAATAGTATGGCCTAGGTCTAGACCCTTTTTCTAAAATATGGCATAGATCATAATTGATTATTCATTTAAATTTCCTAACTTCACTTATGATGGAAAAATAAAGATTATGATCTCATGTCCGTGTTTGTTGATTCTCAAATCCTAAGTGGTATATTTGGTCCATTCCAATCATGTAAGCCTAGTTAGTTAATCACTAACAATAAAAATCCTTTTTAAACCCTAATATTAATGCTTCTCTCTACATGATAAGATAATTATGAACCAAACCTACCCATAACCCTAGATTTGTCCCTATAACCGTATGTTCTTCACCTTGAAACTAAGAACACTAAAAATGAGGATGAATTGTAGTTACTGATGGTGTTCATTACTCTATACTACTATAAAAAAAGGGAATTTTTCAAACTAAATGCAGACAATGTCATTTTGGCCTCTTTGATCAATCACAAATGAGCATTTCAAAATGTTGGCCTCTCCTTAACCTCTCTCTTCTCTCCTTTTTTTTGAGGTTCTTCTTTTTAAAGTCTAACTTCCATTTTCTATTTCCTTGACCCATAATGTTTTTCTTTTTTCTCATGCCCACCACTCCACACTCACGTACTCACTCTTCTACGCCCTCTCCCGATCTGATGCCCAATTTCCCCATCCCCAATTTCCGATTGATTCAAGGGAAAAATATAAACATGGAACGAGCGAAGCGAGCCCCCAACAAGGGAGTAAAACTAGGGAAGGTGGGAGGTGGGAGGTGGGAAGACCACCTTCCTGGAAACAAGGGGGAAAAGGAGAGGTGCTTAACTCAGGGCAGAGATGACGCCAGGGGTTGCTCAGAGAAGTGGATGATCCCACTTCGAGCATGGCTTGCGACAACCTATGCCTATACTTTGACAGAAGGAGAAGGGGATTTGCGGAAAGTGTTGAACTCGATTTTTGGTTTAATGAAAAATGGGTTCAACTTCCGCTCCCTACCCTATATTCTGGAGAAGGTAGGAAAGGGAAGAGAAAGAGCGAAGCGAAACAAACCAAAACTCCCCGATGGGGAAAGTGTCTCTCCCTATTTGAAACCATCTTTAACACTTGGGCCCACTACCCTACTCTCAAGTGGGGTTTCAGGAATGACGATTGGCCCCAAAGACCACCACTAGCCTTAACTGCGTGCTTTGTCCACTCACGAGCAAGCCAGGATCAACTTCCCGACTGGTCACCCATCCTAATACTACTCTAAGCTGAGCACACTTAACTATGGAGTTCTTTAGTGATGGGCTCCCAGAAAAGGAGGTGCACGTTGGTGATATGGGTAGTCTAATCATTCCTTTTAAGACCATGTTATCTGAGGCCTCAAATCATGTGATGTTACAATCTCCCCCACTTAGACTCTTAACGTCCTCGTCAAGGCTCAACTATGTGGACTGATAACATATCCCCATTTCAGTGTAGACCCAACATGGCCCATGGACACCCAGCTCCCAATCACGGAATACCAGCGCAAGGGTGGCTACATCAGCATGGACATCCCTTTCCTACATGCCTGGACCGCACAACTCAATACTGGCATGCCATGTCTATGTGGGACCCACCTACTGGAGGGGAATTGGCTTTGATACCATTTGTACCACCCAGGCCCACTGGCCAAGGCTCTAGTAGAGTTTCAAGAATGACGATTGGCCCCACAGACCACCACTAGCCTTAACTGTGTGCTTTATCCACTCACGCGCAAGCCAGGATCAACTTCCCGACTAGTCACCCATCCTAGTACTACTTCAAGATGAGCACGCTTACTATGGAGTTCTTTAGTGATGGGATCCCAGAAAAGGAGGTGCACCTTGGTGATATGGGTAGTCCAATCATTCCTTTTAAGATCATGTTATCCGAGGCCTCAAATCTTGGGATGTTACAAAACCTGGCTCTGATACCATTTGTAACACCCGGGCCCACTGCCCAAGGTTCTAGTAGAGTTTCAGGAATGACGACGGGCCCCACAGACCACCACTAGCCTTAACTGTGTGCTTTTTCATCACTCACGCGTAAGCCATGGTCAACTTCTCGACTGGTCACCCTACCTCTCATGGCTCATATGGAATCCAAGGCATGTCCATCCAAACACCTGGTCTACCATGAATTCTAACTCATCATGCCATCTCTCTCTCTAACCTTCACTTAGGGCTAGGGTTAACATCACTCTCAGAGAAAGTGACAGGTCTCTACTTGTAATGGAGATCTCTACCTTTAAGACTAACTCTCTTTACTTATCCTCCTGATAAGAAAGTCTAGCCTCAAGTCTCTCCTGAGGGCATGGCAACTTATGTCATATGACCTAAGAATGTATCTATTCTTTTATGCTTAATCTATTAAGCTTATGTCCTTGACATCTTATTTACATGCTTTTATTAATTTGGTGGAGGATTCCTTAAACCTTATCAACCTTACCCATACCTCAAGAGGGTGAGGAAAAGAGAGAAAACCCTAATCCTTAGGGTCCTTAACATCATTTGAGTTGAGAAGGGATGAACAAGATGAGAGAGTCCTAAATGTATCCTATTTCGAGTCAAATCCTGAGACTTTGGCCAGGCAATCACACTAATCCGGGAGTCCTCATATTCTGACTAGCGGTACGGAGGAAAATCTTGCCATCCCCCAGACGTGATCCTTTTCTAGACACCTCTGTCTTTCAGAAAATCCTCTAATAACTCCCTTGGGTTCTACAGAGTTTGTAAAATTTAATAATTATTAAAGATTAAATGAGGAACATATACTCTGATACCAAATGTAACGATCCCGCCTCCCAGTAACTCCCAATTAAGGGAGACTAAGAGGTCAAAGCCGTTGTCCCCATTTTTGGATCAAAGGTTCAACAAATAATCAATAATAATTAACAAATTATACCAAACTAAACTGAAAGGCTGTAATAAAATTAAACTTTTCATACCTTTTTCAAAAACATGGATATCTACTTCTATCCACATGGAGTCTAATCTAACTAATTCCTCTTGTAATTCGAAAAGTAGTGTAATTTATCAACTTTAATGAATTAAAAATTAAGAAACCCTATTTTGAGATGATTAATGTAATTAGTAGGGTTTAATGGATGATTAAAGTTGATATTAGCCTGCTAATTGTAAAAAGGTATATTGAGAACAAAAAGGATGGACTTTGCACGTAATTGGTTTAATTTAGAAGTTCATGTGCATAAATATGCTTTAATGGGCCTTGAAACCCCAATATTAGTAAATGTGACTCATAATGGTTTTAATTATTCAAAATCGTGAATAAAGCTAAGATATGATGATTTTAAGCTATTTTGAGTACAAAAGTTCCTTATTGTGGATAAATACCCTTAATGTAGTAATTATGGTTTTCTAATGGATAAAATGTGGAATTGGTAATAAATGGAGTTCATGTGTGATTTAGACCATAATGAACTATGAATTGATGATAAATGAGCGTAATGATCTTGTCATGGGTTAAAAGGATAAAAATGGTAGCTTTAATGTAAGAGAGGCTTAATGGAATTAATTGATGATTAATTATGCTTTTTCTGAAATCAGGGTTATATGTTGTTAAAAGATAACCTTAATATCTTTCATGAAGAATAAATGAGATAATTACGGTTTGCGAGTAATTATATAAAATTAGGGTTTAAAATAATAAAAGATGAAGGGAAACCCTAATTGCAATGAAAACTCTAAAAAGTGGACTAGAAACCCTAGGAAGTGAGCTAGGTTTAATAGATCTTGATGGCATGTTTAATAATAGAAAATTGTATGCATATTTTCGGATCTCATAATGTGCTTGCTTGCCTAATTAGATTTCTTGATTGGATTATTCTGTCTCAAATCAGCCTGACATGTATGTGGTTACGCTTATGAATATCTCGAATTAGTTTTTCGAGATTTTCCGAAGTTTTCCTCAATGACTTGAATTAAAATGTTGGATGAATTTAATTCATGCAAACTATAATGTGGATATGACAATCACTTAAGATATGTGCCTACTAGCTCAGATCCTAGTCCCCTCTGTGGCTTAATAGTTTGACCTAGTACATGGCTACCTATGGGGTAGGTCCATCAGGTCAGTGGATGACTTAGTACATGGCTACCAATGGGGTAGGTCCATCAAGTCACCTTGAGTCAGGGATTGGGCTACCTATGGGTAGTGCCATGCGACTTTTTAGCACACAATGAGTTAGAGATTGGGCTACCTATGGGTAGTGCCATGCGACTCAACCCTAGATATTGATCTACCTGTTAGGTAAGATCATGCGGGTTTTAATGGGGATCTACCATGAGGAAGGTAGCATCCAGGTCCACTGCAGGGACAACACAGAGATAGGGGATAGGTAAAGATTGAGTAGTATTGCTTAAGACGTAATCTTGGCTGTTAAATGACAACTGGCAGATTACATTGTTATCATAGTTGCATGATTATTGTTTCCCCACATACCAGCTTTATGCTGACCGACGTTTTATTTGTCGGCATTTTAGGTACAAGTGAAAAGAACAAACAATAAAGTGATATATGTGGAGTTAAATATGTATTAAAGTTCAAAGGAAGATTAGTTAGAATAGACTCCATGTGGATAGAAGTAGATATCCAAGTTTTTGAAAAATGTATGAAAAGTTTAATTTTATTACAGCCTTTCAGTTTAGTTTGGTAGAATTTGTTAATTATTATTGATTATTTGTCGAACCTTTGATCCGGAAATGGGGACAACGGCTCTGACCTCTTAGTCCCCCTTAATTGGGGGTTACTGGGAGGCGGAGTCGTTACACCATCACTATCTTTTTGTTCTCCTATCTTCACTCAGTTGCTTTCCTAAAAAAAGTGACAACAATTAATTATCTCAACATATTTATATTTTTTGATAAAATGTAACTAACTACCCCACCTTCTCCCTCTTTCTCATCTATCGAGGATGGTGAGCCATTTGTAACTGCATTAATTGAGAAGCATATGTATATAGACCAACTTTTTACTCTCGGTGCATCTTTTCCCTATGAAATCCAAGTGAGTATGAACAACTTATACTTACAAGTGTTCCGTCAATAAAGCAAAAATAATTTTTCAGAGCATTCGGTCAGGGTGTTAGTCCTTCCTAAACTTTCTCCCTTTACTTCTCTTTGATAAGTCGCAATTCTCACTCCTCTAATTAAATCCCCACTAAGGCACGATTTCCCTATTAAACCTCACACAATAACTACTACCATGCAGTACAAAATTTCCCGACCTTCTCTCCCTCATGTTCTCCCTTCTATCGTGCTTCATCCTCCTCTTCGAATGTTTTACAAATTACAAATTCTAACCACTATCCCACGATCCTCCCCATTCCACTATTATTATCCCCACTATATGTTTCTCTATTCTATTTGCTTGAACTGCCGAGAGGGTCTTCCCAACCTTCATCAGTCGCATTGATCCGGGTCTCCTCCGTTGGGGGAGGGAGCGTGAGATTTTTCGCACTCATAACCGCCGTACAGTGGTTAGATTTTGTTTGTTGCCTTTGTTTTCACACTGTCATAGGTATTTTGCAGGTTTCTACAGTAGCGACGACTACGAGAGAGCATTTGTGGTATTTACACTGTCATAGGTATTTTGCAGGTTTCTACACACGGCTATACATTACTATGTAATTGTACCCTATCAACATGGTATTTACAACGACAACCATAATTATATTTTTCTTCTCCTACTCGAGCTATTAAGAAGTTATCATTTAATCAGTTATCATCGGGCTACCTCTATTTTTTCTGGTGGATTCTGTAGCACTCTCTAGAATGAAATGTCGTGTATAATGTGGCTGCTCGCCTGGCTTCACTACAAATTCATGCCCATGCATTCACGGCAAGCAATGGTTGTCAATTTGCCTCCAGTATACTTCAAGTTATACTCTTGACCACTTACTACTGTGATATAGTCTTTTACGAGAACCACCACCGAGTTTGATCACCTACATGTCACAAATCACCAACAATTAAGCACCTGGTGCACCCTTTTCTATACATGATGTGCGTTGAAGACCACCACAATTTGTTAGTTTCGCAACATAAAAATATCTCTACTTCATTCCCTAAGTTTAAAGAGGGATCGGACACACTGTTTTCTTAAGCGTGAATTTTTTATATTTTAGCATGTTCGTCTTCTGACTAGATTGTAGAGGCTTTCTTTTTACTTGCTTTTTAAACTTTAGCATGCAGTCTCTAACGATCTCACTTTTCAGCAACCCCCAATTAAAGAACGCCAAAAATATGATAGTCATTACTTACAATTTTTTTTTTCAAAAATCTAAATTTAACAAATAATAAATAATAGAAAATAATTTTATTAATTCACAAATATTGTTTACCAAATGCTTATATGAACTTTTTATCCTCAGAAAAGTACCTTTGAGAAGAATTACTAAACTATCTAATCCTCCTGCATATGTTTAATACCTTCTATGAGATTCATCTTTATCTTCATGCTTGTATTTTGTGTATCTAAAACACCACCAAACAAAACGTCAGTCAGTATAACAAGGTATACTAGTATGTGGGGGAAACAAAATAGTTCACATCTATTTATAACAACATAATTCATCCAATTATTGCTTAACAAATCAAATTTAACATTTTTGATCATAACTACTCAATCCCCATCTAGCCATCCTCTGTCAGACCCCACGAGGTATTGTCCCTACAGTGGACAAAGGCCACCTCACATAGACGGTAGATATTGATCCTTCCTCACACAGACGGTGGAACTTTGATGATCCTTTAATCCTACCTCACAAAGACGGTACACTAAGATCTAAATTATTATTTTTTCCATAAATATACGAAAGCTCCAGAGGAGGCCCAGAATCTAAGCTAGTTATGTTTATATATTGTAATATTCATAGTCACTTTATAGTTTGTGAGGAAATAAACAGACAAGAAGTCATATATTTACAAACCATGTGGAGAAACCCGAGAAATTCACATGAAACTAGGTTGGTTATTCATAGGCGTAACCACATGCCTTGATAGTGAGCCATGCAGATATCATGCAATGTATACTTCACAACATTCAAATAATCCAATCAACGAATGACAAGCAATCCATATTTTAGTATGTATGAATATAAATCCTAAAGTGTCAGCATTACATATTTGTCACATTAAACTCTACTTGATTCCTAATCTATGTCTAGATTTCATTGGTCTCGACTTGTCATTAAAGTTAGGTTTGATATTCCAATTCTCATGTTCATTGTCTTAATGACTTTAAGAACCCTAATTCATATTAAGTGTAACCCTGATGATCATATCTACCGTATTATTGTATTAGTAACACATATATCTGATTATTCACATTAAGGTTATACGAAGTTACGTCATTGATTCTTGATATCTTAGTTACACATATTAAGTATCATCCACTCTAGAAAACCTAGTTTCTCAAGTTATGTATTGGGGTAACCAAAACTTTTTTTTAAAATACATGGTCTTTTAGTTAATTAAAAGGATAAATAACTAGCCAGTTCAAGCATAACATGTGTCTACCCAATCTCTCCCACTCATAATGAGATGAAATAAACACTTGAATGCAACCCAAATACAAAGTTCATCCCATTCCAAGAGTAGTGACAGTATATTGACACATTACCTCAAAATTTTATAATTTAAGTTGAATCATTCTCAACATGACTCTAAACCACACATATTTTTTTATTCCATAATATTCTTATACTTGATGAAGTCAAATACCTTTTTCACTCTTTAGTTAGTACATAACTTCTTTCATTATTACATGACTTCTTTGTAACTTTTACATTTTCACCTCAGTTATTGTGAGCCTTAGCCACTTCCTTGAGGTCTCTAGGGATATAGGTATCTTTGGAGTGATTTCATCCTTATGCATCTAGAGAGTGCCTCACACATTCACCCATTGGGACATAGGAACATCATGAAGGTGGCCAATCTCCCAAGACATTGGCCTTAGGAAAATGTAGTTGTTACCTCCCGACCAAATGGTCTTGTACATTCAAGGATCTATCAACTCTTAATATCATCAGTCCATGTACCTTATACTCCCTACTTGACCTTAGGATTGACTTTGGGCTCTATCCTTCCCAAGAGTTCATTTATAGCACATTATTTTCATATCTAATTCTCTAAATTGGATTTCTCCATCTCTTTTAATGCTCATTATTCACTTTTTGTCCCCTCACTGGACTCATGGCAACACTTCTTTTCCAAACTCGGTCTCATATGGTGATCCACTTCCATGGTGACCTTTCCTTATGTTCCTCGGAGATGGCATAGTTGGGTTCAAAGAATCATACTTAATATATGTGCTTTCAATTCTTTACATGGTTACCTCAATATTTAAATTGATTTAATCAACTTACCTTTTCTTGGGAAGGTCCTAACCTAGGGTGCCTTCTCAGATCACGGGAGGAGGTTAGGCTCTCTAGATGCAACTTGGCCCTACATGTCTAGGGTTTTGCCTCCGCCATAGGTCCTTCTCCCACTCTTGGGTTGACCCTCCCCAGTTTGGCACACTAATTCTAAAGGTTTCATACTTTCATCTTTATGCATTATTTTTTTATTACTATACCTTCTCAATCATCACTGCTCAATATCTGGGGTCTACCCACTCACTAGGGGTGACTATCATACTCACTCACTGGGAGCATTCCTTATCCATCCAAATATAGTGATAAGGAAATGAGCAAGTTATATTCATATTTGCATCTTCATGTATGATCATTGGTCACTAATGTTTCTCATGTATATACTCATGCATTTTTCTTTCTAACTTCTCATCTTATTCTCTGTAAGAACTCCATTCTAGAGTATTCATGTGGGGAACCCTTTCTCTAGGGTGGTCCCTGCAATGGACATAGTATATATGGGCCTTATCTTGATCACTTGTTGACTTAATGTGGACCTTTCTCTCACATAAGCATACGACCCAAAGTGATCCGATCACCTGTCTACTTAGCGTGGACCTTTCTCTCACCTAAGCATGCGACTCAAAGTGATCCATTTCTTACATCCCACATATATCACTTACATCCATCAGAGATAGTTGAGAAATTAATCTTATATAACTTGTTTTTCATAAGTTTCTTAAAACTTTTCTTATAAATGTCTTGTTCCACATGCACATGAAAACTAAGTTTGGTACAAGATAAACATCATTTTATAAATGCTTACAAAAATATGGGTTCTAGAGTTTCACCCAAGAATTACACTAACTATATCCTCCAATATTTACTTCATTTGTTTGCTTTCAATGTCTTCTTTTCTTGAATATCCAATTTCTAGCAAGTAGTAGATTATCCTAAAAATGCCAACAATTAAAAAGTCAATCAGTATAATAAGTCATACCGTTATGTGGGAGAAACAAAATATTCACATTTACTGGTAACAACATAATTCACCCAATTATTGTTTACAAATCAAATTTAGCATTTTGACCATGACTACTCGATCCAGATACGTCCAACCTCTAGAGTCTTGTCCCTGTAATAGACATCGACCACTCTTTCCCCCAGGGCTTTGGTGCCACACCGTTGCCCCTATGACTTTGGTGATAGATCTTTCCCCCAAGGCTTAGCAATCTTTTGATGATTTCCTTGCCCCCATGGCTTCGTATTCATCATTCTTTACTTTATCTTGCATCAGGGGTGGTGCTGGATATGATCTAGTCAAGTCCATAATATGTGATAGTCATAGTCACTTTAAAGTTTGCAAGGAAATAAATAGACAATTAATCATATATTTGCAAATCATGCAGAGAAACTTGAGAAACTAGATCAGGTATTCATAGGTGTAACCAAATACCTGTCTCTGATACCAAATGTAATGATCTCACTTTTCAACAACCCCTAATTAAGAAAGGCCAAAAAGATGAGATTCATTACTTACAAATTTTCCCAAGGATCCATATTTCACAAATAATAAATAATAAAAAAAATTTCATCAATTCACAAATATTGTTTACCAAATGCTTACATGAACTTTTTATCCTCTGAAAAGTACCTTTGAGAATAATTACTAAACTATCTAATCCTCCTATATAGATTTAATACCTTCCATGGGATTTAACTTTATTTTCATGTTTGTATCTTGTATATCTAAAACACTGAGAAACAAAACGTCGGTCAATATAACAAGTTATACTGGTATGTGGGGGGAAAATAGTTCACATATATTTGTAACAATGTAATTCATTTAATTATTTCTTAACCAATCAAATTTAACATTTTTCGATCATAACTACTCAATCCCCATCTAGCCATCATCTGTCAGACCCCACGGAGATTGTCCCTGCAGTGGACAAAGGCCACTATACATAGACAATAGCATATTGGTCCTTCCTCACACAGACGGTGGACCTTAGATGACCCTTTGATCCTACCTCACAAAGACGGTACACCAAGATCTAAATCATCATTTTTCCCATAAATATACAAAAGCTCCATAGGAGGCCCATGATCTTAGCTAGTTATGTTTATACGTTGTGATAGTCATAGTCACTTTATAGTTTGTGAGGAAATAAACAAACAAGCAGTCATATATTTGCAAACCATGCGGAGAATCCATGAAGGTCACATGAAACTAGATCAGTTATTCATAGCTATAACCACATACCTTGATGGTGAGCCATGCAAATTATCATGCAATGTATACTTTGACATATTCAAACAATCCAATCAATAGATGCAAGCAATCCACATTTTAGTATGTATGAATATAAATCCTAAAGTGTCACCCTCACATGTTTGTCACATTAAACTCTACTCGAGTCCTAATCTATGTTTAGGTTTCCTTGGTCTCGAGTTGTCATTAAAGTTAGGTTTGATATTACAATTCTCATGTTCATTATCTTATTGACTTAAGAATCCTAATTCATATTAAGTGTAACCCTGGTGATCATATCTACCATATTATTGAATTAGGAACACTTATATCTGATTATTCACATTAAGGTTATAATAAGTTACATCATTGATTCTTGAGATCTTAATTACACATGTTAAAGATCATCCACTCTAGAAAACCTACTTTCTCAAGTTATGTATTGGGGTAACTAGAACTTGTTCTTTTAAAACATTATTTAAAATAATGTCATTATCCCATGGAATATTATCTTTCCATGATTTTCTTCCTTTGCATTATTCTTTACAAGAATAGCAATGCTAATTCATGTTTCCAATACATGTGTTTCCAAAATAGCTAGTTATTTATCCTTTTAATTACCTAAAAGACCATGTATTTGATTTACCTTTGGAAACATGACAGTTATTTCATTTATCATATTAAACAAATATTATTATTTACTCATGTATGAATTCCTTGTATTTAACTTGTGCCACAAGCACCCATGTCACAAATGTGAATAACATTATTATTCCATGAATAATATTGTTTAGGAAAATTTCTTATCAATTCCTAATTTTATTTATAATTCAACTTTTACCAAAATTGAGGTTATACAATAGTCCATTGTGCATCCCATCACCATCCTTATAAATTTTGTCTGCATTTATTATATTCATCATTTGATTCATAAAGTCACAAGACTATAATTTTTCAAATAATTTTATATTTATTTTTACTCCTTGAGGAATGATGTTTAATTAACATTTTTCTTCTTGTAGGCAACATATTTCAACTATCTATACATTATACAAACATGAATCAATTTATTTTCTCTGCTAGACATTTTAACTTAATAAAGTAGTGGTGAATTGTAAGAAATTCATTGTGGGCGAATCTATGAAATTCTGGTAAAAGATAATTACTATTGCTACATGGCAACACTATGCTAGGAAATGTCTGATGATGGTACAATCACACAGTGTCTTGGCTTTTGATGTCACATCACTGCTCCAACACCCATCTTCATTATGGAATAGCACTTTCATTCAACTTTTGGCATTTAAGAAAGAAAGTATTGTTATTAGCTTTCATGTATGCAATAAGAAATATCTACACTATACGATTTTCTTTCTCTTGATTATTACATCAATTGTATATAGCTAAGATTGGTGTTTGTATTAATCCTCCTGAAAATAGAGTGTTAGCAATTGGTATTTGTTGGTTTGTTTGTAGAACTGATTACACATATAGTTCAGTGTGAAGTCACCTACAAATATTGTCATTTTATTATTATCAAACATGTTAATTTTATTTAATCTTTATGATACTCAATTATTTTTAATGCTTCAACATTTCAATGTCACTCATTTTCTTTGATTGCCATAAATTATGATAGGATATAGTTTTCTACTTATTGGTGAGTTTTATATGTCCATGCATGTATTAATTATGTGGCATACACAAAAAAAGACCAATCTAAATTTGTGGATGAAATCGGTATTTTAGTTTTTACTTCTAAATACCATAAAATTTCATAGTTATTGATAATAATGTAATCCACTTTTCACGTGGATATAATCACACAAGTTGATTTTCTAGATTTGATTATCACACTCACACAAGACCTTTCCTTACATAATTAAAATTTATTATTAACTTTTTACTCAACAACTTATAAAATAAGATCATGAATGTGATGTTCAATAATGGAAGACATTATGTTGATACTATGGTTGTCATCTCCTTTGTCAATATTAAGATAGAAGAATATGAGAGAAGATTTAAATGTATATACATATTTTTTTTTGGTCGGTCAAAAATGCGTGTTACTATTAATACCAAAACTTTGGGCACTAAGTACCCCATTACATCTAAAGGAGCTAATAAGGCTCAACAAGGATCAAACCCCCACGCAGGAGGAACAAAAAAAACTAGACGTCAGATACCCCTCGCAGGGGGTAATCTGAAGATCACTAGATAAAGGCATAGAAAAAAACCTATCAAGTTACACGAACTAAAGACCAAACATTCCTACCAGGAGGAAGATGATCCAACCTACAATTGCATTCAATCATCCCACCCACAAATAGCAACATAGATCAAGCCATAGCTACCTCCACCTTTCCTGCCTGGATCTAGCTTTATGGAACCAAAAGTCTTATCTGACCTTCTTAGGATTCTGTATGGGATGAACATCCAAGTAAGAACCCTCGCGGTCGACTCTGGAAGGCAGAAGATGACTCATTAGACAAGCATCACCCTAAGCAATCTTGCAGCAGGGACCAACAACAAAGTAGATCGAGTTCAACCTTTCAATGCTATGCACATTACCAACTGTCTTATACATCCACCCACAAAGTGTGATAATGCGCATAGAAATAGAAATCTCCATCAATCAACTTCCCTGACAAACATCCCTGCTGATGTCCTGCAAGGGATCTAAAACCATCTCAAGTAGTCAGATCAGCTACTGGTTGCCCTGAGGCAAATCATCGAACACCAGGAGGTGTCCCAAACGCAGCAACAGAGAAGATCAGCAGCCAAGCCCATAGGGACACCATGCCCGTGACCATGCCCGTAGGAGCAGATCAACGACACACAGCAGTAAAAGGCTCGAAAGGAGGAGAAGAAGAACTGCCCCCCCCCCCCCTAAACAAACCACACAAATTCCTGTACACACAGAAGCCCCTCATCAAGCACCTAGAGTGCATGAATTCGCAGCTACAGAGGAGCCACACAAGAACATCCATCAGGAGGATGCCACACTAACCAAGCCGGTCACCTGTAGAAGCATCGCTAGAGGGGAATCCCACCGGTGGGGGGAGAGGCTGGAGCCCAACCACCAGTCAGGGGTGACCAACAACCACCCTTATGTTAGAGGGAACTCCACCCGAGCAGAGAGCCCTTGTAAGCAGAATCAGTGAAGCCTTACTTTTGTTGGTGAAGTCACGTTGCACAGGAGAGCCAGGAAGGAGAAAGACTGCCCCCCTAGACCTATCCCACGCCTCGCCATATGGCCTAAGGTCATCCGCCAGCTGAGCTGTAACAGATGTGAAAAGCCCGACCACCACCACCCTGAGTCGGGCAAAGAATGAGAAGCATCCCAACGCGAGTGTAGCCTCCATCTTCAGGAGGCGTAGTACCTCTGGCCTAATGATGAGATACCCATCCTCATCGTCATAGGTGAAGGGGGACGTGCCACTGAACTAAACGAAATCACCACCGAAATCACCAGGATGCAAGAAGGACCGACGACGATGAACCCGGATCTGGTTAGCTCTTTCCACCCATCACTCTTGAATGGAGTGGAACCGACCAAGTCAGATAGCCACCCCTCTGACCCAGGGATTCTCCTCGCGCCGCTGCACAACTCACCAATCGGCTCATCCGGAGGCGACACCCAACGACCGCACCCATATCACCAGCGAGTTGCTTCGACTCTCTCTTCTCTAACTAAAAGCACGCCGAGACCGTTAGGGCTAGGGGGAGGAAGACATCAAGGAAGACACTCCCTCCCCCCAGTGGTAGCCGCCGGGAAGGATTCAAGTGAGAAGGCAGAGCGAACCCTCAAAATGTATATACATATTGATATATAGAAGTAATATATATATATATATGTTGTCCTTCTGAAATATATTCAATAATTTTTATTTATCATCATAATGTTGAGAGATCCCAATTTAAGACAATTTTATTTAAAAAAATAGGAATTTATAATAAAAAATATTTTTTTGGATAAATTATAGGAGTTTAAAATGTAGCTTCACATTTTAGAACGTGCCTAAATTCCATTACAAAAATCATGTATAATTACATCAATTTATTGTATACAAAATTTAAGACTATTTTCTCGTAAATATAAAATTAATTATAAAAGTTACAAGTATCCTAATTTTGTTTGTATAAACAACATCGTATCACTTATTGCACATAATTATTTTGTCCATACCATCGAACTAATTTAACACATCTACAACCATTCCTCAATATGCTTTATCTTTTACTCCTCCTACTTCAAACTACTATGATGTTTTGACTCCATGATCACCACTTTGGGTGACTCATATTTGTGTATCATACTATTATTTAAAATCAAAATTTAATACCAATGACTAAATTTTAAAAAAATATCTATATGAAAGTAATAACAAATAAATAATATAAAAATTATGAATATAAAGTTGTCTAATTAGATTGTCATGTGCATGGCACATTTGTATTTACTAGTCTCCCTAAAAGAGAGGAAAAGAATTAATGTTGACTATTACCTTCCTAGAGTACATGGTACATAAGGAGATCCTTAGAGTAAAAAGTACATAACGAATGGGACCAATATTATAAGTGATTGAGTGTTAGTCCAATATTGTAATACATATTCATTAAAATATAATTAAAAATGTTTGTTTATCTATCTTTTTGCCCAATAATGTTTCATTTTTATCTTTTCTTATTTCTCAAAGCTTCACAAGTGTACAAGAACAATATATATGTATCATTTACCCATGTGCACAACACATAGTGCTGGATCGATGTTTCACATATTTTCTAGGTGCAACAAATCCATGATTGAAGCAAAGTACTTGAGGACACTAATGATGGATCTACTTAGTCATATAATTACTCTTACCTTTATTTTTCCTTCTTTAATTGATGTGTAGGATGCAACACATCTCTTATGTACTTTCTTTTATTCAATGATAGATTTTCATTCTAAAATAAAATGTAAAACTATATTTTCTAATTATGAATGATGTTTTGTGTGGAAATTCTTGGTGCTTGTTAACACAATCCATATTCTGTTATTATAGATAATGATCACAAATCCTCATAGTTTCACTCTTGGCATCTTGTTAATATGAGTACATGTATATCAACGGAATGTCACCATGGAAAGTACGTTGGAATTTGGTTCATCACATGATGTCTCTGAATTGTATAACCAAATGCACAAATCAATAGTCAGCCACAAACTTCAATATGTGAATAGTAGAGCAAATGAAACTCCAGATTCCAAGCTCTCCAATAAGCATGCAAGGTAATGATCCATATAACAACAAAAGAAGCACCACCGAACAAAAAAAAATAGCATGAAGATCCATATAGATATCCATAGAAACAAATTCTTCCTTTATTTCTTTAGATCTCCTCCATCTAATATTTTACCTCTACTCATTGTCCTCTTTTCTCCCCCTCACAACAACCAAAAAAATAATGGAGAGAGTGGTTGGGTTGGAAGTAATTGATAATACGATTCGATGTGCTACATGACCCGATTAGACATATTTGTGTATAAAATGGATATTTGGATGATCTGAATGGGCCCTTTTGTCTGGACCTTAGCTAGATCAATGATCCAATTAGTTATATATATAGTGAATGTAGGGGAAGCACAAGTATTGAGGTAGAGAATGTTGTGTAGAATTAGGGAAGGGGGTAGTAGTGGGTAGCGAATCAGGTAGTGACTAAACTAGCCAAGATGGTTGACTGGGTTTTGTTTGGGTGACATGCATATGAGAAGGACATGTTGGTGTGTGACAATTGGGATTAAAGAGGGAAGTAGAGGCAAGGGATAAGGAAGGAATGATGGCAATAAGTGATTTTGTAATAGGGAGGTGGCAGAAATTGGGATTCCTAGAAGTAGGAGGGGTGAAGATGTGAGGGTGGAGAAGTGGTAGTAGATGTAAACGGGGTTGAGGTCAAGGGTGACAGTGTGTGAGGGTTCAAAAACATAATTTTACAACAACAAGTGATTACACTATTTGTGACAGTGGTGTTGTTTATGACACCAAGGGAGGTTACAACAACAGGGTGGATCATATTAAGGTATCAATAATGGTGGAGGTAGGGCAAGATAGAGGCAATCAACATTGAGTGAGGGGCCACAATGTCTAGGAGAAATATGGGTAGAAGAGACGAAGGGAGACCGTTGAAGCCTAGGATGGTGTCTGGCAGTGATCAAGCTAAGAAAAGGCAGTGACTGCCGAAAGGCAGATGTACTCATGTTTTCTCTTTGTTGGTATGTATGCCCAAAGAGCCAATCATATGATGATTGTAATGACACATCTTATAAATGATTTGATTAGTAATAAATGCAACCTTCCAACTTATTCTATTTTAATCAGTTATGAGATAATAATGAAACATAATTAATATCTAAAGAATGATATAAGTCAATGATGTATGTCTTCGAGTTGAGGACCTAAAGGATGAGATCATATGGATGTCAAGAGTATATGCATTCTTGTTATGTCCCTAGTCAGATGTGATTGTGGAAGGCTAATAGATAGCAATAACACTTAAGACTAGAGTGTGTGTTGGTTGATGAAAGAATTTCAATAGTCATGATATATAATATCAAACCAAGCACATAGATACTGGTTAGAGAACAGTGTATCTGACAGACCCACCTTGACAGTGACACATGAAAACCATGATTGGTAGTCAGATTCATCTCTCATAGTGATGGTGGTGATTGTGGTTCTAAGACCTAAAATCACTACACTCATCACATGTCATTTGGTGTACTTTGACATCATCTACGGTGCTCCTGAATAAGGGTTGCCATAAAGGTGGTGCTCAGGTGCACTGTGACACATGGGGATGATTGTGAGTGATGTAGATGGGATTTGTCCCTCCTATAGGAGTTTGATATCCTGGTTACTTGATAAGCAAGACTGAGAAATGCATGATCATCCTGATGTGAGTCAATATGTGATACTGAGCTTACACATATCTTAGACATTTTGTTCTTGTTCAAGGAACATGGATTGAATGTTGAAGAGGATGACGATTCCATACCTCAAGTTCAATCTAGATATCATAGACAAAGAAATTATACAATCATTGTAACAACAATCACAAATTGTAGGTTAAGTTGTTCTCCAACTTCTCCAATTACTTGGATAGAAACGAAGCCTTTCTAGATACCAATCACTGCTTGTGAGATCATAATATGATTATGAATATCACTGCCAACATAGTTTGGAGCCTATCGAGCCACAAGCATAGGATGTATTAGAATAGGAGTATAATTGTGGATGTGATTGGAAATGTTCCAAATCAAATTGATTACTAAAACATTTAGGTAATATATTGGAAGAATATTGGTTAATTAATTGATTCTATGATATTATTTTAATAGTCCATGAGCAACATGTTTTAAATGTAGCTGCAGCTTTTTGTTTCCCAAGGGGCTTTGGTAAAACCTATTTGCTTTCCTCTACTATTAATAGAGACATGACAGCCGGATTTTGAGATATGCTTAGACACGCTCTTGTACATGAACCCTATCCATCATCATCCCTAAGCAAGGGAGAAGGATAGGAACCTCAATGCTAGCACGTCATCAAAGCAAAAGACTACTCCTTCTCGTCGGCTTGCAAAGCGTGACATGTAGTTCCAGTCCTTCTGTATGGATGAAGTAGAGATGCAGAAGCTGAGTTGTCTATGTTTAGAGGATGAATGAGGGTTGTCTTTGCATGTGAGGAGTGATGCACATCACTGATCAAAGAGACGTCACTGGACTTGCTTCACAATGAGGTATACTCCACGCATCCTCCTTCTGAATACATTGTTATCGACGAGATCTGCTAATAAGGTACACGTGGAATCATGTTGTTTCTTCCATTGTGCCTGTCACCTCTACAACACCCAACACTCTCCTATTAGGGTTTCCTAAGAGCTTCCTACTTTGAGACTATGTCTTGAAGTAAATGCAATGCTAGTAGAGATATTGCATTAGAGGAAAACTACTCTTATCTATAGGATAAACATGAAGCGTATAGACTTAGACAAAATCCTAATGGGCCAAACACTTAGGCCCATTTACTAACTAAATAACTCTCAACATAACTCACATTTTTAATCATTACTTATTTACTTGTATATCTATAGAATTAACTTAAAGATCACTCTCAAGAAAAAAAAACATTCCTTGGCTGTTTGTTTATCTTGATTTGAAATATCAAATTTACTGTTGTTTATTTGGAATATTTGTCATTTGCCACAATCAAGCATTGCTAGAACTAAATTGAGGAATCAAAAACCTTTATACATGTTTGGACTTTCTCTTTGAAGACTACCAATCATAGTATAACTATAGTAAGTGGTGGATATTGTTATTATTAAAAAACTAATAGACTTCAACCTTCAATTTAATTTTATTACACTTCCATGACTCTGCGTAGAGATAAGGGATATGAGGCTCCAATTTTTTTTAATTCAGCTTGATGCAGTCTTACTTAGGATTTTGAGGGAACATGAATTTCCAATCATAGATAGAATATAACAGGTGAGAAATTGATTTTCAATCTTACCTATTAAAATAATGTCAAATGGAAGTACTTAGATATATATAATAATGGATCATGTTTTATTATTCATAGCATATTGTATCATACTCCCTATACTACCTCTTTGATATTCAATGAATATCTATTTAAAACTCTTGTGGTATAGTGGAAATTTACATGTACATATATTTTATATCAATCTTATGACTAGCTTGTGCCCTTTTACTTCACCTGAAATACATTTTGGGGGATACTTGAACATATAAGACATGTTCCATGAACATCACTGTAATACTTTAGTGCATACCTAGAAAGAAGTTTGTAGGATATTCCCTCTATTTTACCCAAAGTTTTGTTTTGGGAAATTTCAATTGCATTTGATGTGTATATATATATATATATATATATATATATATATATATATATATTCCTTAAAAACTTCAATATGTGCTCTCATGAACTATATGAATGTACAATATTTTTCATTTGTCCTAAAGTTAAAATATGTCAAAAAAATTATGCAAGGACCAATTTTTTACTGGACTCATGAGTTAAATAAAATGTTTCCATAATATTGGTCATGGTAAGGCATGAATAGTTTTTACCTCAATTACCAATGATGCAATGCATGTGTCAATAAGGTGGGAAGTGGTCCTTACATACGCAAGGCTTAAAACAATATATATCTCATTAAGACTTGATGTCATGTTAGAAAAGACCCAAAGATTATATTCATCCCTATCAGACTTTAGTATTTTGTGTTGGAGGTTGTATGCCTATATTTAGGGCTTGTAAGTACTAACAATGCCTATTTAGAGTACTTATTCTATATTCAAAGTGTTATGAATTTTTTTCCCATGTGATAACATTTCATATGTTCTGTCCACCCTGCACATATCCTTATAGTTTTTTGAGTGGGTGTTGAATTTATGATGGACAACCCCCTCTTCTTGATAGGTGTAGGCTTGCAAGCAACATGTCACCACCATTTTTCATGATTAATCCATCAAATAACTAATGCACACTAGTTCTTATAGGGCTTTAAAAAAGAGGACCATATGATAAAAGGAACAATTTACATTATAGTTTAGGGTACCAAATTAGCTCCATTTAGGAGTTCAGAAGCAAAACCCCATATTTCTTCCAGAGAATCTCGGCATGCTTGTGTTTTCTATTCATATTTCCATTAGATCTTTATTTGTCACATCAATTTGAGAGAAATCTCTATTTTCTCAACCTTTATTCTTATTTATTATTGGAATATGTTATGTTTATTTATGAAAAAATTCATGGTGGGATGTCCTTTTCCTTCTTAATTGAGTATTATTTCAATATGAATCTTTTCACAATTTATGGATTAGCATTTCAATTAGTATTTTTGAAATTTTGGGTAACCAATGGTGGAGATTATAGGCATTTCTAGTTTCATGGATGCATGAATTAACTATCTTCATTGCATTTTCTTTTTTTGTCAAATGGAAGGTGATAGTAGCTCATATTCATATTTAAAGAAGATGATCGAGTACAAAAAAAGTTCCCAAAATGTGGATATGTTGGATGGTCAACAAGAGACAATGCTCGAGGTTACATAGAGGTATAAGTGGATTTCCATTAGCTCTGTATGTTGATTTGTAGTTGATCGGCTCAAAGCATGGGTGGAAACTACAAGCATGATTTCTCATTCTACACTTCATCTTTGCACTTGGCTCCAAGAGACACCCACAACGAATTACATGGCTTGTGGTAGTAAGTTGGGTCAAATACAAGGATAAGGGTGATAATTCATAAGAAACTAAGTGCTTATCTTAGCTAAGTCAAAACAGAAGCTTGGGTTTAGTTTTCCAAAAAGGAATTGAGAAATCAACAAGGAAGAAAATCTAAGTTACAAAACAAATTAAAACAATCATGCTTATTTTTTAAATAAAATGATAAGTAGGAACTTAGATTAGGGTCAACCAATAAAGATAGATCACCAACCATATAAATTTTATTCTTTTTTTGTCCGAACACAATATTCTACAATCAATAACCATAAACATCTAATACCTTTCTCTCTCTCGAGATGGGGGTAGATCTAGGTTGAGGGATGCCTCTCTTTGAACATGGGATCTAATCAACCATAAAAAAGCAAAAATATGATAATATCTTTAGTGATCTCTTGGTCCCATGGATTCACACTATTTCATGCTTGGGATCTTTGCAAATGTTTATCGTAGAAGTCATTTTGATCGAACATCATAATAAGGTAGTGAATCATTTGAGCAATGCGTTAAAAATAAGAGTGAGGAAACAAAACTTGTTGGGATATATATTAAATAAAATAAGAATAGTCACATGGTTTGTAGGGCCTAACGACTATCCAAACCCAAGTTTAAGGGGTTTAATTACTCATATTATGGATGGACACCATCATATTTCAACTTGACAAGGCTATTTCCATGATAAAAATAATAATAATTGAATGACAAGGCTAAGAAAAGAGGTCAATTATAGGGTAGATCCTCCCAGATATTCCACCTTCTAGCTTGAAGTATTTCCTTCTACATTAGTCTATCAATCACCTCAATTTCAATCAGACTACTTTATATATGGCAATTGATCGATTGTCCTTAATTGTCTAGATGTTCTTCTCTTTATTAAGAAAAATGATCAATATCAGATCAGTGTCTTGGATGGTACAGAGGCTGGTCAATTATGTGGTTAATTAATGTCTATTATGATATTGGACTCTAGTATGGTAGTGTCTCAGCTTCCTTGTAAAAAGCCTTAATTCCTCAAAAATGTGTCCAAGGGGTCCTATCTATATGAACGACTAGGAGTCAGAGGCACCGTTGAAAAGATTTGATTTGTCTACATGGAAAAAAATCATCATACTTGGGGTATCAAGGATGTACCTCCATAAGTGATGGTTGATTTTTGTTTTGTCGATAACCAAGGGTCGATCATTCCATTGATCATTTGAAGTAACTTGAGAACATGAATGGGTGTCTATCAACTTTTGATACTTGACTGATACTTGGTTGCCTTTTCTCATGAATCGACTTCTAACTCAATATATGGCTATTGGATTGGTGTTAGTGGTAATCATATTGACTTTGATGGTTGTTAGGTTTGATCGATGATGATTCCTTGATTGGTCCCTTTTTCCTTAATGAGGTCGATGGATGTTTATCTTATCAACATGCATGAGGTGTTCCTGAAAGTTGATGTCAATTGGCATAAACCTCAACCAGTGGAATTAGATCAGTCATACCTTGATAGGTGTGTATTCAGGTACCTATCCAGTTTGCTCTAAAATTTTCCATTTTCCTGAAATTTGAAGGATCGATGATTATAAAAGTATTTACTTCAATTTGATACAAGGGTGAATATAAAAGTATTATGCATGTAATTCATGATAATTCTAAGGAAAAATAAGAATAAAACATCCAAATTTTTTTATTGTATCAACCTCCACCAAACTTAGCATCTAGCTTGTCCTTATGCTAATACTAGAATCAGAATGTATATACAAACAAGTTAGGAGATAAAACATGCAAAGATCAAAATTATGATGATTGGTACTATTCTTATGTTAGAATCTTATTAAGATAGTTTGCATTTTGCAGACTGACTTTTCCTCCTGAAAAAGTCACATGGATTCAGACTACATTGATCATGTTTTCTATGGCTTTCATTCCATAGTGTTTCATGAAATGAATTCATGCAATTTATCATAACACACATTCCCTTTGGAGGTAGCTTTCACTCCCATTTTTTATTATCCACAATGGAGGATGATGTTTGGTCTGGACAAAGATGATGGTAAAATCCTTGCACTTTTTAGTTCATTCAACTACAGGTTTGTTCAGTGAGTAGTAGTCCAAGCCACTAGGATTTAGAGTTGTGATCTCACATCCTACCTACTACTGCCCCATATTTATGTAGCCTTTAATGACAACCATGAAAAACCAAGGTTATATGCTATTATCTTATACTATTACTATTGGATATGACATATATGTGTTCTTAAGCAAAGCAATACACTGTTAGGGCAATGCCTTTACTGTCTAAACATGGAACAAATCTCATGCTTTTATTCAAATTCTACTTATATTCCTCTCTTTTTGAGATTGCGTCATATATGTTAGGGTTTTTTATGGAGCAACAAATTGGTTAGAACTTTCCTTATCTAAGGGCATCCTTCTTTAGTAAAAGTTGAGAGGAAATTAGGTGAATTAATTTAGTAGCATGGGCAAGGATCATCTTTTTCTTGAAGGGAACTATTAGGGCTTCAGGTGAACATAGGTATGCATAGTGTCTTGATTGAGGATTGATCTAAGAACGTTATAATCCATCTAAAATTTAAGTAAACCAATGACCTAACTCATTTTCCCCTAAAATAAAATGTATATATGTAAGGAGTGGGGTCCGAGAGGGACCACTGCTTAATTTAAGAAAATAATTGCGTAAAACCACGTTCACTCATAACTATAAAATAATGACTTTTAAATAAAAGGTGTGCCTAATAAATTCTCAACCATATTGGTAAAAGGAGAACACCTTTGTGGCAGCGGAAAGTAAATCTAACTATTACAAAGTTTTCTTGTTCAAAATTAACATAGGGGCCATTCAGGGCAACTAACAAGATATGATTCAAAACTAATAATATCAAAGTGTAGTTAGCAACCTTCCCATTTTGGAAGTCCTCCTTGAAACTAGTCTTGCACAAGGCCCTCCTTCTTCCTAAACCTCATGTTGTGCAACCTCTGGTTGGGTCAATAACAACACCCAAAAGAAGGAGAAAAGAAGCAAACAAGAGAAGAGATGTCAACAAAGCTCTGTATGTGCAATATAATAACAACTATATATTAAAGAAAGATTGAGTAAAGAGGTCTCAATAAAGGAAAACCCAAGAGAGAATTTTAGTAGAGTTAACAGATTGAATAGACAAAATGACACTAATTGTTCATAACAAATCTTACCAATTAGGACAATAACATAAAATGAGGATATACTTATGTGGCTTTACATGTGAGAATACTAGAAAAACATAAATAGGTTCGTGGGAAATAACACATATACCATGAATATGGAGTCAACATGAACGTATACAAATCTACTCTTGGCAGGATAGGATACACATATGCTATAATAGTTTCTCTTGCAAGAATAATCACCTCTACATTATCAGTTGTGGGTATATTTGTCACAAGTACATCAAATCATATACACGATGATTCAATCAAATATCTCAAAAAGTTCCAAAATGCCCCAACGAGAAGAAACAATGGCAGAAGAAAATGAGGGGGGCAAAAGGGTAATCTGTGAAGGGGTCATATTCTTCACAATGCCATGCCATGGAAGTAGCAGCTCGAGAGAAAAATTGGGGAAGACTGACTCAAGTAAGAAATCTCAGTTCTAAAAAGATAAAAAACAAAGGATGGTATAAATTGTGTAGATATTTTCTCTAGGGTCAATCTAAATAAAAAAGAAATATGTATCTAGTGAAATGAAGCATTGTTACTCTACCTAAATTTGAAGGGGTCTTGGAATAAGGATAAGTAAAGATATTCTAAAATCTTATCTTATGTTAAACTGTTGGGATGTTTCTAGGAAGAAGGGCTCACTTTGGGTCACACGGATCTCAAAGTAATATTTAAAGAACACCACCATTTGGTTCAACCAGGGATCTTCTAACTTTTCTTGGTTGTTTAATAATTTAATTAGGATCATCTCAGAGATTTTGCCTTTTATTGTGTTTCATGTTGGCAAGGGAGTTGATTTTATGTTGTGGAAAGATCCTTGGTTAAAATCTAAAATTCCTTAGTAATTGGATGGGTCTTGAATTCATAATCAGAGCTGGTCTACCTCATAATTCTCGTGTCTCTCTAATTCTATTTAACAATGGTTGGTGTGTTCCAAAAAGTAGATGCTCTGATCAAGTTCTTGAAGTCATTAAAAAAATTGATGTTCATTTGAGTAATCATGATCACATCACGTTTAATTGATGTGATAATACTAGTATTAGCAAGATTTTTAATGTATCAGAATCAAAGGCAATATTGATTATATCATCGAATGGATTTCGAAGTGTAAAACACCTAAGAACTGCCTTGTGCATCTTTGGAAAGCAAGGAATAACAAAATCCCAACTTCTAAAAATGTGAGAAGAATCAATATTCAGACAACTACTATTTGTTTTCTTTGTTTTAATGGATATGAAGATATTGATCACATCATCTTTCAATGTCAGTTTAGTGTCAATCCTTATGAACATGTTGTTCTGATGGGTTTGCTTTCCAAGAGGCCTCTTCGTTGGGATGATATTCAATCTTGAGCTACTAGCCAGGAGAGATCTAGCTTTGCTTTTATTTCCTATTATGTTTGGAGAGAAAGGAATTGCAGTGTGCATGGTAACAATTCCCTTACTTGGTCTAAACTTTGGTCTTCCATTGAGAGGGATATTTGTCTATTCTATGACTAGTTTCTAGCTGGTTATGTTTCTCTCTGGTGATCCAGGGATGATGGTTATAGTATATGTATTGAATTCATGTTACTGGATCTACAATTTGTCAGCCAACCCTACTCTAGTTTCTAGTTCTCTTACTCCCTCATCTTGCTCATCTTGGTTGAATAGTTAGTTCATCTTTTGGTCTTTTAAGATTGTTCCTCAATTTGTTTTTGGAAGATGAATATAAGTCATCTACAATTTCTATGGATTTTGTCTGGAATTTCCTATTTGTTGGGCTTTTTCCATCTAGACATTTAGACATGCCTACACTGAGGATGGATACTCTGTGCTTTGGATACATGTGTTATCCCTGAAGTTAATTTGATCAGGAGCTTGATTTTTCTCTAGTTTTTGGCTTGATTGCTTTGTTATTACTGAAGATGTTGTTCACTAATTTTCTCTAGAGGCTTGGTTTCATAATGATCTTCTTTGGCTTAAAAAGAATTTTTCTTTTTTGCATTGAGTGTCTCATTTGTGGATATCTGAAAGCACATATTCTTTATTCTTTTGTACAGGGCTTTGGCCTAAAGCCTCTTTTATTTCTCTTTTTACTTACCTTACATTGTACTCAAAGAATTACAAAAATAGTAAAAGGAGTTTTGCTGATAAAAAAAAAAAGAAAACAAAGGATGGGAATCGAGGCAACCCCCAAATTTACTCCACAATGCAAGGGTTGAGCGGCAAGAAGCTCCAAAAGTGTGAGTCGAACAAGGGCTCAATAAAGATGAAATTGGCAGCACAATAAGCAAATGGCACCAGGGAAGTATTACACGTGATTGGGTGGAACTAGGAATATGATTAGATATATGTCGGTTTCGGCCATAAGGCTTATGGTGTGTGCCTTTGAAAACTTAAGAAATAAGAAATGGTCATTTCTCGATCCTCCGAGATAAGATTTGAGTAAGGTATTAATGGGTGTAAATTTTCACCAGGACACTAGTGGCGAAGAAATATCAGGAAACCATTAAGTGTGGAGGGAGAAATCAACATTTTACACT
Organism: Alisma plantago-aquatica; assembly: GCA_963693085.1. Lineage (NCBI taxonomy): Eukaryota > Viridiplantae > Streptophyta > Magnoliopsida > Alismatales > Alismataceae > Alisma > Alisma plantago-aquatica. The sequence continues at coordinate 616,795,122 of OY856415.1, forward strand.
ATTGTGCTCACAACTTTTCCTTTCCTTATTTGTGTGAGGTTGAAGACAACCAACTGGCCACCCGATCTACAATGCGATGACCGGGGAAAATGTGTGCATTGGATAAGATCACAGGTACGCATGACACATAACATTTATTGTCTTTCCAAATCAAAATTTTCTAAAGTGATATTGATGTATTGTTCTTTTTCTTCCCAAACCAAAGTGGAAGAGTAAAAAATGCCCAATTAATATGAAACTTGGCAAGTATAGGGACCCAAAGAACTTGAATTTCAATCAATTTAGCCTTTCAAAAACTATAAAACCCAAAACCCATAACTTGAGAGATAGCTTACTTTGAACACATTTATGCATTCTTTAATCATTTAATATTCAAATTTCGTGTGTGAATCCTTATTATACACAACTATACATACAAAAAATATAGAAATTTTTTTTTGTACTTAAATCCTCCAATATGGTAAATTTGCACAACTATCCCAAATTAGTATATTATTCATATTTATTGTATTAAAGTCTCGAATGATTATTTTATTGGATAAAACTCTATATTTGAATATTATTAAAATCCTAATACAATTGATATTAGGAATAGGGTTCTATAAAAAATATTGTATGGAAAAGGGGAAAAAGTAATATTTACCTAAGTTTGATATGTTACAACACCACCCCTTAAAGAGGATTTCGTCCCTGAAATCCAAATGACCTAAACCAAGAGTTTGCTAATCAATATAGTACTTATTAAATTCACCTATATCATGAGGGTAGTTCCAATGTTTAGATAGGCATAACTAGTGCCTAAGGGTATTGCATTGATCTACTTTTCATTTTTGGTGGTTCCACCAATCAAGTTATTTATTTTTTCAAATTATGCAGTAGTTATATGTCAATGTATCAATAATTATGGCCTAGTTATTGTGTTTATGTCCAAGCATCCTTAAATTCAATTCCACCACTAAATACTAGAGGATACGTGACTTCACTCCTTAAAAGAGTTCATCTACCATCCATAGCATATTCACAAAAGGTGAGTTAACTAATTTGTACATAGGTACAACTTTTCCTCATACATTGCTCCCAACTTGAGGTTTAGGATTTTCTATGACTAAATTGATGTTTTATACTTCTAAGGTTTATACACATAAACCCATTTTTTCTACATATAATACTATAATGGAAAATAGCTTTTGTGAAAAAAATTGTACATCCCAAAAAGCAATTGAATAAGATAAGTTTAGCATCTTGATTGAGTTTGTTTCCAAAAATTAATGTCAAACCATGAATTTCAATGCAAATAAACCCTAACCAAATACCCAAGTTTTGAAAGTTATCACTTAATGTTTCAAATTATAATGTTTATAGAATGTTCAAAATAAATTCAAAGACAAATGCATATTATCAATCCAATTGTAATTCTTTTTCATCAAAAGTATCCATATTCAGAGAAATAGTAACACATATGGGTTAGAGTGAAATGAACCACGCAAACGATCACAAGTTGACCTAATAAAATTTTATAATAATTTAAGTTGTGCATATCAAGTTATTTCAAAATATGGGCCCCAAATTGTTTTTAAGTACTCATATATGATTAATAAATGTTTCTCAAAAGAGAAAATAAATATGGTTGTGGTCGTCAAATGTAGAAACTAACTAAATTTTTAGATTCTGCATAGTCAAATTAGCTAACCCTTCATTTTTGAATGAATTTCAATCCTTGATGTTTCAATTTAAATTAGAAAGAAAACTCCTTAAACTAGTATGTTTCCCTAATCTTGATCATGTTGGACTTTGGTCTAAGAGATTTTCTTGGACTTAAATTAAGTGTCACTCTAATATTGTGCTAGAGTCACAAACCAATTATGACTCTTAGATAGAGGGGAAACAATCCCCCCTTTGATCTGACTCACGAGGGTAGGAAGGACACCATAAGAATGTGAAGCCCCTCCCGCTTCTGGTCTCTCCTTTCACCAAGTCTACGATCAATTCCTCTCACTATCGGGAGAGCTCAACCGCCTCAAAACGGGCCAATTTGACTAATTGACTGTAAAAAAACACGGGTTTCTATAAATTAACTGACAGGTTCAACTCAGATTCTTCATCAAAAAGCCCTTGAATCAAAAACCCGTAATTATACGTCCACGAGGTGTGAAAAGCTTAAGTGCATGCATCAAAATATGTACAAATGTCTCCCTCCCTCAATTTCATCCCACATCCATGGAACAACCACCAAAGCACACCCTCCTTACCCACTTCATTCATACCAAGCTCTCCTTACCCCCACTCAACTCTGGTGGTTCCAGGTGTGGAACTAGATGCCCTCATAGTCATCTGGGGGCATCAAATAATCTCTAGATCCCTCAGAGTATTGATTCAGATGTTCAACTGGCTGAAGAAGGTATCTTTCCCTTTTTCTACACATGTTCATGGAATTTTGCAGTGACCCAAGTCATGTTCATGTCTTTCCTATTGTTGTTCCTTTGATTTTCTGTGCTAATGAAACTCGGATGTGGGCCAGTAGTTTCTTGATTGATTGATATCCATCTCACAAGCTTTAGGTTCCAATGTTTCTAGAGAAGCTTTATCTCATGTTTCCCCCAATTTTCATGGTTTCTTCTCTCCTGCCATCATGTATAGAGGGATGGTTTTGTTCCATACTCTGTAAAATATAAGACATTGGTTGTTAGGTTCATCAATGACGTGAGTGAGATATATCCCACAATATCAATTTCAAGTTTTGATGGTTTGATGATTGTGTTTTTCTAGGATTTAACCTCTGTACACTATTGAAGGGATGAGGTTGAAGAAAGATCCTTGAGTCCGTGTTACATGTTTTCCCTTAGATGATTCATCATTGTGTCACACATGTTTGGGGGGAAGTTGGAATCTTGGACTTATGTTGTTTTGATTGTGATTTTTAGTTGAGAGGGGGCCTAGGCAACATGTGCAGTGTTTCTTGGGCCACCTCATCATTGACCATGCCGGTAGTGGATTAAGAGGTATACGTGGCTTTTTGGTGTTTTATTTTTGGTATGTTCTTCCAAAATTCACAATGATTAAACCAGTGGTCAGAAAATTTTATGCAAATATGTTTTGGTAAGGATTTTTCAAGATCTAGGTTGTGGATTAAGATTTAAATCCCATTTTGAATCCATTTTCCCTTGATTCATTAAAGAACCAGGAAAGCATAGAAATAAACTTGAATACTAATTATTAATGAATGTTAATTTCTTTAATAGGGTAATTAGGGTTCAATCAACCCTAACAATGTGATTAGGGTTTCATCAACATAAGAAGAACAATTAGGATCTTCTCTAAGAGAAAGGTAAATGGTCCATGCACTTTGAACATAAGTATTATTAATTTTCAAGTATGTATGTATAATGAATGCTATAATATATTATCTACTATTTCAATTGATAAAAGTCAACAAATTTATAATTAATTGAATTCATGTTTAATGTAAATATTATCAAATCATCTTCATTAATTAAAGATAAAGTTACAAATAAATTTTGAGAGAAGGTTTAGAGCTTCAAGAGAAAGATGAAGTTAAATTTAACTTATATAAGATCCTCATCAAGAGGCTCCTTAAAGAAAAACTAAGAGGAACTTTGATGCATAATAGAAGATGAACTTTGGTGTAAAAGAGAAGAGGCACCTTAGTGCAAAACCTGAAGATTCTTATATAAGTCAAGATAAAGGAAATGGTTTAAAAGAAATTATGTGTCTTTTTAAATGTTTAAGAGTTTACTTTCATTTTACATGTTTACTTCAAGATAATATGTATTCAATTACACTTACAAATATTTGATGTGTGGTTGGGGGTGTGATGCCCACAGGTACATAGAAATGTCAAAGATAAAGCCATATGAAGGTCAACCTAAAGAATAGCTCAAGGTTTTGTCAAGATTTGTCTGTGGGCTCCATCTACCTAGATGATCCAATCATTTATATATGAGTTTCTTTCATGCTTTAAATCATGTTTTGAGATGAGGTTGTGTATTCAAGAATCCAACTTTGTATTAGATTGCCTTTGAACATTGTATGAATCAATTTCAATATTAATGCATGGTGATTTTTTACTTTATTTGTAATGTTTGTTATTCTTATGACATCCCATTGAGATTAAGTCCCCCATGTTATGGAAAACATAGGAGTTTCTTATATTGATATATGTATACTCAAAGGGGGTGTTGCAAAAACCATGGAAAGAAATTCTAAAAATGGTGCCAAAATCAAAGCAAGATTTAAACATGTTGAAACTATCATTGGCATACTATGGGATTAATATGTATATTACCTCCATTTTTTGTTACAACTCTAGACTGCAAGGCATAGGTGCGTACCGCACACCTCTCAACCGAGGTTTGTAGCCCCTGCTCATTGTTGTTGTCTCTTTGTTGCATAGGTGGTTTAATATGAGCAAGATCCTCATGAATTTGAGGACACCAAGTCTTGAGTTCTCGACTTGCTCATAGTGATGATATGTTGGATGTCTATTTATCCTTCGAGATGTAGGTTCCTCTGATTGAAATATTCATGGAAGGTGGTGTTGTAGGAATCGGTGACACTTATCATGTTCTTGATCATCCTTAGGGTTCTTCCTTTTATTGTTATTTTCCTTCTGTGACAGGGTTTGGAAACTAGGATAAACCTCTATTGCAATGGGTTTGTCAAACATTTGTTGGAAACTAAGAGGAAGTTGTTAGATAAGAGAATGACCCACATGGTAGTTGAGTCCTTGCAAGAATAGAGTAATTCTATGATCCTCACTCAACCCAGTACCATAACAATCAAGTAACATGATTTTTTTAACATAAAAGGAATAGACAAGGAGCCTTGTTTTAGACTATACATTTATGCTTACTTCCTTCTAAGAGAAGTGTAGCAGATGAACTTTTCATGAAAAAGTGCCAAGAATTTTTCCCTAGTCAAGGAGGAAGTGTTTCAAGTTTGAGCTATCCCATTCCACTAGACATGTGTTGGTCCATCCAGCACATAAGAGGCAAACTGAACCTTCTTGTAAGGGGGCATGCCATACCTTGAAAAGTCTCCTCTAAGGCTAAACCTAGTCATTGGATTTATCAACCATCTCTGGTTCACCTTCACCCTTGAAGTAGGGTGGTTGCATTTTTATGAAGTCAATAAGTGAATACTCCTCCAACTTATCAGAAACATGAGTAAAGTTCAACTTTCCCACCATAATCGTGGTGAAAAGTTGTTACAACAAGACTAACTCTTACTTAGGGGAGATGCTAGTCAAACTAGTAGTAGTGGTGGGGATGACAACACCCTGGGTCATAGGGGTGTCCTGAGAACTGAAGTTGTCTCTTCAAGGGGGACCCACTGGCATGCCAAAGTGAGGGTTTATCAATGTAGTGAACCCGTCTTAAATGTCAGATTGAGGGGTTAAACTAGTGTCGCTAAACATGTTGGTTTTCCTAAAATGTAGGTATAACTTACAAGGGAAAATATTCTAAGGATGAATTTCGAAATAGTCTGATTGTGGAGCACAATAATGCTCTGATACCATCTTGTAAGGAGTGGGACCAGAGATGGAACAACTCCATACTTAATTTAAGAAAATAGTTGCATAAAACTTGTTCATTCATAACTATAAAATAATGACTTTTAAATAGAAGGGGTGCACAAATATTATCTCAAACATATTGGTAAAAGGAACATAGTTTTTTGGCAACATATAGTAAATCTAACTATTATACAATTTTCATGTCCAAACTTAACATAGGGGCCACTCAGGGAAAATAACAAGATATGATTCTAGACTAATAAGATCAGATTGTGCTGAGTAACCTGCCCATCTCAGAAGTCATCCTTGAAACTAGTTTTGTGTAAAGCCACCTTCTTCCTAAATTTTAGGCTGTGCAACCTCTAGGTGGGTCAAAAACAACACCCAAAAGAAGGAGAAAATAAGAAAACAAGAGAAGGGACATTAGCAAAGTTGTGTATGTGCTATATAAGAACAACTAGATATTAGAGAAATATTAAGTAAAGAGGTCCCAGTAAAGGAAAAGCCAAGAGAGAATTTCATAGAGTTAACATATTGAATGGACTATACACCTCTAAGAGTTCACAATGAATTTTACCAATTAGGAGATTAATATAAAATGATGATATACTCATGTGGTTTTACATGTGATAATACTAGAGAAACATAGTTATGTTGGTAGGAAATAACACATCTACCATTATAATGGGGTGAGTAGGAACATATACACATATACTCTTAGTAGGATGTGATACACATCTTCTATAATAATTTCTCTTGCAATAATTATCACCTATGCATTATATGGTGTAGGAATGTACACATCCACACAAAATCCAGAACATCCACAAAATATCAGACGGGGTCATAGGACCCATAGAATAAGATCCATTAGTTCTATTGATGAAAGGGTAACTATAGTCAAAGGGGATTACTCTAAAAAGAGAAATTCAAGAAAATAGCTTCACCAAGAAGATCAGGGGTTTTGAATGCAAGTAGACCAAGAGAGAGAAGCATAGATCATTTACTAAATATATGTTTAGGTGATGCAACATACATTGAGAGAGAGAAAAGTAGATCAATTTCTCAGATGCAACATACCTTGAATTGAGTATATATCAGAGGCCAAAATCTACCCTTCCAAGTCTAAAGTTACCTCAAACATATATATAGTATTTTGTACATCAATTAGGGTTCAATTTATTCTACATAATATGAAACCCTAGAAATCCAATCTCCGACAAATTTTTATAATTTGTGGAGCTTCCAATAAACAATTATTATTTTTATAAGATTTATATATTTTACAAATTTATTGATGACAATTGATATTAAAATTACCTTTATACCCTTGTATCATCATTTTAAAACTTAGGTTGAGTTAGGGTATATTTGTCACAAGTACATCGGATCTTATGCACGATGATTCAATTAAATATTTTGCAAAAGTCCCAGAATACCAAATGAGAAGAAACAATGGCAGAAGAAAATGAGGGGGGCAAAAGGGTAATATGTATAAAGAGTCATCTCTTTCAGAATGACATGCCATGGCAGTAGTAGCTTGAGAGTGAAATTGGGGGAAATTGACTCAAGCAAGAAATCTTAGTTTTGAAAAGATGAATATGAAGGATGGCAATCGAGGTTCCTTACCCTAAGGGAGGTACTTCACGAAGCAATGATTGAGCGGTGAGAATCTCTTGAAGCATGAAATAAAGAAGGATGCAACGACAATGAAAGCACTGGCATGAGACGCAATTGGAAGTAGGGAAGTATTACATGTGATGGGGGGACTAGGGGTAGGGTTAAATATATATAGTCTTCGGCCATAAGGCTTTTTGGGTTGGGGCTTTGAAAACTTAAGAAACAAGAAGTGGGTGTTTCTTGAATCCTTTTAGATCAGATTTTAGTAAGATATTAATGGGTGTGAATTTGCACCAGGAAACTAGTGGAAAAGAAATCTCAGGCAACCATTTAGTGTGGAGGAAGAAATCAACAATTTACTCTACTGCATTCCCAACTTTTCCTTTCCTTATTTGTGTGAGGTTGAAGACGACAAACTGGAGATTTGCAATTTAATAGTTGGGAAAACAGATGGATTGGCAAAGATCACGGGTCCAAGTGATGTGTGACATTTAATGTCTTTCCAAATTGAAATTTCCTAAAGTGATGTTCATTTATTATTCTTTTTCTTCCCAAGCCAAATACGAATTGTAAATAATGTCCAACTAAAGTGAAATTTGGCAAGTATACTAATAGGGACCCAAAAAACTCGAATTTGAAGTCAATTGTTTTCTTTTGAAAAACATTAATACCCACCCATAACTTGAGGAAAATCTTACTTCTAACATATTTATGCATTCTTTTATCATTTAATAACCAATTTTTGTGTGTGACTCCTTATTGCCCACACCTATCCATAGGAAAAACTAAAAAAATAATTTTGAACATAAATCCTTCGATATGGTAAATTTGAACAAATATCCCCAAATTAGTATATTATTCCTATTTAATGTATTAAAGCCTCAAATGAATGTTTTATTGTCCAAAACTCTATATCTAAATATTATTGACATGATATACATTTTAAATTAGGAGTAGGGTTCTATAATAAAAGGTTGTATGGTAAAGGGGAAAAAGTAATATTTGCGTAAGTTTGGCTATGTTAACGATATAGATATCTTATTGAAAATTAGGGACAATTTTGGTGTGTTGAAAAACATCATGAGAATCAAAATTGGCTCCCCTCTATTCTAGAAAATTTAAAATTTACTTAAAAAACTAAAAACTAAGGAAATGAAACTAAAAATGATACAAATTAAATTGTACCTCCCTAACCAGATTAAACCCCCAAACTTGTCATAAAATCTATCCCAAGAGTGTTAGAGTGCAAAGAAATGGAAACAAGTGAAGACAAAGAATGCTTGGTAGCAATTATATTCTCCCATTGTGAGCATAGAAACTGGATCACATAATGTACAACCAAATAATGTTAGTTCTCTACTTGAAAATTCTCAAACTTGACATGAAGGATAGATGAGGAGTACATCTAATAAAATATGTCGAAGACACAATAGTTAGATTGTTAGCTTTGTTGAATTGTTCATTGGTAGAATTGAGTTTTGCTTCATTTATTCCTCCCACGCTAAACTGTATACCATGCCATGTTTTCTAGATTAGATTGACAAGTTCTCTAGTGCATATTTTGGCATGAAATTCCATTTTAGTATTGACCTATTCAGAGTTTTTAAGGCCAACAAGATTGAACAAGGTGCCCGAGCTATTATAAATCAGTGATTTTTTCTCTTGTAAAAATTGTGAGTAGTATCCAATGGTTGTCATGCAAAATATGAAAAAAAAGAACAGGGATGGTTAACTGCAGACATTGAAGGAGAAGGTACTTATCCTCATAGGTTTCCCTAGAACAGAGGTCATTATTCATATATGGGTTGTTTGTGTATACATTCTCGGGATCTTGGCTTATGGGATTGATAAGAGAACATGAAATTAAAATCCATGTAACCTCTAACTTTCAAAGTATTGTAGATGCATTTTTCATGATGCATTTTTTTGCATCCAAATACATTAGTAATATTTGTCTCCATACTATAGTCGTTGCATGGTCATTTTCAATTCATCTTTAGAATTCCCAATGCATGCAAACCTATCAAAATTTATAAATCTTGGGATTATAATGGCAGTCAAGTGAGTAATGTCTTACCCTACTTCTACTTATCCTCCAATAGGACTTTAAAAAAAATTCAATGTCACAGGCAGATCCTATTAGGGATGTTGGTTGTTCATAAAGATGTGTAGCCTCAAGAGTGTGATTTGGCAAGGAAGGTGGAGATGGGAAAGAGGTTCTTATATTGTTTAATGTTACTGGTTAGGCTAGACTGACTAGTATTGTTGCAATTGATCCATATGATTTTGGTGGATTCTTGAAGCATTTTCTCGATTGAATTTTTGTAGGGGTGTGGAATGATTGGGGTAAAGTGTCTATAGGCTTCCAGGAAATGATGGACCTTGAATGAAATGACAATCATGGATGACCTCCATGGTCTACCAACCCCATAGATGATGGAAGATTTCTTTGAAAAGTGATATAATTTATATGTCGTGGTTAAGGTTTCCATGGACGAAGCACAATGAAGATAATGTTTGATGTCCTCGATGTTTTTTGATAGACCAATGACTCGAATGCTTATGGGATCTAGTTGGGGTTGTACTATCAAAAGTGATACCTGGTCAAGCATTCTAACTAGATTGGGATGTGGGGGATTTCAAAAGGTCTCATGATCCCTAAAGTTCATCCACATGTTATGGAGATCCTCAATGTAGGTATTAAAAAAGGATGCCTTTTTAACAATGTAGAGGAGCAAATTCCCCTTTTAGTGAAATGGGAGGAGGTTAAAGCTTCATGGTGATCTTGCTGACTTTTTTCAATCAGGGTGTTGACACATGGTGAGCTTATTCTTTTCTTGAAGAGGCATCCTCTTGGGTTGGTATGGCATTCTATATTGACCATGGCATGTTTCTTGGCATGACATATTCTCTTTAAATATCATTAAATCACACAATGAAGACACACTTGTTGATGCAAGATGGACTTTTGAAAATTTTGTACAAGTTTCACCATGTTAAAGGGTGGATGACATTGTTGTAGACGACGTGGATGACTAGTTTGTCATCCTCTTGTACATCATGTAGAATAAAAACATCCCTTACTAGCATGCCATGTATATAATTTGGATCCATGTCCTTCATTTGTTGTTGAATGTATGGGGATTGTGGAAGTTGAGGTTATGGGAACATTGGATTATTTGGATTAGATAATGTGTTGGCTAATACTACATACTATATTCCCATTGTTGTCATCTCCATAATTGTCCATGTGACTAGTTTCTCTAGTGGCTTGTGTTGCATGACCTTCATCATCAGATTTGAGGAAGGTAATATCCTCATCAGGAATGTACGATAGTGAGGATTGACATGGAAGGTTAGGCTCGACCCAGACAATCATTTCGTGGTTATTACACTGATGAGCTCCATAAACATGGGGATTTACATTAGAAGACATGACAAAGTTGTTCAGACCCCTGAGACATACTAGTGGGGAGAATAATGGGTTCTCATACTCATTAAAATAGCTTGTAGATGTTCCCTTATTGTAGCATCCATCTCAAATTCTTGTGACTAAAATGGACTTGTATCCATGCCCTCAAAATCTTCTATTTAGATTATTTAGTGGGATTGACATGAGTATCTACCATCAAGGAGTCTCTACCATCAAGGAGTCTCTACCATGGTGTTGAATCTAAGCATGTTCAAAATTGAGTGTAGCATTTGTCCATATTGGTGGTTGGGTTTCTGATGGTGACGGCCTAGTATCACATAGTTTAGCCTTGGTATTGACCAGAGCTTGATTCACCATATTGGTAGAGATTGTGACTTTTCCATCCTAATTTATGTCAAATTCAAGAACGAACAGGAATCCGACTATCTAACTAATGTAGTTGTCTGTTGGTGACTGTCATAAGAACGTTCATCAATACCTTCAATTGAGGTCTCTAATACATAATAGGCTCATAAGACAAAGACAATGGTTGTGCTTTCCCATGATTTTTGTGTTGCAAAATCTACTCATGACGTCATTGTTGTTTGGTTGCATGCTTTTTCTTTGGCTCCCAATATTTTATATCATTTTCTAGGTAGAAAGTATGCATTTTCATGATGGAGGGTTTCCATTTCCTGTGTTTGTCTTGGATAGGATGGTAATGTCTTCATTTCTCATGGGAGGTATTTTAGTGAATATATGAAAATAAAGAGATGATAAATAGGTGAAACCATGGCATGTTCTTTCAAGGTAATGTTAGCTAAAAAGCAATGGTTTGAAATGATATCTCATAGTGGTAATCAAAATTTCAACTGAATGTTGCACCATCCTTGTTTTGGTAGTATTCCTTGTTAGAAGAATTATGAGGAGAATGTTGGTGGCGAGGTCACACTCCTTATGGATCCAGTTGATCTTCTAGTGCAACTTTAGGGCTTGTTCGCTAGGTATGTGGATGTCATCTGGACAACATGCAATTACCAACATGTTGTGTCAATGAAGGGATGGTTTGGAAAGGTTGCACAAATTGATTAACTATTAGTTGCACATGTTTCTCAATTTGTAGGTTCTATGAGTTGATCCACTTGAACTGGGCTCCATCTTTCCATTGAGGTTTCCATTGTTTATGGTTATTTCTTGTTGGGGTTGGTGCATTGAAGATCACTCTGAGGTATAGGTTTACTAAGTTCACACATTTTTATAGGATAGGGGAACTTTTTTGTCATCTTTGTATGTTTCACATGGTTTTTCCTAGACGACATGGAGGATTGACCAATATGCTTCCTTTCCCTTTATTTGGAGTGTGGAAGGGGTGGTTGTGGATTTCTTTTGAGGACTAGTTACCAGGCTACTAGATTGTTGGACCAACTGATTTAGTATGAGGTAGTGCCCATCGTAGAATCACAAGTCGGTCAAGGGGAGTAATATTGAAGTCTTTTTGAAGTGGTAAAATAATTTCTGATCCCGTTGTGTAAGAGTGTCATTGTAAGCTATGTATTTTTTTGGTTTTCTCCATGGACTTGTTATAATCATTCAAGATATTAGGGTATTCAAAAGTTTGTCTAGTGATGTTCACGAGGCCTCCCATGTATAAGTAGCATAGTTGGTACTTCCCAAATCTCCATTTTTTAATCAAGAGTTATCTAATGTTGATGGAATGCCCCTTCATGATGCAACAAAGCATGAAGAGGTCCTCAAGGTGTATGCAACCTATCTCAGACTTGGTGAAGTAAATTTTCATGATGATTTTTTGGATGATGTACCACATCCTAATATGGACATTACTAGCCATGGAGGATCTAATTTTGTAATAAATCTTCCTAATCAGTTTGGTCCAGCCAATTTTGGCATAAGACCTTGTCTCCTCTTTTCGATTAGTTCTAAATTGATAGCATCATCGTTGACTTTACTTCATACAAGATTTCATTCAGAATTTTCTTAGTGATCATGCACTCCTTATTGAAAAGACATTCCTGAATCTCATAGTGAGATCTAGATTCCTTCCTTTCACATGGTTTGACTGGAATCTGAAGGAGAGGGTACATGAATTCCCTTGCTTCCTCTATGTAGGATCGTGCCATGCCAAACCTAATTTCCAAGATGTTGGATCATGTGAGTATAGTTTGTACACAACCAAAGATACCAATATATCATAGGATATCCTCATAGTCGAATCAAGTGGTTCTAAAAGTTTTGCCTCCCATCTCATTGTTTTAGGGTTGATGATCATTGTTTTTGGAGCAAAGAAACCATTGAAGATCTTTTGTGTCAGCAGTTCCTGGAGTTATTTTGGAGTGGGTTGGGAATTATGGTCTATCACTAGTTGTTCTATTTGTTGTCTCTTGGTGGATATGTTTTATTTTGGAGGTCCCTCTATGCACCGTCTCAACACCCACCCTTGTTGGTTACAAATATCAGTAGCTTCATGGCTGACTCCTCTCAAATAGAGAGTCCTCAACCCAATTTGTCACTGATTCCATTGCTTCTTCATGGAGGGCAAGGAGCTCTTTGTATGACTCTATTGTGAAGTGATATTGGTTCTTTCCGTCATTTTTAAAACTTGGATATTGTTACTAGATATTGTGAAAAATTAGAAACCAACTAATTATTAGGTATACTTTAGAACTTTTAAAGTATTACACAGATTGATAGGTCGACAACTATGATATCTATAGGTTGTAGGGACCTTGGGATAATGGTGGACCAAAATTCGTAAAAGTGAAGGGGTGTGATCCTAAACTTGATTGATAAAGTTTGATCAAATGAATATTGATAGAAAAGGTTTGGCCGGTCCAGGTGTTGATGGCTCACATTCAACAATTCCTCATTGTTGAGGAACAATAGCATATGCTCAATGGAACATATCGCCATAGCTCAATGGGAAGGCACTTGATAGAGGGTGATCAATAGAATCAACACTTGATAATTCAACAAAGAATGATTGACCATGGATGGATGACCAGGTAAAGTCGTTCGAGTTGAATTGATAGGTCCTCTTTTTCCCTAAAAAGTATTGAGGTCCAAGTAGGTAAGATTCGTCAAAATTGGATCATTCTTGGTCTATTAGTAGGTGGTTGATTGAAACTTTTGATCATTAAAGTTTATAGCTTGGGGATGAGGTGATGAAGCATGTGTGAATGGAAGAGAACGGTCATTAATGATTTATCACATGCAATCAAGGATAGGTGATCGAGTAATTAAAATTAGTCGATTGATTAGAGAAGATAGAGGAAGATATCTACAAAGGAAAGTCTTGAGAGAGTAAACCCTCACTGTGGTCCCACCCCTCCCTTTTATACCTGCAATGAGGGGCATGGAATATAGTGTGTAGCTTTCTAGGGATTGAGGAAAGTACTTGATTACCTGACAAGTTGAGCTCTATGGTCAATCACTCATTGCCGATTGAGGTAGTTGATAGCTAAACCAATTAAAATGATGGATTGATTTCGTACTGAAAAATTACTCCCTGATGGAAGGTTTATCAGAAATTCTCTATTACATACAATTCAATTGACAAAGTTGTTGTTAATAATCAATAGTGTTTCCCTTAATTGTTCATGAATTGCAGAAAAACTACCTAGGAAAAACACAAAATAAAAGCCAAATTTAAAAAATATAAAGATACTAGAGGAAAATGATATTTGGTTTCCTCCTAAGAAGTTCTAATTTCAGGTTAATCAGCTTTACCCTTTTCTTGATTAATCCCCAGGATGTGTCTTGCAAAGTTCTAGTTTGTATATCCTTGTGAAAGCTTCATATTCATAATATAACATTGATTATTTATTGATAAATTTCCAAAATTCTTGCTAAGAATTTCCATCATCCCTGATGGGTATATGTTTACCAGTATAAATGGTCCTGCCAAGGGGATCATATCTTCCCCAAGAATAATATGAAGGTGAACTTGAAAAGAACTGTATTTCCTTTGAATATTTCATTTTAATTTATATAGAAACCATTTAGTACTTAGTTCCTTTGTTTGTATATTTTGGCGTTCTCATATGCATGTAGGTGAAGTTCTTTTAACTCTTGGAGTTTCTTAAATTGCTTCTTTCCAACCTATTGTAGGTCCATGTTGAGATTTTTCATTGCCCAAATGCCTTATGCTCAAGATCCAGCTGAAGGTGACATGATTTTCCATAAATTAAATGATATAGTGTTGTACCAATTAGCTTCTTGATGGTTCTTTAATATGTCCAAGGAGCAACATCGAGCTTATCTACCAATCCTTTCTAGATACTCTACAAATCTCATCCAAGATTTGCATTATCAGGCATTTGATACTTCACCCTATACTTGTTTAGTAAGATTTCAAGCTGTCACCAGCAAAGGGGGAGCAACGTCACTTATTACGGTCCAGGACACACAAGATCTAGGGAAAATGATCTTATTGAACATCTTCATGATAGTTTTTGAATCACAAATAGGCGAGGCCAATTATTTTTGATACATTTAATATGTAATCAATGACAAAGAGAATATAGTGATTGCTTAAAGAGGATGGGAACGGTCCCATCTAATCAATTACATAGATGTTAAATGTTTCCACTTCTATCTAGAAAGTTAGATGCATTTCATTGTGCCTAGATATGTTACATATTCTTTGACATGCATCACATGCTTTGAAGTATTCTTGAGCTCAACCAAAAAAATTATGGTGTAATACTTTCATTACATATTTTCTAGCTCCCTAATGTCCATTAAAGGATATGCTTGACATTTTTTAGGAATTTGTGGGAATCTTCTTTGAGGTTGTTGAGATGGAACCAATTGTCTGTGTAGTTTTTGAATAGTAATGGTTCATTCCAATTGTAGTTCTGTAGATAAAAAAAAGATTTTTTTGGTTGTATGTGATATATGGAGGAAGTTGTTTGTGGCTAGGTGATTTTGAAAGTCAGCAAACCAAGTCTTATGTAATGTACCTGAATCCGACCGACCTCATAACCTTAGAAATCCTAATTCTATGGTTTGGGCTTAGTTCAAGAGAAACCCCAAACATGGTGTAAGTTGTACTCTATTGGACCTTCACATGATGATAATTAGAGTAGTTTAATGGATAAATAAAAATTGGACATTTTGAATGTCAAACCTCAACTCACTTGATGTAAATAATTGATGAACCTAAGTTAAAAAGGCACTAATAAAGTGTATAATATAGTTTGAAGACCAATATATTGCTAAAGATACTGTATCTAATAATTAGTCTTAATACATGTATATTAATATCTTAATTTCTCACAAACCCACTATTATAACTAATCCAACAAATTAGTTTAATAATGACCATGTACCAATGAGCATGATGCAAAATACATTTATAGGCATAATGGAGAACAATTTATATCAAAAGGATCAAATAACTTAAAAGTGGGGAAGTTGAGTAGATAATGATAATAGTGGTAAATAGAGTAAACTAAAGTGGTATATGAGAAGACAATGATAAACCAAACTAGTTTCCTAAATATTATGGAAATATCTTTATTAGGATAAATACATAAACATATTCAAAATCCACTATCCTCAATGATGTATCTAATTCCAATAATGGGTTTATTAGTGGCTAAAAGGAATATGGAGCTTTTTCATTTCTATAACAGTGATGGATAACACCCTAATGGACATAAAAATGAATGTATATATTGGTGGAGAATTAAGTTGTTCTTGGTTGAAATATCAATACATGACTTTAAAATAAATCTGAATTGAATAATGGAAATGGTTGCATATATGAACTAATGAAAATAAGTCTTGTGAAAATAGTACTCTGAATGACTCCAATTTGAATATGTCAAACATGGATATTTATTTTGTGAATAAATATGGAAATAACATCTTTAAGTGGAAAAATAAAATTGGGGAAATGGAGAGGCTACCTTAAATTCCTGAATTATTAACCCTAAAAGCTTTGCAAGGATTCACTGAAGGAAAATAGATGATTGGTAGTGAATCTGAAGGTTTTAAACTCATTATTGGGATTGATGAAGTCATTGGAGATGATGGGAGTTAGGGAGAGCATGTGTGGGCCGATAAGCATATAATGTAGGCTTGGAGTTAGTTTTAGGGTATCGAAGATGGTTCGGGTTGGGTATTATGTAGTTTTGAATATTTGAGGTGCCCAAAAATCCCAACCACACTAGGAAACAGGGGATAGGAGAACCCCTTTGTCAATGGGGATATTGGGAAATGAAATCTCATCTAAAATAGGTTCTTAAAGTTTGGAACCATAAGAGCAACATTGTGAAGAGGAGATTAGGGATGGGGTTGGGAAGAGAGAGATACAGAGAGAGAACATGAGAGGAGCTGAAGAAAAATTGGACTATAAAAAGAAAACTACATTAGGACTGATAATTGAGTGACACTATCTTACAACAGTAGTCATGGTTGAGTACGCCCTAGAAAGATAGGAAACACAAGCATCATTGGCCCACCTTTACAATGTTATCTTGGATTATCCCTAAAAAATAAAGGTCAGGTGTGAAAGAAACCTTTATAGAATTGTTCATAAGTACGACTTGGAAATGAGATTAGGCATGTTTTGTGAAGGGGACACTCCTCACAAGAGGATATGCCAGGCATCATGCATCTCTAGACTGAAGAGGGAGGATACACTAGGCATATAAGGTCATGCAACTCTAGATTGAAGGGTAGGGAATTGGGGGGTATAGTAAGCATTAGAATCTATTCTATAGAGATATTGACCTAAGGATGATATGATGGCATGGTCAATAGTAGACAAAAACACTAAAAAAATCCTTAACATTTACTCAATGTCTTGATTCTATTTTCTATCTTGAGCATAAGCTAGACTCTAAGTTTGGGGTGATTGATAACATCCAATTTTGTGGATATTTCATGGCTAATTTTACTCTTAATTTCCCCTCTTTATGCAAAGTCACCCTTACTTTATCATATTTTTCTCATGATTGTTGACTTTACCTTGGTTCGTAGATAACAACTCATTTCTATGTAGGTAACTTGCTAAATGATGATTCTCACGATGAGGTAGAATGCCCATAGGTTTCCACAACTAATGGTGACCTTCCATAGCATCAAAATCAAGGGACAACTAACATTGAC
The DNA here is from genome assembly GCA_963693085.1 of Alisma plantago-aquatica. Classification (NCBI taxonomy): domain Eukaryota; kingdom Viridiplantae; phylum Streptophyta; class Magnoliopsida; order Alismatales; family Alismataceae; genus Alisma; species Alisma plantago-aquatica. Next base: position 616,812,821 of record OY856415.1, read on the forward strand.
CACCCTTTGGTTCCTAAACTGATGGTCTTTATCCATATTCCACCAGATGAGGTCCATCAGAAGCCTATCAGTTCTCAAAGTCGATGGCCTCCAATCAAGTTGGAACTGATGACCAACCTGAATATCAACCACCATCAATTCCCAAAATCGATGGATCCTCTAGACCCAAGGTGGAGTGCCTACCGATGGTGTGTCAGTCAACCAATGGCTTAGGTTGAACGTGTCAACCGATAACCAACCTACGACCATCGGTCCTTAAAACTGATGAATAGTCAGAATGACAACCGATGGTCAGTCGGGTGGCACCAAACAAAGGTCTAACTAATAAGCCGCAACCCCTCGGTTCTCAAACCAATAGCATGCCTGCATAATTGCCCAATGATGGTAATGTTGGGTGCAACAATCATTCAAGACCATTACACGCTTTCCCCGAGGCATGTCATTACAGGACTTGCAGTGCAAGTAAAGTACCCCAGAGCACTGCCTCGAGCACCAGACCAAGGAATATAAATAGAAGACCCCATGTTATGAGGAAGGGGTCATCGTGTGAAGGAGAAAATAGAGTGTTGCTATACAACTACCTCACCATCAGCCTCTGTGTTGATCCATCCGCCCATCGGTTCATGGTCGCCAAGGATGAGTGTCCACGGGATAGCACATCACTTCTACAGAGCAATTCTAGACTTCTTCTTCAATAGAAGGAGGGAGAAGGAGCAGTCATCCTCGCCATTGACACAACTTTCAGAGTGGGGAAGCTTTCCATCAACCTTGACTAGTCTGTGGTCATTGTTGATGTATCTTTCTTCTTCTTCTCTGACTCTATCTACCTTCTTTCATCCCCTTAATTCCATTTCATCTTCCATCCCCATGTCTCATTATACTTGTAATTCTGCCAAGCTACTCATCACCATGAGTGGTTAAACATATAGATTGTGTTGAAAGTAGCCACTCAGGCTCTCCCAACATGTAAATATTTACATCCATTGAATATATGCAATTAGAAAAGTTTATCTCCATACTATTGGTCTTAATGCTTCACTTGCATGATTAGCTACCATCTTATGTTGTTTGATTGTTAATACCTCAAAAGAGTAGTATAACCTATATGTAAGTGTTATGGAGTTTAATGAATGCATGAGAATGTTGGAATGCTTAAGCTAATGATCGTATGGTTTTACTTTGATTGTTTGTTTGCCATCTCAAGAGAGAGAGAGGCAACCTTATAATGTAGATATGTACTACACTCAAGAGAGGAGGTAATAGACACTTATGATGATTGCTTGTAGACTTGGTAAGGGTATACAATGGTGTGAGTATTGCAAGTTGGTATGGGACCTTAGATGGTGAAACCCAATTAAAGTTTCCCATCCATCCTTGATACACTACCTTTTGACTTTCTTGTTCTTCTAAATTACTTTTTTATTTGGTTAACTTGCTTATTGCTTGTTTGTTGAAGTATCACCATTCCATAAGGAACACAAAACTTTATCTCACCCTTTGTTTGGTGTAACTAAGCTAAGGTTATCAATTCTTAACACATACCACCCTTGTCCCTATTGATCAACCCTGGTCTACTACATTGGACCCCATATTATTGTTAAGGGGGATTTACTATCGGGACATAAATTTAAAAGGTCTAATTACTCTAGATCCTCTCCTTTCTGGGTGTGTAATTTAGGGTCAAAATGTGGATGCATATTCAATTAGCAGACCATTCTATAATGACATCAGTAGGGATTGTAGAAGATGTTCCTATCCAAGTGGGACAATTTTTCATACCGTGCGATATAGTCATGATAGAAATAGTGGAAGACCCAACATGTCCTATGACATATAGGGAGACCATTCCTCTCCAATGGGAGAGCCTTGATAGATGTTGAAGCTGGAATTAACACTATCAGAATGGGGAATGATCATATTGACTTTCATGTTCAAGACTCCATGAGAGGATCATCTCTCTCTGAGTCAATCTATTTCATGGATAGCTACAACCAATTTTGTGAAGAAGTTCAAGTCAGTTGACCCGCTTATGGGAGCTTTAAAAAATATTAGCTCAGACGTAGAAGATCTAGAAGTAGTCAAAATTCTTGACTATCTAAATCAACTTGAAGATGACTGCAATGATGAAGAAGACACATATTTTCAAATAGTGAAATACACCTCTCTGCAGCAAACTCTAGAATATAAGTAAGCACCAAAGCCTAATCCATAGTTGAAACAACTCCTTGAGGGGTTAAAATATTAATTTCTTGATAATGAAGGAAGGAACTCGGTTATTATAAATTCTTCCTTGACATGTGACCAACAAGAAAGGATGTTGAATGAGCTCAAGATGAGAAGGAAAGAAATATTATATTCTATATAAGACATAAAATGCTTGATCACAATCATCTTCATGCAAAAAAATCACATCAAAGAGTATGCCAAACCTCTAGCCCAACCTCGAAGATAACTAAATAAAAACTTGAGGAAGGTATTCAAGAAAGATGTTATAAAACTCTGAGATACATGTATAATATACCCAATAAGTGACAAAAATTGGGTGAGTCATATGCTTTTTGTCCCTAAGGGAGATATGATAGTGGTGAAGGGAGAAAAAGGTGATGAAGTGGCAATGTGGACAATAACAGGTTGGTGGATGTGCATCAATTATAGAAAGCTCAATGCTGCAACAAAGAAAGATAACTTCCCATTTCCATGCATAGACCAAATTCTAGAATGCCTATTCCACCATTCATACTTCTTCTTCCTAGATATATACTCAATATTTTACCAAGTTCCCCTTGACCCAGAAGACCTAGAGAAGAACATCTTCACTTATATCTACAGAACATATGCCTTCAGAAGAATTCCATTCAGCCTCTGCAATGCACCAAAAACCTTTCAAAGGTGTATGATTTTGCTGTTTGTAGACTTTCTAGAAGACATTATGGAGGTGTTCATGGACGATTTCTCTAGTGTATGGTACTAACTTTGACAACTATTTGAAAAACCTATCTCAAATTTTGAAACGATGTGAAGACAAACAATTATTTTTGAATTGGGAGAAGTGCCATTTTATGGTCCAGGAAGGCACATAGTTCTTGGACAAAAAATATCCAAGAAAGGAATTGGATTCGATTTAAGCAAGGTGGAGGCCATTTCTAAGATCCTACCCTCTACATTTATGATAGTGATGAGAACATTTATAGGACATGCTAGATACTTCAGAAGATTCATCAAGGAATTTTCCAAGATCTCTAAACCCATGTCTAATCTGCTAGTCAAAGATGTCATTTTTGATTTCATGGATGAATCTCTTAAAGCTTTTAAAACACTAAAAATGCTCTAACAACTGCCCCGATTATCCAAGCTCCATATTGGGAACTTCGGTAATGTGTGATGCAAGTAAATATGCCATTGGAGTTGTCCTTAGATAAAAGAAAGACTAGAAGCACCACATGATTTATTATGTTAGTAAAACTCTCAACAAAGCTCAAGTTAACTAGACTATGACAGAGAAAGAAATACTCACAATAGTTTTTGCCTTTGACAATTTAAGATCATGTCTAATAGGATCAACAGTGAAAGTATACATAAATCACAGAGCTATCAAGTATGTCATGCAGAAGAAATACATCAAACCCATACTCCTATGGTGGGTGCTATTACTACAAGAGTTTGATCATTAGATTATTGATAAAAAATAGAGAATGTAGTAGTCAATCACCTATCACAAATTGTTGTAGTCGACAATGACTCACTACCAGTCAATTACAACTACTCGAATGGAGCTCATGTTAGAAAGGACCATCAAGCCTAAGGAACCATGGTTTGCTGATATATGCAATTACCTTGCTTGCCAACAATTGCCATTGGAGATCACTTACAATGATAGGAAGAAGTTGTTTCTCATGCATACTCAAAGCCTCTACATAACCCTTCTGGATTAGGTCTAAAACCTACTTCCAACCTTGTTGTCGCTCACTCCTATGTAGGTGCATGACTCTTTCCATCTCATATATGCATGTTAGGGTTCCTATACGGTCACCACCAACCTTCTCAATGAGGGGGTTATCCCTCACCCTTAATAGGCATGACCCACCCAAGGTCAAGTCACTAAAAGGCACTAGGGGTCAAACAACCACACATAGTCTATGTTTCTCATGCATACTCAAAGGCTCTAAGTAAATCATGTTTGTCCTACCCATGTACTTGTATGCATGGAAAACTAAGGTATCCAAATCATCGTGTTCTCTGTTTCTCTAACTACTGCTTAAGGTTTTTGGGTCGTCCATCATCCTCAAATAATACAACGGGTCTCTTCCTCTTCCTAGAGGCTTCTTCCTCTAAGGCTATCCCTCTAATCCTATAAGATGATCTAACCCCAACATTCTCCCGAGGGAACGATAACACAGGCCATGCATCCTAAGCATGTAACTAACTCAGTGTAAGTTTCATCATTTAGGCTAATGTCCATGAAATCATTCTTACATGCTTTTTATTATTTGGTAGAGAATTCCTTAATCCTTAGTATGCTTACCCTGAACTCAGGAGGGGCAGAGAGAGAAAACCCTAATCTCTTAAAGTTATTTAATGAAACGGGGTAGAGAAAGGAAGAATACAGATGAGAGAAGACCTAGAGGTATCTTATTTCGAGTCAAATCCTCCAATTTTGGCCAACAGTCACACAGAATCTGGGAGTCCTCATAGATCAAATAGTGGGGTGGAGCAAAATCTTGCTAGCCCCCAGATCGTGATCCTTTTCTAGACACCTCCATCTTTGGAAAATCCTCTAATAACTCCCTTGGGCTCTAAAGAGTTTGTAAAATTTGATAATTATTAGATATTAGATGGAAAACCTGGTTCTGATACCAAATGTAATGACCCCACCCCTCAGCAACCCCCAATTAAGGAAGGCTAAGAAGCTGGTATTGCTATCCTAAAATGGGATCAGCTGGTTTTGCAAATAATAAAAAATAATTAATAAATTCTACCACAATTAAGCTCAAAGTAGGATAAAAGTTTTCTTTTAACATACCTTTAAAAAAAATAGGAGTTTGGAACTTTACCCAAAGGAGAGTTCTATCTAACTAAAACCTCCAATCTTTATTCTTCAAATGCCACTTTAAACATTCATTCACTATCATGTATTCCTAAAACACCAACAAGAAAAACGTCGGTCAGTATAATAGGTTATACTGGTATGTGGGGGAACCAAAATCTTACATTTTTTGTAACAACATATTGCAACCAAATTATTACTTAATAGATCAAACTTTACATCTGAAAGATAACTACTTAATCCTAACATATCCTTGCCTTTGTGTTGTCCCTGCAGTGGAGATGGATACTACCTTTCTCATATGGTAGATCCCAAATAGCCCCTTATGATCCTACCCCAAGGGTAGACCAACACATAGGGTCGTATAGTCGTATGATCCTACCCAAAGGTAGACCAAACATTGACTCAAGATAACCTGATGATCTTACCTCAAGGGTAGACCAATAACTAGGTTATCCATCTCTCACAAGTACTCAAAGCTATAGAGGAGGGCTAGGATCTGAGCTAGTTATGCACTTATATTTATGGTGATAGCCATAGTCACTTTATAGTTGCATGAAATAAAAGTCAACCAAGTAGTTAATTTAAAGCAACCGGTAAAACCTCAGAAATCATTGTAAAACTAGAGTGATTATCCATAAGCGTAACCACATACCTAATTTGAAGTCTCAAATATAAGCAAGATATCCAAAACCAACTAGATGTCCAATCAAGCAAGCTAAGCAACCAAATCAAGCAACCCTTGATCCTAAAAACATGTGTAACACCTAATTGTTACCATCACATCCCAAACAACTCCTTATTGACTTAGGACACCTTTCTATGGTTTCTAAGCCTTATTAGGATTCATTAGGGTTTTTTTAGATCAGTTTCTCAACCTTTATCCTTTTTAGGTCAACAAACCCTAAAACAATTTTTCTACTCATAAAAACCCTAACTACTCAAATTATCCATATTAAGGATCCTTTATACTCAAATTGTCTTTTGAACATCATATATATGTATTATACATGGATTTCGGTAGTTAAAACCATTAAAAGTCATAATTGCCAAAATTGGGGTTTCTAGGCCCATTAATGCATATTCATGTACATGGAACCCTAAATTAATCCATTTATACATAAAGATCATCTTTTTAGATCTAATTCTTCCTTTTATTAACAATAGTTTAATATTTGCTCAAAACATTCAAAGAACATCATCAGATCCAATTAGCATCAATTCTCAATGTTTTTCTCTAATTAAACCATTAAAATGATAAATTTATACAATTTTCAAATTATAAGGATATTTTGATCTTGATCATATTTTTATTGAATTCTAAACATTTTTCTAATCAAAATTTATATATAACATGTCTTGATATGAGCTACCAATCATTAGTTATGATTATTTTAAATTAAACATTTATTTGGCCAATAATATGATGACACATTAGCAAAATATACCATTTTATTAGAATGAGTCTAATGCCTCATGGGTCTGGACTCAAACCTATAAAGTTACTCCACCTCAATGCCCGCACCTATGGGATTGGGCTAAGCAAGGACAATAAAAAAGGCCTGAAAGTATGTAATTGCAATTACACTGTATTGTGCTTAGGTGCAACAAAGTATTCTTCCCCATACTCATCTTCTTCCTTGTGGTTCCTTCTCACGCATCATGATCATGCTTTAGGAGATCAACTAGGGTGTTGACTCTTTGATATAAAGCACCGAAGAATAGGACAAAGGCACCTCTTCCTCAGTTGGGCCTCGACGAACTCCCTTGCAGTCTCAGTTCCGCCAGTGGGAGCAGGGGCAAGGGGAAACAACAAATGGGTTTCCTTTGTGGATATCTGGGAAGACAAGGCAAGGGCTCCAATGGCTTCTCACAAGCATGAACAGAAGACCCTCCTACGCACTCTATGGAAGAAGTTCCTAGATTGCAGATTGAAGACCAGGGGACACACACACACACATATAGGGGGAGATTCTATTAGCCATGGTTTGCAACTAGGGCCACTGGTGAATTAGGGAAATTCCAATACCTCACGGAAAAGATGAAACCAAGGGATCATCCAATTCAGATTTGCCTCCCTAATATAATGGAAGTCTTCTTTTGAGGGGGCATGGATCAGAGAGAGAGAGAGAGAACAACGTAGAGAGGAGGAAGATTTACTATAGTTGGGTTGCCTAAAAAGGCTGGAGGTAAGGGACAACTTCTCCACTATTGGATCTCAGATACAATGTCCCTCTTCACACGTGCCAAGAAAATACTAAATCAATTCTAATTAGATTGGAAAAATCGTGACATTAAATGTTTTCCCATTCACATTAGGAAAACTTACAAATTCATATCTCTCAAACCCCGTGTCTAGTTAATCCCAAATTTTAAAGGAAAGTCCTTTATGACTTAAAATACATGTGTGCAAAGTTTGGGACTGAAATTTGAAAGTATGAGAGTTTTTTCTTCATATGCAAGTTATCACTTAAAAAGGCATATTTTATTAATATTTTCTCTCTCTTTCCTTTCTATTACCTTTATTTGGATTCCTTTTACCATTATCTACCAAGTGGATTTGAAATCTAATCCATTATGATCAATCATACAACTTTCCAAAGAATTCCACATATTTCTCATCATTATGTTAATTTCTTTTGCTTTTTTATGCATTATTTGATTTCCTTCAACTTTCTTTCTCTTTTTATTATATTGGACTCACTAACTCAACCGGGTCCACGAAATCATATATTTAAAGGAAATATTATCAAGGAAATCCAATCATTACACATAAATCATACAATTTTCATAATCATACTTTTTATTGGAGAAATTGCATTTCAAACATATAAGCCCAAAAATTGGGGTTGTAACATCCTTCCCCTCTTATAGGAATTTTGTCCTCAAAATTCCACTAAACATACAAACAATTCAGAATAAGACTTTTTCCATGTCCATCATCAGCTCCCAGGTGGCTTCATCCTCTCCATGGTGCTTCCAAAGAACATTTACCATCTCTATCCTTTACTCTTGATCTCTCTCACCTTGGTATCACGTACCCTCATAGGTGACTCAGGGTAAGTCAGCCTCCCTTGGAGTTCAATATGTTCAATGATCAACACATGGCTCAGGTACCTCACATAGTGCTCTTGATCAGACACATGGAACACCTCATACATCATATTATCCTAGGGGTAAAGCTAAACAAAAGCAGCTCCACCAATCTATTTCAAAATCTCAAATGGGCCCATGTATCAGGGACTCATATTTCCTCTATTCTTAGAGGTAGATTAGAGCGGTCAGATTTCCAAAACACATGTTCACCCACAGTGAAGTGCAAGTCAGTATACTTCGCATCAGTATACAACTCCTGTCGATCTTGGGCTTTCTTCAGCAATTAATCGATCAAAGTGACTTCACCTGTATACATTATGGTTTCTCTGACCTTCACAAGGTCCTCTCACTGACATCACCCTAGTGAAGAAGTGACTGACATGACCTCCCTTAAAGAGCTTCATACATCCTAATATTGGCTTTGGTGGCTGTCATAACAAGCAAACTTTGCTAGGGGTAGGAACTGCTCCCATGAATCACGTTGATCGAGAACATATGCTCTCGTCAGACCTTCTAAAGTCTGGATCATGCTCTCTTGATTGTCCATCAATCAAGGGGTGATATGTTGTACTAAACTTCATTCTAGTATCATGCTCTTCATGTACCTACTTCCACAACATGGAAGTGAACTTAAGCATGCTCATGAATATTTGATCTCAGATCACTGTGCAGTTGAAATATCTCTAAAAAATATATAGCTCAACTAGATCTTTCACAGTGGAAGTTGTCTCTAAGGAAACATGTTGACTTAGTAAGGCAATCTACCATAACTCATATTGCATCCTGACCTCTCTTGGTCTTGGGGAGACTCATTACAAGGTTCATAGTGATCTGCTCCCATTCTTCTTGAGAACTCCCAACCATCTATAGCAATCCCTCGGGTTACTAGTATTCAGCCTTCACCCACTAGCATGTGGGGCCACTGGCTACATGCACCTCTATATTCTTCCTCATTCCAGGTACCGCTGCAAAATTAACTATCTTGGTAGTACCAGGGTGTGTGGTGTACTTAGAATTGTGAGCTTCTTGCATGACATGATTTTTTAAGAGAGAACCCTCATGCTTTAGTAGTGTATTGCACCACCTACTCTCCCTAAAAAGTGCATATGAGGTTCTTCTAACAAACCTTTTATCTCATCAAGCCATGGGCTGACTAACTGGGCAACCACCAACTCAACCAATAGGTTTGGTTGTATTTGGATGTTAGCCACACATGTCTAGTCTTCTAATGGTCATAGGGTCCACCTAGCAACCTCTTTCAGCTCTCTCCACTGGCTAGACAAGATAGATGTACACTTGAGCTATTTTCAGCTGAGAACATCTCGTTACCGCATTAGCTTCCTTGTGTGCTAGGTGATGGTGAAGACATAAACCTTCATATACTCCACTCATCGTCCTTGTCTCGGGTTTAGGTCTATCTGAGTCAAGAAAACTTCAAGTTATCAAACCCAAATTTGTAACTCAGAGATTCCAAACTACTCTAGATAGGTACATCCTCATATTACCTTTATTCTCATTATGCTTTCAAATCACCTATCCAATATATTCTCCAAAGGGTGTAGCACTTCCTTCAATCCTCTATTACCAAATAAAGGTTTCAACTCAAGTATTAACCTCTTATATCATTATTATCCTTAGTATGGGATGCGTGTTGTCCTGTCTCTCACACCCATAACAAGATGAAATAAGCATTTGGCTGCAGTCCAAATACAGAGTTAATCCCATTCCAAGAGTAGAGATGGTGCATCACACATCACCATTACACTTTACAGTCTAAGTTGAAATATAATTCTCATGACTCCACACCATGAACATCTCAAATATATGTTTACATCCATGGAAAGGTTGTTCCCAAACACTTTTGGGTCTAACATCACTCTTATGTACAATCCTTAGTAATTTCCTCAAGGCCTCTAGGGTGTCGGTACTTTTGGGGTGATTTGACCCTTATGCATCTAGGGAGTGCCTCTCACATTTACTCCTTAGGCCCCATGAAATCATGAAGGTTTCCAACCTCCTAACCCATGGTCCTCAGGCAAAGGTAGTTGTTACCTCCTGACCCTATGGTCGCATGCATCCAAGGAACAGACAACTCCTACTTCCATCGGTCTTATCACTTCCTGACCTTAGTATTGACTTAGGATTCTATCGTAGCACATCCCATTCTTGGATTCTCACCCAAATCTCCATCATCTCTCTGGGCACTCATGTTTAACCTTACATCCCTTCATAGGAATCATGGCGACCTACCTAACCTAGTGGCCCCATACATGCAACCTTTTATGGAAACATATCCTTATGCCCCTTAGAGATGGTCGTACATGGGTCTATAAATCCTTGCCCATATTATGTGCTCTTACACTTAACCTTTCAGTCTATTATAAGTGTCTTCTTAAGGTTACATCCAACCTAAACAATTGTTGGTTCTCACTCCAACATGAAGGGTCCTTTACCAGTATAGGAGAAAACCATCACTTGACAGCAACAAAGGTCACAAAACGTTCTTACATCCAAGGTCTATACCACCATGTATTTGCCTAGCTCCTATCATGCTACCTATGCTTGTGGAAAGCAAGAAGACAACCTATTAAACCATTCTAAGTTCCTTGATATGTCATACTTGTCCATCATTCTTCCAAGTTGGACCAGTATCATACATATATATGTCACCAATTTGTGTTAGTGGTTCATCAACCATATGTCCCAGTTCAAGTGGGGTTTCCTTTTATACCAATGCATGAGGGGGGTGGCACATTTAATTCCTACAAATTCACTCAGCCTCATAAGTAATATGTGCACCAGCACTGCTACTTCCCCTCTTGGGTCTAGGAACCTCACTCTCACACCTTATGCCTCGGCTATCTAAACTGCATGCTTTGATGCTCAAACATGAACCAAACCTATGCAAGATATAGCATATACTTCCTATCTCTCTTCCATGTGAACAACCCTTAGAGTCCTATACAGGGACAAGCAACTGGGTGCAGGGCCTCACAACTTGCTATCATACCATACCTCCTCAGGGTCTTTGGAACTCCCTTTCCTACACCTAAAATGTAGGCACTCATAGAATCTACACATTTATTCAGGAAGCCTCTTTCTCTTTTCTAGGGTCTGGTTCCTCTAAATGCATCCAAGGTACGATAAGCCTATGAGGCAACCACATACCTCTACTCAGGGTCGTCTATTCTAAGCCACACCATGCTAAACTTCTCATGATTCCTCATGTTTCAAAGTCTAGGCCTCCAACCTTCTTCATCGGGGTCTCTCCCTCTATCTAGAGATAACCCTATAACTGGTCCTACCAATGGAGGTTCTCTCTCAGAAGATGGGTCAAGCTCTTAAGGATACACATCTACCCCTACCTAGGTGAAATGTACTATCAAAACTTATGTCTGACCAAGATCATCCTAAGCTCTGCATGCCTATCTCATAAACTATCCGCCATAACCCTTATGGATTAGGCATAAAACATACTACCAGCCTTGTTGTCACTCACTCCTATGTAGGTACATGCCTCTTTCCTGCTCATATATGCCTATTAGGGTTCCTATATGGTCACCACCAACCTTCTCAATGAGGGGTCTATCCCTCACCCTTAACAGGCATGACCCACCCAAGGCCGCGTCACCAAAAGGCACTAGGGGTCAAACAACCACACATAGTCTATGTTTCTCATGCATACTCAACGCCTCTACATAAATCATGTACATCCTACCCACATACTTGCATGCATGGAAAACTAAGGTATCCAACTCATCGTGTTCTCTCTTTCTCTAACTACTGCTTAAGGTTTTTGGGTTGTGCATCGTCCTTAAAGGATACAACATGTCTTTTCCTCTTCCTGGAGGCTATACCTCCAAGGCTATCCCTCTCATCCTATGAGATGATCTAACCTCATTGTTCTCTTGAGGGTACGACAACACATGTCATGTAGCCTAAGCATGTAACTAACTCATTCTAAGTTTCATCATTTATACTTATGTTCGTGACATCTTTCTGACAAGCTTTTTATTATTTGGTGGAGGATTCCTTAATCTGTATTATGCTTACCCTAAACATAGGAGGGGGTCGAGAGAGAGAAACCCTAACCTCTTAAAGTTATTCAATGAAATGGGGTAGAGAAGGGAAGACGACAAATGAGAGAAGACCTAGAGGTATCTTATTTCGAGCCAAATTCTCCAATTTTGGCCAGGCAGTCACACATAATCTGGGAGTCCTCATAGACTAACTAGTGGGGTGGAGGAAAATCTTGCCATTCCCCAAATCGTGATCATTTTCTAGACACTCCCATCTTTGTAAAATCGTTTAAGAACTCCCTTGGGCTCTAAAGAGTTTGTAAAATTTGATAATTATTAGAGATTAGATGGAAAACCTAGCTTTGATACCGAATGTAATGAACCCACCCCTTAGCAACCCCCAATTAAGGAAGGCTAATGAGTTGGTGCCTTTATCCCAAAATAGGATCAACTGGTTTTGCAAATAATAAAAAATAATTAATAAATTCTGCTACAACTAAATTCTACCCAAAGGTAGACCAAACATAAACTCAAGATAACCTGATGATCCTACCCCAAGGGTAGACCAATAACTAGGCTATCCATCTCTCACAAGTACTTAAAGATACAGAGTAGGACTAGGATATGAGATACTTATGCACATATATTTATGGTGATAGACATAATCACTTTATAGTTGCATGAAATAAAAGTCAACAAAGCAGTTAATTTCAAGAAATCGGTAAAATCTCAGAAATCACCGTGGACCTAGAGCGATTAGCAATAAGCATAACCAAATACCTAGTTTGAAGTCTCAAATATAAGCTAGATATCCAAAACCAACTAGATGTCCAATCAAGCAAGCTTAGCAACCAAATTAAGCAACCCTTGATCCTGAAAACATGTGTAACACCTAATTGTTACCATCACATCCTAAACAACTCCTTATTGACTTGGGACACATTTCTAAGGTTTCGAAGCCTTATTAGGATTCATTAGGGTTTTTTTTAGATCAATTTCTCAACCTTTATCTTTTTTAGGTCAACAAACCCTAAATTTTTTTTTCTATTCATTAAAACCCTAATTACTCAAATTATCCATATTAAGGGTCCTTTGTAGTCAAATTGTCTTTTAAACATCATACCTCTGTATTATACATGGATTTTCATAATTAAAACCATTAAAAGTCATAATTGCAAAAATTTGGATTTCTACACCCATTAATGCATATTCATGTACGTGGAACTCTAAAGTAAGCCATTTATGCATAAAGATTATCTTTTTAGATCTAATTCTTCATTTTATTAACAACATATGAATATTTGCTCAAAACATTCAAAGAACATCATTAGATCCAATTATCATCAATTCTTAGGGGTTTTCATTAATTTAACCATTAAAGATGATAACCCTATAAACTTTTCAAAATAAAAGCATATTTTCATCCTAAAAAGATTTGTATTAGATTCTACACATTTTTCTGATCAAAATACATAATAACATGTCTTGATACGAGTTGCCAATGAATAGTTATGATTATTCTAAATTAAACATTTATCTGGCCAATAATATGCTGACACATCAACAAAATATACCATTTATTAGAATGAGTCTAATCCCTTGGGGGTCCTGGCTCAAGCCTATTAGGTTATGCCACCTCAGTGCCTGTGCCTCTGTGGTTGGGCTAAGCAAGGGAAAAAAAGGACTGAAAGTACATAATTGCCCTTACCTCACTGTATTGGGTGTAGGGGCAGTGAAGTATTCTTCTCCATACCCATCTTCCTCCTTGCAATTCTCTCTCACACATCATGAGCAGGCTTCAGGCAGTCAACTAGGGTATTGAATCTTTGATCTAAAGCACCAGAGAGTAGGACAACGACACCTCTTCCTCTGTTGGGCCTCGACGAGATCCCTTGCGGTCTCAGTTCCGTCAGCAGGAGCAGGGTTAGGGGAAATGGAGGTTGGGTTTACTCTGTGGATATCTGGGAAGATGAGGTAAGGGCTCTGACAGCTTCTCACATGCACGAATAGCAGACCCTCCTACGCACTCTATGGAAGAAGTTCCTGGCTTGCAGATTGAAGACCAGGGGCCATATATATAGGGGGAGATTTTGTTAGCCATGGTTTGCAACTAGGGCCACCGGTGAATTGGGGAAATCCCAATACCTCACAGAAAAGATGAAACCAAGGGATCATCCAATTTGGATTTGCTTCCCTAATCTAATGGGAGTCTTCTTTTGAGGGGGCGTGCATCATAGAGAGAGAACAGTGTAGAGAGGAGAAAGATTTACTATAGTCAGGTTGCCTAAAAAGGCTAGAGGTAAGGGACAACTCCTCCACCATTGGATCTCATATCCAAACAACCTCGTCACACGCACCAAGAAAAGACTGATTAAATCAATTCTAATTAGATTGGAAAAATCATGACATTAAATGTTATCCCCTTCACATTAGGAAAACTTACAAAATTCATCTCTCAAACCCCATGTCCAATTATTCCCAAATTTTAAAAGAAAGTCCTTTATGACTTAAAATACATGTGTGAAAAGTTTGAGACTGAAAGGACTAGCGGCGTAGCTTGTTGCCCGCTTGTCTTCTATTTCGATGTAAGGAGACAACTCTCGCTACATATAAACATCTATTATAGTGAATTCGAAAGTATGAGAGACTTTTCTTCATATGCAAGTTATCACATAAAAAGGAATATTTCATTCATATTTCTCTCTCTTTCCTTCTTATTCCCTTTATTTGTATTCCTTTTACCATTATTAACCAAGTGGATTCGAAATCTAATCCATGATGATCAATCATACAACTTTCCAGAGAATTCCACATATTTCTCATCATTATCTTAATTTCTTTTACTTTTTATGCATTATTTGATTTCCTTCATCTTTCTTTATCGTTTTATCATATTGGACTCACTAACTCAATAAGGTCCACAAAATCATATATTTAAAGAAAATATTATCAAAGAAATCCATTCATTACACATAAATCATACAATTTTCATAATCATACATTTTATTGGAGAAATTGCATTTCAAACATATAAGCCCAAAAATTGGGGTTGTAACAATGTCATTAGATCCATAAGAAGAGTGACTTCTAGGAAATCCATCAGTAGATGTAAGTCATCCAACCATTGGGTCTTCAATTCAGTCGAACCATCGAATGACATGAGTTGTTGAACTATCAGAACCTCTATATAAACGAACCATCGGAAAGTGTAGTCTATCCAGTCATTGGGTCCTGAGGTCTATTCTATCATTAAAAGGACAACTGAACCATAAGATCTTTAGGACAGGAAAACCATCAAAAGAGGTGCACTCAATAAAAACCATCGGAAGGTGTAATGCCAGATTCGATGGTTACCCGGGTCCTACCACCACTAAAGATGTTGCTATAAAAGCAAGAGGGGGACCTGATATAGTGTGCAATCATACAAGAGTAGTAAAATTAGAGTAAACCCTAGCCACCTAATATCATGAACTAAGGTGACTAAGCTAAATACTCAAGAGACCATCAAAATACATTCATCGTCTTCAACCTCCAGCCATTGGAAGCCAAGAAAACTAGAAGATGGTCTATTTAGAACTAGTGAAGCACACAAACCTCAACAAGATAATTGTTGTAGTGGAATCACAATCCAATCTTGACGATCATGGGACCTAGATAGCTTTCCAATGAAATCAGAGCAACACAGAACCAATTAACGATGTTGATGATTGATAATCTCTCCTATTTCCTTTTGTAAATAACTTTCCTAGAAAATTGATCGCCTTAATTTTTACCCTAGTTTGATACCCTCATTTTGACGAACCATTGTCGTCTTCTTCCTCCCAACAGCCATTTTCTCCTTTTTGGCTTCCTTTGCAAACCATTGGAGGACCATCGTTTCTTCACTTTCCTACTATTAACCATCATTCCTTTGCTTTGCTTCTGTCGATCATCACTTGTCCAACCTCTAGCCTTCTATCCATTGTTATCGACACTAATTCTCACTTCTATGTGAAACCATCAATTTGCCATCTTCTTTAGCAAACCATCAGATTGTCTACCTCTCAGGTCAAACCATCAAATCACCACCTTCACACTAAAACAATCGAATTATCGATTGTAATTTTCACAAAGACCCATTGGTTTACAAGCATTCTTACCATCAGTTTTGTAACATACCGAATTTTGAAATTTGTCTTTTGTCTCTCTTTCCAATCTTTTCCTTTCATTTCTATCCTTTTTGGCCTTTCTATTTAATTAGTGGAATTTATAGTGGTTTAGTGAACATTTATTCACTAATTGTACCAATATAAGGGTTTATGCACAAATACCTCAGTGAAGGCTTAATTACCATATTTAAGTGCTCTAAACCTTAATATAACGTTTTTCCATGATTTGAAAACATAAAATGATCCTAAGTTTCAAATTTGGTTTGATTCGGATGTTGTTTATGCAAATTATGCAATTTTAGGTACATTCTCGACTTTTATGCAATTTACCCAATTTGGAGGTTTTCTTTGCAAATTATCAACTGAATTTTAATACTTAGATATTCCCTTACCATTAATGAGATTTTAAACCATTGGAAAACCAAGTTTCACCTTGGTTTGATGGTATTTCTTTCCAAGGGCATTATAGGGATTACCCTCTTTATAAAGATGCTTATCCTTAAAAGCTATCAACCAATGAGGTTATTTCTTTCTTGGAAAACGGTGGGGATGGCCTAGAAAGATCTATGGGCTCTTAGGACCGAATTTTTATATGCATGAAGCCTCTATGAGTTTTCCTCTTGCATGGCCATCAATCCCTAGGCTAAAGACACATGGAAAGTCCCTTAAGACACCTCATGCTTCACCTCTTTCTATATATAGCCATGTATACCCCTTCCCAACTCACAATTTGAAAACTCTTGCTCTCCTTTTCTTTCCTCTAGCTTAGATAATATTTCATTTTGTATTTGGCCACGAAGTTGCTGTCCCAAGGTAATAGAGGGAGCCTAGCTTGTGAAGAAGGCTCCTAGGGTTTCCAAATTGCTCTATTAGGGTTTCTAAATCTCCTCCTTGGTGATTTCGACCAAAACTAGTAAGTTTCCTCCCTTCCTTCCCTATTTTCATACTTTTAGTCTTCCTTAAACCCTATTACAGATCGTAACTATGGAATTCCATGGTGAAACCCCACTTAGAACCCTAAAACACCTCATCTCTGTGCTCTTTTGCTAGGGTTTATCACCTCTAAGTTGAGAAGGTGATCTTTGTCCAAGAAAGGAGCTAGGCTTGGAGCAACCAGACCTTATAAGCTCGGATCCTTTCTGTTTGGACCTTCTTATCTTCCCTAGAGGTGATTTTCATAACCCACTTCTCATATATTGCTTGCTACATGCTTAAAATTCATTCATCTATGTTTAAAATCGATGCTTTCCATCTCTATTTACCGTGTTCGTCTAGGGTTTTGGTTTCTTACCGGTTTACCTTCTCTAGAAGATCTAGTTTGGATAACTATTAATCTAAAACCATGATATTAGGTCTAATGGTGTTTTCCCTCCCTCTCTCTCTCTCTCTCTCTATCTCGTTTGGTTTGATGATGTGTCGATCTCTGATTGGCCGAATTTCAATAATTCATAACTTTTGATTCCTTTGTCCAAAAACTAAAGTAAAATACGTCCTAAACTCAGAAAAACATTTTATTTTCAATAATAATATTTCCAAGTATTGGTTTTGAGTTTTTTCGATGGTGGTTTTCTAGAAAATGATTTAATCACTTTAAAATCACCAAAAATATACACTAATCATCGTAACTCCAAAATATGCAAAATTATATATTTTCTTAATCAGAAGAACCTAACTAAGTCTATGGTGATGTTTTCATAGTCTAAATCGAGGTTTTGCTATAAAAAGTAAAAACATGGGTTTTCTCTACCTTAATGCATATATATCATTCTAATACATGTATACGAATTGAAAATAGGAAAAATTGATCATGGACTCAATCAAGTGATGAAAGTGGGTAATATGAATCATAATGAAAGGTATGTGCTATGTATGTGCAATCCCTCTTTATGCATGTGCATTTACACCTTAAGTTGGGAATAATTGTGCCTTAACCTATTTTTTTATAATGAGGCTTTATTAAACCCTATTTCATATACTCTTGAATTTTTAGCTATACTTGCCTCATAAATCACTTTTGGAACATTATTCTTAGGTCTTGGTACCCCACTACCATGCTTATTGATTCATATGATTATTCTTTCGATGACTACTTTTTCTAGCATGTGGATTTATGTTCTATTTAACTTAAAATAGCGGTACTTATGTACAACCACCCACAGAGGGCATGTAAATAATCGCCCTGGGGAATGCCTTATTCTCCCCATAATATTATAGGTGATTGTGAATGTCTTATTCTCCCCTCACCTAAGGTTAGAGGTCCGGTAGGTGCCTCAACCCTACTTAGTTAGGTAGACATAACTATCTTACATGCAAATCCTTTTTATTATATTTGTTAATGGCAAGCTTCTTTGATATATAGCTTCATACTCTTGTTATCTTAATCATATGATGAACCCTAGCCTATTTTTATTTGCTTTACTTATCTTGATATCCTAGACTAGTTTTGTGACACATACTTTTCTTCCCTTTCCCTTTTTGTTGGGTGCCTTCCCAACCACCCAGGTGTTGAGCAAGGTGATGAATAAGACAAGGAAGATCTTAGCTTTTGGCTTGGACTTGGTTGATGGAGATGTTACTTGGAGACAAGATTGTAGTAGTCTAGACTTCCCTCTATCTAGATCCTGATTGTGTGTCTTGACTTTAACCCTAATGGGAGAATTTTATGTATTTTTGTAAACCTTTTATGAAATTGAATATAGTCAGTTATTTTTATTCCGCTACTTTCTAATGGTCTTTTGTATACCAATGTTTAATAAATTTGGAATTATTCCCATTCCATCATACATCTGAGAGGGTTTGGAGTGGATGTCAATTCTTCAAATTTTTAGTAAAGGGGTGTTTTCACTCCAACTTACAACATTGTATCAGAGCCCATGGTAGTCAGAATCTGACTATTTTAGTTTTGTCTCCCTAATTAGAATCCCTGCCTTACATAGTTCCTTTAGGTGACATGTTTGCCCTATAGTTGATCTATAAATGACGAAAGGTTGATTTAGGACCCTATAGTTCCACATTATTATCATGAAAATAAAACCCTAAAATACTCATAACTAAAATATGCATAACTTAATGTTGTCCTTTAGGAAACTATTAGGGCATGAAGCTGAAGAAAAGGTGTCTAGAAAGGATTAGGTTCTAGGGGCTGGCAATATTTTCCTCTGCACCGCTTGCTTGGTTTACGAGGACTCCCAGATCCATATGATACCAGCCTGTCCTAAGATGAAATTGATTGTCCGAATTAGTTTGCTTTTAGGCAATAGTGACCTTAGACATCTATGTTGTATATCTTTGGGAACCCTAAGTTTTAGGTTTATGGTGACTTGTTTGAGGATGAATACCAAGACTAATTTCCTTATGACCCATAGGACCACATGTTTGAATAGTTATCCCTAGAACCTAAACTTTGAAGTTTGGGGTTAAGTGAGCTATCAGAGTGTGCAGTGGAAGTGTGATGGATCTTGTACATGGTTAAGTTAGACTCATCCTTTAACCCTAGTGTAGTTTGGCTTGATAGGTTGAACCCTTTAAGGGGTGGAGTATAGTTAGTTTGATGATGTTGGGTGGTTAGATTTCGAGGATGAAATCCGCTTTAGGGGGATGGAGCCCTATGACATCTTGAAATCTATCTACACTATCTTTTGAAACCCTAACCCCATACTTAGGAGGTTGTTGTTCTTGAACCCTTAGTGGGGTCTGGAATGGGATTTTATCGCACTAACAAACTCACTCGAGGTTGAAATCCTCGAGATTTTACCAAAACCAAAGTGCAATAATAACACCCACAAGCGGACGAGTCTTATCACAGAATAGTTAAGGGTCGAACCCAAAGGACAAAGTTTTTAAGAATCCTTGTCGGTCTAGTCTAGTTCGCATTAAGGCTAATATTTAAAACGATTGGTTGATTTGAGGTTAACTAAACTACTTGCAAGAAAGTAAAAGTTGAATTAAAGTTGGATTAAGAGAAATGATATGGAATCACTGGGATGGTGTCAGGTTTCACCACTGCTACACATGCAAACACAATCGATCACAAACAATCTAGACAAGATATATCAATCCAAAAAGAGTTGTTGCAGTACCCCCTGTTAGGGCATTAGGTTCACGTAAGCATCACCTTAGGCATCAGATGTCTCATCACCAACCAGATCACTTACTTACTGCTCCAAAGAAATCCCATTCTATTTCTAGTTTGGGAGTCAACCGCATTAATCGATAAGCAAGAAGGTGATAGATCTACAAACTAACATCGACGATAAACAAAGACGATACAAAATCCAACTAAGGATGTGATCCTCCCTGAGGGATGTTTAGATCACAGAAGCGTCACCGTAGGCTAGATGTCTCGTCCCCTAACAGATCATACACTTACGACCTCAAGGAATCTTATTAGAAGTTCTCGTCAAAGAGTCAAACTTTGTAAACTGCCATTCCATCCCACATATAGAAGATTTCGCAATATAGGAAAGAACAAGATGCAAGCAGGTAGATAATCAACTACAAACGTACCAACTAACAATGAAATGGAAAGTTATATACATTGCCATGTAGAGTTTAATAAAAGAACATGATTTGCATGGGCAGCGGGGCTAATCCCCACACCCCAGTGAAAAGGTACTACTCGCTCATGATGCGAGAAACAAGAAGAATGAGAAAGAGAGAGAAATCCACCATGAACTCGGTGAAGAAGGTAGTCGCAGCTTGGTGAATAGGATACAACCTTCTACGTCATGCTAGAGAAGATCTGTACGTGAACGGGAGTTGCCAAGATAGACCGGACAGTCTCCCTCGCTCCGTCTTCCTTCTCTCTTCAGCCTCCTTGGTTGTAACACAGGCAGTAGGTGGGATGAAACTGGCGTGAATGGGAATGGATTTGGATCAGACCTGTGTATAGGAAGCCTGTCGGTGTCCCGGAACCGATGCCTCAAATGAGGACCCTAGTGGTCCTATTTATAGGCATGGGGCAAGTCTTCACATTTTTGGATATGTTTCCAGTACAAACAGTTTGGCAGATATTTTTTTTGCCCAAACGGTTTTGTAAAATGTGACCAAATGGTTTTGAGCAGCAAACGGTTTGGAAACCGTTTAATATCAAACGGTCTTCATCGGCGTTCGGTCTTGAGCAGCAAATGGTTTGGAAACCGTTTGATATCAAACGGTCTTCGATTCGGTCAACGCTTCAGCCAAACAGTTTTCATAGCATTTTGCTCTCACGGTTTGGAAACCGAATGAGATGGAACGGTTTCACAAACCGTTTTCCTATCAAACGGTCTTCAGTGAGGGCAAACGGTCCTTGATTTGCTCAATCGATCTCATGCACGACAGCTAATGGTTTGAGAAAATGGTCAACTCTTGTCAAACGGTCAACTCTACTCCATTCAATCTTGAGTTTAGCAATAGCAAATGGTCCGGGTCAGACGATCTTCATTTGTAGTGGCTCTCCGATCGGTTTGTAAAATCAAAGCGATCTTCGATCTTATCCAAATGATTTGTGTAACAAACGGTCTTCTAACCTCGGCGTCGAAATGATCTCACAACCCAGAAGCATCAAACGGTCTCACAGTAGTGACCTGTGGGCGAGATTGCCATGGAGAAGGTCTGAAATCGGAGGGGCACGAGGTAGAAGACGAGCACCACGGCCGTGGCGAGGAAGTTTTCACACAGCCGTGCTGCCTCATATGGGCATGGTGGGTGAAAGAGGGTCGATGCTGGCGGGGTGCCACAGTCCTGGCTTCACCACACGGTCATGGCGAGGACAGTGGACCATGGTCGTGGTCATCCAAAACGGTCGTGGCAGTGGCTTTGCTTTAAGGTCTTGCACTGCTCGATCCCTCACGGTTGGGTTATGCCTCCACTCGGCCTCTTCTGGTCTATCGGTCTTGAGACCGAATGGGCTCAAACGGTCTTGATACTGAATGGGCTCAAATGGTCTTGAGACCAAATGGGCTCAAACGGTCTTGAGACCAAATGGGCTCAAACAATCTTGAGGCCGAATGGGCATATTCACGTAGTTAGATCGATTGGACAATACCAAGGGTGAGTGAGGATGGGCCCCAACTGATTGTTCAGCTTTATCAAGACCTGCATTAAGTCAACATAAATTGATAATTGAATCAATTAAGTAGTTTTGCACATTATGATTCATATTGATATTTAATGAGTGAAATAGTATATATAGAGTTGAATTTGTCCCATGGTGATAATTAAATTTCATGATGAATATGCATTCATCAAAATACCCCGAACTTAAACGTTGCTCATCCTCAAGTAACACAAGATCTGAAACAGTCGCCAAATGAATACTTTCAATTCATGTGATTACTTCATCTTCACATCACGAATATTTTCTTTTTCCTCAACCTGACTCAATATCTCAACCTCCTGAGACCACTAAACACATCTTACCATATCTTCGTTCCTGAGTTCGTTTTCCAAAATCACTTCCTCCTCACTTTTTCCAACAACAAGCATGTCAAAGAGTTTTGTAAGAGTCCAGAGATGCCCGTGGAACAACAAGTGTGCATTTGTTCTGACACTGATGTTTTTCAGGATAGGGTAGGCAATCATTGTGCCATTAGGTAGAAAAGGGAGTGAATGATGGTATGGAAAGAAAAAATAAATCTCTCCTCTATTCGACTCGAGATTTTTATTTTATGATTTGCAATTTCATTTATTGCATTTTTTTGTGCGAATCTCTCCTCTTATTTGACTCGAGATTGCATTTTTGGCGGTACGCCCCTGTTTATTTGTTAGGGGTATGGAATAAGCGGATAAAGAGGGAAGTGGTGTGCCACCCTGAACTTAGGGTTTGGCACAATTTTGGCTATTTTTTGTTTCTTTTTGATGAATGGAGGGATATGAAGATGATAGAAGAGGTGTAGAAGAGAGTTCAGATCAGAATGCAACTTGATTTACAATTCAGTAAACCGGGTTGTTCTCTTTATCATACTCTGCTCAAATAATGACTTGATGAGGATCCAGTGGAGATTCCATGTTATTGTTCCACTAGTCAGTTAGGAAGCACGACGTGTTTGATCCCTATCAGTTCGACATACGCTTATCATTTTTTCATAAGAATCATGATGTTAGGAATCATAAGCTTCACAAGATGATTTCAATCAAAAGGCTTGTTTCAAAAAGTGGTCCTTTTGAGGATCTACTTCGAATAAGGAGAGTATAATGATTCAAAATGCATAGAAGGATAGTTAGTGACTTTTAATGAAACCAGGAAATGTCAAAAATTCATCAAGTATCTGTTCAAATTCTTTGAAAGCTTTAAAACTTTAAAATTTTGAAAATTTATTTGAAAGGTTTGAAAAATTTTGGTCAGAAATGCGGAGATGTCAAAAATGCAGCGATGAAAGTCTAAGACTGATTTAGATGGGTGAAGGTGGAAAGTAAGATACGTACCACCCACCCTCCACCTCAAACTTAGAGATTTGCTCGTCCCGAGCAAACCCTAAATCCAAGATGGAGGGGAAAATTCATGCCAAAATGACCACTAGATGTGGTTGCGTTCCAAACAGCGTGCATCCTCTTATCTGAAAATCTCAAAAGTAAAGAGCAATTAGATCTTAAAATAGCATCTTGCGATGCAAATTTTATTTAATGAAAAATTAACTAGAAGGTAAAAACACAATTGAAGAATCATTCTAATATGAAAAGAAAAGTAAAACGAATTTATTGGTCGGGTTGCCTCCCGACAAGTGCCTTTGTTTTATGTCGATGGCTCGACTGAGCTCTTTAGCTTTTACGGTGGTTCCTTTGGATCGGTGAGTTCCAACATTGCTTTAGTGCCTATGTCAGTTGAGGTGCAATATCTCTTTAAGCGGTGACCATTTGTTACAAATTCACCTGACTTTTCACTCCATAATGAGAAGGCACCATGTGGGGAGATGTTCTTGACGATATATGGTCCAGACCAGCGTGAGCGGAGTTTTCCTGGGAATAACTTCAACCTCGAGTTGAATAGAAGAACTTGGTCTCCCACTTGTATGTCTTTTCTTTTCAGATGTCCATCATGCCAAAGTTTTGTGCGTTCTTTGTAGATTCGTGCATTCTCATAAGCTGTCATCCTAAGTTCATCCAACTCTTAGAGTTGTAGAATCCTGGCTTGGCCAACTTCTTTCATATCAAAGTTTAGTTGTTTAATTTCCCACCATGCCTTGTGTTCTAGTTCAACTGGCAGGTGGCAAGCCTTTCCATATATTAATCGAAAAGGTGTAGTCCCAATGGGAGTTTTATAAGAAGTTCGATAGGCCCATAAGGCGTCGTTGATTTTTGTTGACCAATCCTTTCGATTGCGTCCTACAGTTTTTTCCAGAATAGCCTTTAGTTGACGGTTAGAGACCTCTACATGTCCACTTGTTTGTGGATGGTAAGGTGATGCTACCTTATATGTTACACCGTATTTTCTCAGTAAAGATTCAAAGCTTCTTTCAAGGAAGTGGGACCCTCCGTCAGATATCACGGTTCATGGCACTCCAAAACGGGTGAAAATAATATCTTTGAATAATTTGATGACGGGTTTGGAATCACTAGTGACGGTTGGTATAGCTTCAACCCATTTTGAGACGTAGTCTATCGCCACTAGGATGTATGAAAATCCATGAGAAGATGGGAATGGACCCATGTAGTCCACCCCCCATACATCGAATATCTCTACTTCTTGCCATAGATTCAGCAGCATCTCATCCCTCTTTGTGATATTGCCTAATCTTTGACATTTGTCACATGACAGGACAAAGTCGTAGGAATCCTTGGATATGGTTGGCTAGAAGAATCCACATTGCAAAACCTTAAAGGCAGTCTTTTTAGAGCTCATATGTCCTCCCACTGGTCCTGAGTGACATTGTTCCAAATAAGGTGAGCTTCTTCTTCGATGATACATCGTCGATACAGACCATCAGAACATAGTTTAAAGAGATATGGCTCATCCCAGTGATATTGCTTCACTTCATGCATGAACTTCTTGAGTGCATTCCCGGTGCATTGGGGATGGATAACCCCAGCAGTGAGGTAGTTTACAAAATTTGAGTACCATGGTATATCTTCTGAGACATTCATTAGTTGATCATCCGGCAGGGAGTCATTGATCAGAATCTTCTTAGTATCCAGAGTGTGGATGCGGCTGAGGTGGTCTTCTACAACATTCGCTGTACCCTTTTTATCTCTTATCTCTAAATCAAATTCTTATAATAGGAGGATCCATCTAATCAACCTGGGTTTTGCATCTTTCTTTGCCAGAAGGTAACAAATGGCAGTGTGGTCTGTGTAGACAATGACCTTTGAACCGATTAGATAGGATCTAAACTTGTCAAAGGCATACACGACTGCTAGAAGTTCTTTCTCAGTAGTAGCATAATTCCTCTGGGCTTCATTGAGAGTTTTCGATGCATAATAGATCACATAATGTTTCTTCTATATATGTTGCCCTAAAACAGCGCCCACAACATAGTCACTAGCATCACACATAATTTCAAAAGGGTGGTCCCAGTCAGGAGCTCTAATGATGGGGGTGGTTGTAAGGGCCTACTTTAGTGTGTTGAAGCTTTTGACACATTTTTTTTGAAATTGAAATCAATATCCTTTACTAATAGGTTCGTCATTGGCTTCGTTATCTTGGAAAAGTCTTTTATGAATCTTGTGTAAAATCCTGCATGACCTAGGAAAGCACGGATTTCTTTTACATTTGTTGGGATCGCCAGTTTAGAAATCACGTCAATCTTGGCTTTATCTACTTCAATTCCTCTATTGCTGACCCTATGACCTAGGAAAATGCCTTCTTTTACCATAAAATGGCATTTTTTCCAATTCAGCACAAGATGTGCTTCTTCACAACGTTTAAGGACCAGGGAAAGGTGCTTTAGACATGAATCGAATGAATCTCCATGTACTGAAAAATCATCCATGAAAACCTCCATAATTGTTTCAGTGAGACCAACGAATATGGCAGCCATGCAACGTTGGAAAGTTGCAGGTGCATTACAGAGGCCAAACGACATTCTTTTAAATACGTATGTTCCGAATGGGCAGGTAAAAGTTGTTTTCTCTTGGTCATATGGATGTATGGGTATTTGATAGAATCTAGAGTAACTGTCAAGATAACAAAAATATTCTTCGTGAGCCAACCTTTCTAGGACTTGATCAAGGAAAGGCATTGGAAAATGATCTTTTTGAGTTGCCTTGTTTAATTTTCTATAATCTATGCACATCCTCCACCCTGTGACTGTTCGAGTGGGAATGAGTTCATTGTTTTCATTCCGTATAATAGTTCTTCCACCTTTCTTGGGGACAACATGCACTGGACTTGACCATGGCGAATCTGATATTGGATAGATTATTCCAGCTGTGAGCAGTTTAATGACCTCGCGACGGACCACTTCCTTCATATTTGGATTCAATTTCCGTTGATGCTCAATAGTAGGCTTGTGATCTTCCATCATAGGGATCTTGTGCATACACAATGCTTGACTGACCCCAGTGAGGTCACTCATTTTATAACTGATGACTTTCTTTCTTTCCCTTAATTCCTTCAAGAGTTTATCTTCTTGTTCAGCTGTTAGATCGGAATTTATAATAAATGGGAAAACTTTTAGATCATCTAAAAACACATACTTCAGTCCCTCGGGCAGGGGCTTCATTTAGGGAGCCTCTAGTTTTTTGCATGTTTCTTTTGTAGCTTCCATAGCTTTGAGTTCTTCACTAGTGGCTTCAACATCTTCTTTAGCGGAGTCGAGTGATTCGATGCAATCGTTTACTTGTTTGTCGATTGGTTCATCAACTGATGGGTTTGTTAGAGCAACTTCTAAGGGATCGTCTGATTCATGATGCTCTTGAGTCAGAAGTGACATTTGCTCAATGCAGTCAATCAGATATACTTCTTCTTGCATACTTGGTCTTCTCATAGTTTCAAAAACTTTAAATTCGAGAGTTTCTTTGCCTAATCTGAGCAGTAAGGTACCAGCTTCAACATCAATCAAGGCTCTTGCAGTGGCGAGGAACGGACGACCAAATATGAGAGGATATCTGGCATCTTCCTTTATGTACATAATTACAAAGTCGGATGGAACATATGTGTCCTTACCTACCTTGACCAGGACATCTTCGAGGATTCCTAACAGACGTTTTATCGAATTGTCTGCAAGCTATATAGTCATGCCAGTAGGAAGCAATTATGCGAACCCTAGTCTCTTGTTCAGGCTAAGTGGCATAATAGAGATGCTTGCACCGAGATCTGCCAAACCTTTCTTGCATGATGAGTCACCAATGTGACACGAAATTCCAATGGATTTCAGGTCTTTTTGTTTCTTGGGCATCTTGCTCAATATGATATCAGATGTAGTTGTCGCCAACTTTACTGTCTCATACTCTTCAGTTATATATTTCCTGGTGAGGAGTGACTTTAAGTACTTTGTCCATGCTGGTATCTCGGACAGAGCATCTAAAAAGGGTATATCAACATGAAGCTTCTTCATAGCTTCTTTAAACTTATTGAATCTGGTATCAAGCTTTGTTTGCCTTAGATGAGCTGGGAAAGGTATACGAGGCTTATATATAGGAATATCAGGTTCTGGTGTTTCAGTTTCTTCATCAGTAGGTTTCTCAGGATTTCCCTTATCTGTCTTATCTACTTTTGATTGAGATTCGTGTGTTGTTGAGTCTTGGGCAATCACAGGTTCATCCTCGTCTGTAATAACCGCAAGTTTCTTTACAAGGGGATCTGAATAGCCTTTTCCTAACCTAGTGGTGACTTCCTTCAACTATTCAGGATGCTTAGGATTGTTCTCAGGTTGGCCATCAAAGACTCCAGTAGGTGGTTTTATTTTAGCTGCGAGTTGAGCTAGTTGATATTCAATAGCCTTCTGCTAAGTTTGTTGGTTATCTATCATGGTTTGCTGAGTTTGCAACATTTTTTCAATGGCCGATAGCTTGTCATCAGGAGAAACTGGACCTGCTTGCTATCCTTGTTGTTGATTAAGATTTTGATACTGAGAGTTATTTTGATAATTATTGTAGTTCCTACTCTGAAAGTTCCCCTTAAAATTTCCTTGATTCCCAAAGTTCTGTAGTTGATTATACTGGAATCTTGGTGGGCTTCTTGCCTGATTGTTTGAACCAAATTGATGCGAGTTTACTGCTCTAGAGGGGTTTCCATATTGAAAATTGGGGTGATTCCTATTCTGATTTGGATCGTAATAACTTTGACCAGGAATGGTATTGATAGCATTAAGATTTTCCATCTGACCATTATCTCCTTGGCCACATACATTGCTCATAACAACATCATAGAGAACATTGTATGATAAAGTGGAATGATCGATGCTCTCACATGCTTCACAGAACAGGGAAGCGGACTTGATCTGTTCCGGTTGTCGAGTGGGAGAACGTCCTCTTCCAATAGCAGCAAGAGATGATTCAATATGGTCTTGCTTGGCAACTAAGAGTTTCAAGGTTTCAGCGATAGACTAGTACTAGGGAGTAGCTTCAGCCATAGCTACTTTCAAAACTCCTTTACCTACAGATCTACCCCAATTGGCTTGATTTGCTTCTCCCAGGGTAATGACTCTCCATGCGTTGTCATAACTTTGATGCATGAAATTTCCTCCAAACGAGGAATCGAGGAATCTCTTAATGTCATCATCCACACCCCTATAGAAAATCTCAATGAGTTGGTTCTTGGGGATTCCATGGTGTGGACACTTGCGTAGAAGCTCTTTGTATCTATCCCAAGCTTCTCATCCACACCCCTATAGAAAAT
Organism: Alisma plantago-aquatica; assembly: GCA_963693085.1. Lineage (NCBI taxonomy): Eukaryota > Viridiplantae > Streptophyta > Magnoliopsida > Alismatales > Alismataceae > Alisma > Alisma plantago-aquatica. Next base: position 616,841,885 of record OY856415.1, read on the forward strand.
CTCAATGAGTTGGTTCTTGGGGATTCCATGGTGTGGACACTTGCGTAGAAGCTCTTTGTATCTATCCCAAGCTTCAGTAAGGGTTTCTCCAGGAACTTGAGTGAAATTTGTTATCCGCCCTCGTATTTCATAGGTAAGAGATGGAGGGTAGAACTTTTCTAGAAACACATTTTGGAGTTGTTCCCAGGTGGTGATGGGTATTTCACTTTGCAGGGAATTGTACCAACTTATGGCTCTATCAACAAGGGAATACTTGAAGAGACGGAGTCGAATGGCATCGTCGAATACTCCATTTTGCTTTGTCATAGCACATAGATCGATGAATCTCAGAAGATGTTCTTGGTTGTCCTCTCCTTGTTTGCCATAGAAAGGGTTGTTTTGAAGTAAGGTGATCTAATGTGCTCGTATCTCGAAATTGGCAGCATTGATGTGGGGAGGCTGTACTGGATGATGCACATTCGCAGTTTTCGAGATTGAGAACTCTCTAAGATCCTTTTGTAGTTCCACTGCTTATGTTGCTACTTGTGTTGCTAGGATTTCCTGCTGAACTGCGGCTCTGGCTTCTTGCATGAGCCTCTCTCTCTGCGCATTGATGGCTTGAGCCACTCTTCGGGCTACTTCCTCTTCATGAGCCATCCTTGCTTGATTTTCTCAGATTTGACGATGAAAAGTTATGTCTATCTCAGGATCAAAGCTCGTTGTGAGTCTGGGGCTATCCGAACGGTGCATACACTATGCCTTGGGTTGTACCTGAAATAGAAAAGATTTTGAAAATGAGATCCACAAAGTAGAGTCAAATTCAAGTAGATGATTGATTATTTTCAAAAAGAAAAAGCAAAATCCTAGATTAGCCTTAAAAGAACTAGATTTGACTAACTGATTCCATTGTCCCCGGCAACGGTGCCAGAATTTGACGTGGGATTTTATCGCACTAACAAACTCACTCGAGGTTGAAATCCTCGAGCTTTTACCAAAACCAAAGTGCAATAATACCACCCGCAAGGGGATGAGTCTTATCACAGTATAGTTAAGGGTCGAACCCAAAGGACAAAGTTTTTAAGAATCCTTGTCAGTCTAGTCTGGTTTGAGTTAAGGCTAATATTTAAAATGATTAGTTGATTTGAGGTTAACTAAACTACTTGCAAGAAAGTAAAAGCTGAATTAAAGTTGGATTAAGAGCAATGATATGGAATCACTGGGATGGTGTTGGGTTTCACCACTGCTACACACGCAAACACAATCGATCACAAACAATCGAGACAAGATATATCAATCTAAAAAGAGCTATTGCAGTACCCCCATTAGGGCGTTAGGTTCACGTAAGCATCACCTTAGGCATCAGATGTCTCGTCACCAACTGGATCACTTACTTATGGCTCCGAAGAAATCCCATTCTATTACTAGTTTGGGATTCAACTGCATTAATCGATAAGCAAGCAGGTGATAGATCTACAAACTAACATCGACGATAAACAAAGACGATACAAAATCCAACTAAGGCTGTGGTCCTCCCTGAGGGATGTTTAGATCACAGAAGCATCACCGTAGGATAGATGTCTCGTCCCCTAACGGATCATACACTTATGACCTCAAGGAATCTTATCAAAAGTTCTCATGAAAGAGTCGAACTTTGTAAACTGCCATTCTGTCCCACATATAGAAGTTTCACAATATAGGAAAGAACAAGATGAAAGTAGGTAGATAATCAACTACAAACGTACCAACTAACAACGAAATGGAAAGTTATATACATTTCCATGGAGAGTTTAATAAAAGAACATGATTTGCATGGGCAGCGGGGCTAGTCCCCGCACCCCAACGAAAAGGTACTACTCGCTCATGATGCGAGAAATAAGAAGAATGAGAAAGAGAGAGAAATCCGCCATGAACTCGGTGTAGAAGGTAGTCGCAACTTGGTGAAGAGGATACGACCTTCTACATCATGTCGAAGTAGATCTGGATGCGAACAGGAGTTGCCAAGACAGACTGGACAGTCTCCCTCGCTCCGTGTTCCTTCTCTCTTCATCCTCCTTGGTTGCAACATAGGCAGTAGGTGGGATGAAACTTGCATAAATGGCACTGGATTTGGATCGGACATGTGTACAGGCAGCCTGTCGACGTCCTGGAACCGATGCCCCAAATGAGGACCTTAGTGGTCCTATTTATAGGCATGGGGCAAGTCTTCACGTTTTTGGTCTGTTTCCAGTCCAAACGGTTTGGCAGATATTGTTTTGCCCAAACGGTTTTGTAAAATGTGACCAAACAATTTTGAGCAGCAAACAGTTTGGAAACTATTTAATATCAAATGGTCTTCATCAGCGTTCGGTCTTGAGTAGAAAATAGTTTGGAAACCGTTTGATATCAAACGGTATTCGATTCGGTCAACGCTTCAGCCAAAAAGTCTTTGCAGCACTTTTCTCTCACGGTTTGGAAACCGAATGAGACGGAACGGTTTCACAGACCGTTTGCCTGTCAAATGATCTTCAGTGATGGCAAACGGTCCTTGATTTGCTCAATTGATCTCATGCATAGAAGCTAATGGTTTGAGAAAATGGTCAACTCTTGTCAAACGGTCAACTCTACTCCATTCGATCTTGAGTTTAGCAGTAGAAAACAGTCTAGGTCAAACGATCTTCGTTTTTAGTGGCTCTCCGATCGGTTTGTAAAATCAAAGCGATCTTTGATCTTATCCAAACAATTTGCGCAATAAACGATCTTCTAACCTCGGCATCGAAATGATCTCGAAACCCAACAACATCAAATGGTCTCACAGCAGCGACTGGTGGGCGAGATTGCCATGGCGAAGGTCTGAAATCGGAGGGGCATGAGGTAGAAGATGATGCACCACGGTCGTGGTGAGGAAGCTATCATACAGCTGTACTGCCTCGCACAGGCATGGTGGGTGAAAGAGGGTCGATGCTGGTGGGGTGCCACGGCCTTGGCTTGACCACACGGTCGTAGCGAGGATAGTGGACCACATCTGTCATCATCCAAAACGGTCGTGGTTGTGGCTTTGCTTCAAGGTCTTGCACTGCTTGATCCCTCACAGCTGGGTTATGCCTCCAATCGGCCTCTTTTGGTCTATCGGTCTTGAGACTGAATGGGCTCAAATGGTCTTAAGACCGAATGGGCTCAAACGGTCTTGAGACCGAATGGGCTCAAACGGTCTTGAGACTGAATGGGTTCAAACGGTCTTGAGACCGAATGGGCTCAAACGGTCTTGAGACCGAATGGGCGGATTCACTTGGTTAGATCGATTGGACAGAACCAAGGGTGAGTGAGGATGGGCCCCAGCTGATTGTTCAGCTTTATCAAGACCTACATTAAGTCAACATAAATTTGATAATCGAATCAATTAAGTAGTTTTGCACATTATGATTCATATTGATATTTAATGAGTGAAATAGTATATATGAAGTTGAATTTGTCCCATGGTGATAATTGAATTTCATGATGAATATGCATTCATCAGGGTCCAAACAAGTTATAGTTATAGCCTAACGTGCTTGTTTATATATTAATGAACATATAATGATCATCTGGGGAATAATTTATATGTTCAAACCCTAATGAATACCTAATGCACATAATATGAGTAACTCACATATTAATCCTAATGGATATGCATGGTGTTGCCCATGTCATAAACTAATAAACCCTAATGAAATGATAAGTAAGATAATTGTAACCTAATCTTAGACTTAATACATGCTAAGTAAAATTTAGTGATCATATTAACCTGAACCCTAACTTGTAATCATCTAACCTTAACATATACATCCTTATTGCCTTTCATGATACATTAATGGCATTAGGTTTCATAATCAGTTAATATACTTTGATACACATAAATGATATATATATAATCATCTAATCACGCATTAATCAAGTCATCAATATGAAATGCATTATATGTTACCTTGTTATCTAATACACACATGATTAGTCACTTAATGTGAATCAATTTGTAATATGTCCCACCTTGATCACTAAAATATATATAATGACTTCAATATGGATAAGTAATAATTGATTCACATAAAAGTGCATAATCAATCATAAGAATAGAATAAATATGAAAAAAATGATTAATGATGACATTAATGTGAATAAGAAAGTTAATGTGACAATGTTAAATATAGATATAAGTGATTAATGTGACATTATTTGGATTACTTGTAACAAGTTGGATAAAATGTCTTAATTCGTGCAAAACAATTTGTTATAATTCAATATGTTGATAATAGAGACTAAATCCAATTATTAAGGATAATAATCAAGTATATTGATAATTGAGTAAACTCTAATTGCGTTAAAACTCATAATGAGGTAAATAAGAAATATATATGGTTTCAAGCATAATAATGAAATATAATTCTTTTGGAAACAAAGTAAATATGACATGACACAATTAAAAGAATAATAATGTTAATGTGATATCATAATAAATATAATCTTAATGAGCCAAAAATGTAAATAATGTTAAATCTCCTAAAAAGAATATCTAAATAATGGAACCTAGGTGATCCTTGAGAACCTAACCTATGTTGAAATGCTTGTGGAGTATATGTTGATGAATTATTTGGTGGAAGTTAAGGTTGGAGAAATAACCTGATGTTTTGTGATGAGATGTTGCACACTCACCCTTCCCTTCTTGCTTGTGATTTTAGGGACGAAATCCTCTTTAAGGGGTGGAGTGTTGCAACATATCAAATTTTGAAATTTTGTCTTTTGTCACTCTTTCCAATCTTTTCCTTTCATTTCTATCCTTATTGACCTTTCTATTTAATTAGTGGAATTTATAGTGGTTTAGTGAACATTTATTCACTAATTGTACCAATATAAGGGTTTATGCACAAATACCTTAGTGAAGGCTTAATTACCATAATTAAGTGCTCTAAACCTTAATATAACTTTTTTATATGATTTGAAAACATAAAATGATCCTAAGTTTCAAATTTGGTTCGATTTGGATGTTGTTTGTGCAAATTATGCAATTTTAGGTACATTCTCGACTTTTATGCAATTTACCCAATTGGGAGGTTTTCTTTGCAAATTATCAATTGAATTTTAATCCTTAGATATTCCCTTACCATTAACAAGATTTTAAACCATTGGAGAACCTATTTTCACCTTGGTTTGATGGTATTTCTTTCCAAGGGCATTATAGGGATTAGCCTCTTTATAAAGATGCTTATCCTTAAAAGCTATCAACCAATGAGGTTATTTATTTCTTGAAAAATGGTGGGGATGGCCTAGAAGGATCTATGGTATCTTAGGACCGACTTTGTATATGCATGAAGCCTCTATGAGCTGTCCTCTTGCATGGCCATCAATCCCTAGGCTAAAGACACATGGAAAGTCCCTTAAGACACCTCATGCTTCACCTCTTTCTATATATAGCCATGTATATCCCTTCCCAACTCACAATTAGAAAACTCTTACTCTTCTTTTCTTTCCTCTAGCTTAGATAATATTTCATTTTGTATTTGGCCACGAAGTTGCTGTCCCAAGGTAATAGAGGGAGCCTAGCTTGGTGAAGAAGGCTCCTAGGGTTTCCAAATTGCTCTATTAGGGTTTCTAAAGCTCCTCCTTGGTGATTTCGACCAAAACTAGTAAGTTTCCCTAAAACCATGATATTAGGTCTAATGGTGTTTTCCCTCCCCCCCTCTCTCTTTATCTCGTTTGGTTTGATGATGTGTGGATTTTTGATTGGCCGAATTTCAATAATTCATAACTTTTGATTCCTTTATCCAAAAAATAAAGTAAAATACGTCATAAACTCAGAAAAATATTTTATTTTCAATAATAATATTTCCAAGTATTGGTTTTGAGTTTTGTCGATGGTGGCTTTCTAGAAAATGATTTAATTACTTAAAAATCACCAAAAATATACTCTAATCATCGTAACTCTAAAATATGCAAAATTATATATTTTCTTAATCAGAAGAACCTAACTAAGTCTATGGTGATGTTTTCATAGTCTAAATTGAGGTTTTTCTATAAAAAGTAAAAATATGGGTTTTCGCTACCTTAATGCATATATATCATTCTAATACATGTATACAAATTGAAAATAGGAAAAATTGATCATGGACTCAATCAAGTGATGAAAGTGGGTAATATGAATCATAATGAAAGGTATGTGCTATGTATGTGCAATCCCTATTTATACATGTGCATTTACACCTTAAGTTGGGAATAATTGTGCCTTAACCTATTTTTCTATAATGAGGCTTTATTAAACCCTATTTCATATACTCTTGAATTTTTTGCTATACTTGCCTCATAAATCAGTTTTGGAACATTATTCTTAGGTCTTGGTACCCCACTACCATGCTTATTGATTCATATGATTATTCTTTCCATGACTACTTTTTCTAGCATGTGGATTTATGTTCTATTTAACTTAAAATAGCAGTACTTATGTACGACCACCCACAGAGGGCATGTAAATAATCACCCTAGGGAATGTCTTATTCTCCCCATAATATTATAGGTGATTGGGAATGTCTTATTCTCCCCTCACCTAAGGTTAGAGGTCTGGTAGGTGCCTCAACCCTACTTAGTTAGGTAGACATAACTATCTTACATGCAAATCCTTTTTATTATATTTGTTAATGGCAAGCTTCTTTGATATATAGCCTCATACTCTTGTTATCTTAATCATGTGATGAACCCTAGCCTATTTTTATATGCTTGACTTATCTTGATATCCTAGACTAGTTTTGTGACACATAATTTTCTTCCCTTTCCCTTTTTGCTGAGTGCCTTCCCAACCACCCAGGTGTTGAGCAAGGTGATGGATAAGACAAGGAAGATCTTAGCTTTTGGCTTGGACTTAGTTGATGGAGATGTTACTTGGAGACAAGATTGTAGTAGTCTAGACTTCCCTCTATCTAGATCCTGATTGTGTGTCTTGATGTAAACCCTAATGGAAGAATTTGATGTATTTTTGTAAACCTTTTATAAAATTGAATATAGTCAGTTATTTTTTTATTCCGCTTCTTTCTAATGGTCTTTTGTATACCAATGTTTAATAAATTTGGAAAATTTATGCCCATTCCATCATACCTATGAGAGTGTTTGGAATGGATGTCAATTCTTCAATTTTTTTTGTAAAGGGGTGATTTCACTCACTCACCTTACAAGTTTCCCCTACCTGACCACCATCACAGTTTCCATAGATCGCCCTAGGTAAAACCATCTATTGTCAAACCATCGGTTTGTAGATCTCTATTAGAACCATCGAGTCTGAGCTTCCTCAAAAAACTATCAGTTTGCAATATTATACTTACGTGATTCTAATATTTGAATTTAATTGTTGGCCTAACCCTACAAGAGATGCACTAGTATCTACATAGTAGCCAATTATTAATGTGGTAGGTAATATAGGAAAAGAACAAGGCATCAACAAGGGACTCATCAGTCAAGAAAGTGAGACCAACATAATAAGAGCCACCATGACTTAGGAAGAAATATACAAAATTGAAAGATTAAAGGATGAAACAGTGGCTTATATCAAACTACATGGAGATCCTACCCCAGAAAGCATCAGAGCTAGGTCAGAAGAAGATAGACTAAAAAGGATATTTTGAGCCAATTCCTAAAGAATCTTTCGACCGAGATGATTCTATGGGGTCTGAGACTTCTAAATATACATCATATATGGAAGCCCAAAACCCCAAGAAAAGGAGGGCACCATGTCCTCCACCCCAAGATAAACCAAGAAAAATGACCAAGGCATCAACAAGGGACAATATCAGATAACAAGAAGTTATACATCTAGTGATCCCCATCACTATTCAAATAGTTTCCAGAACTGTTCAGCCAACAACATATGTTTTCTACAAGGAATAGCCTAACAACTACATCCTACCTAGAGATGATGAACATCTGGATGTCTGGGACTAGATATTTGCAAAGAAAACCTTGAAATCCATAATGGTTGGAGACGTGGACACCCTAGAGTTGGGAATATATTAATAAGTAAAGGAGAGCTTTCACAGAATTGTGATTTGCAAGATTTTCTTCAACAAACATATCTCCTGTGACTAACTCACTCTGGAGTTCATGTCATCCCTGAAAAAATTACCACTTATAAAAGAAGAAATGAAAGAGTGAAGGGGACATTATAAGTTGGTTGTCTGGATTATTAAGGAGGACTATGTAATAATTGAGAAATGGCTCAATTCCATTTTCACTAACTCTGATGAACAAGCAGAAAGAGATAGTAGATCTAAAGGATATAGAGAAGTCTAAAGCTTTCTCACCAACCAAACCTGGAGAAATTATATGGAGAAATTCGATATAGTTTGAGGCAATCGAAAGCCACCATGATGCATTTTGGGTTCATGCAAGTAGTAAACAAAATCTTTGCTAACACCTTATTCTTTAGGAAAAACAAAGGGAACGTGACCAAAATGGATCTCCACGTTCTATGGAGCATTATAGAAAACAAGTAAGTCAATATCGGATGATCATTAATTAATAGGCTTACAACAACATTTGGGTAGAAGGATCCCATGATCTATGCATGGGAGGCCTCATTATATACATTTCTCACTGTCTAGGGTACCCCAATGAGATGAAGTTATTCCTCAGATATATTGGAAAAATGTTCGTCAATGCCAAGTACATACCTGCCATTAATGTATTAAAAAGGCAGAATTAGAAATATTTCTATCAATTATTCAGATCCAACAATTTTCTACCTCTCCCCAAGATATGTAATTACCACTATGACGTTCATATTAGGGGAGGATGAAATCAAAAAAATGAAGGATGGAGCCAAACCCATCCAAAATATCAGAGAACAAGCCTCGATTGAGCAGTAGTGAAAGAAGCCTGAAGACACTACTAAAAAGCAAGCTACACCGAAAAGAGTGATAGTACGCCCCCCAAAAAGGATGGCGACCAAGCCAAAGAGAGGAAATACCCTTCACTAGACATAGTAAATCTCAAAGAGAATGAAAGACAACATCAGGTGATTACACCCACCATTACTATCCCTAGGACATCAGGAGGAGTATAGGTCGAACCTCCAACAACTATCCCTACTGTTAGTGTCCCATAACCATATGAAGAAGATCTGATTGGTACAAGCCCTATAAATAATCCTAGAAATGTTATATCAGAGACACTATGGAACCAGAGTAGGAGGGGACTAGAGAACCTCCCAAAAATGTGAGAGTGGCATCCCACCACACTATCCCTGAGGAAGTGAACAACAATATCAGGGATGATATGTCAACTAACCAAGGATCTAACAGATAAATATTGGATATGATGATAAATAAACACTTATTCATTAGTGTGTATAAAAGAGATATTTCAGAGAAATAACTGGAAGAAAAGAGAAGCCCTAGATGAACTATGAGGGTGAACAAAGTCTACATATAAGCAGGCACCATGAAGAGTCTGTGCAAGCAAAGGAAGTTGAGCAAGTGTCAAGCTCAATAATACACAAAGAGAAACCATGATAGGATCCCTATATAACTAAATTCATGGAGACAGGGCAAGAGATTGATGACCTTTGTGAGATTGTATATAAATCTACTCTTAACATTCTAAACTTACTTTGAACAAGTCTACACTAACTATAGAGGTACAGAAGATAACATTGCACTTATGGCCATTGCTGAACCTACCACAACAAATGCAGTTATTGGCTGCAAATAAAATGCAGGTCATGGAAGCTTTGGCAGGAATCACCCTACTACACTAGTAAAGGGATTACCTGCAATGAGAGAATGAGTAGCTACAAGCCGAAGAAGGGAAAAGGAAGGAGGCACCTTCGCAATCATCTTCTGGAGAAGAGGCAACAACAAAGTGACAAAAAATCACCGACAAGGAGGCCTTCTCACCTACATTAAACGTCAATGTGCATTTAAAAGTGGACATGATGTTTTCCAATCTACAAACTAACAGAGTTGCACCACCCCTAGATCAAGAGGCGACAATAGAGCAATATGCTAGACAAGAGGATGAGGATTCTATCCAAAACATTGGCATGCCCACTGGGGAAGACAATGAAGCCAATTCCTAGCCTTAGTAGGACATTCCACCAACAAACACAGGGAGGAGGAGACCATCAAGAAGGGAAAAGAGGATTTCCCATACATCCCTTTGCAAGTCATCCCCACCAAAGCTATCGAACCAACCATCAAGAATGACTTTATTCTAAAATTGGCTGAGATAAGGGAGGAGGTACAGGAAACCACTGAGGAGATGATGGACATGCTAAATCCCTTATTCGTATACAACACCCCACCACCTCCTACCAACTATACAGAATTCATCAATGAATTACTCTTAGACGAACCGTTTGAAGGAAGAGTACATCCTAATCTATTCAAGGTGGAGTGAAGGAGCAAATCACTTAGCAAGATGAGAGAAACATGCATTGTATGTTTGATAAAGCTCCAATGAAACCAAGATAACCCAGTGTTTCTCGAACCACCATTAGTAGACAACACAAACTTGACAGCACCACCACCGCTGCAATGTAAAATGAAGGATATTGATATGTCAGTGTCACGAATGTTACTATGAGACATCCATGTTCTGGAAGACATCCTCAGTGATGATAATGTAGGAGAAGACATCATCTACAATGACAAGAGATACCGTCTGACAAGATAAGACCTCCAATCAGTCTTTTGACACAAGGCAAACATAAGCAGGGTATTCTTTAAGGTCCTATGTGGAAGTATAATTGAAGATTTTATGTACAGAGATAAAATGGCCCCCATCTTTAATGCCACATAGACTCTAGCCACTCTTTTATACAAGGAACCATGCATCCTCAGTTGAAGAGATGCAAGACATTTTGCAAAAGATGAAGAAACTGTAATTTGTAATTCTACCATTCAAGGTGTTCAACCCCTGGCTTCTAATCATGGCAAATCTTTCCATAAGGTGGGTCATTTATAACAACTACAATGTAAAGAACTTACCATGTGGAAGGATGGTCTTTGTGAAGATAGGTCATAGGACAATATAAGAGATCCCCACATGCCTAAAACTCCTCATTAGAGGAGTGAGTGGGTGGTATTGTCTGAAGCAGAGGGATATTTATATAGATTGTAATGTGTCCCAAGAAATTCAAGATTTAGGGGACAACACTTTTGTGGTTCTGAAAACAATTGAAGCTATAAATAGGAAAACTCCTCCCTAGTAGATTTCTAATGAAGACACACTCTACAAGGAAAGTACGTCATGGAGGTTTTCCATGATAGAAGATTCTTCTATGACTGGCGCATGGTAGTCTCTAAGGCCCTAACCTAGATTAATGCTAATTTGTGTTTACCTTGCTTAATAAGATTCTTATAACTTTATATAATTCTTTGATATGTTTTTATCATGTGACGTGCTTATGTTTCAAGTTTGGTCATGTTTGAAAGTTGTTTGAGCTATGTTTGCTTATTTTGGACCAAAATGCAATTTATCCAAGTTTTTGGGTTATCTTGAAATTTGTCACATGTTGAATGTTCCCTTAGTTATTTAGCATCATAAGAGAGAGAATGATGTTATTGGGTACCTTGTGGGACCTTGGCTGATGAGGTGGTATCATGTGGTAAAGCTAGGGTATCTAGGGTTTTGTTGGTGTCGACCTTGTTGTGTTGTTTGCATGTAGCAACCCTTGTCTCGACCTTAACGATGTTCCTTGTGAATGTCTCGATCGAGACACCTAACTCTATATGGTTTTGTCTTGACCATGATGGCCTTGGAGTATTGGGTCGAGAGAGTTTGTCCTTTTGTGTTTTGACCTTGGTGTCTTGGTGACCTTTCTCTCGACCAGGGTGTATGTGGTGTTTTGGTTTCGACCCCCGTGATGTGTCTTGACCAAAACTAATGGGTTTTGGGACCTAAAGAGGTTGAGACCCAACGTTGGTTGTATTACCATCTCATGCATGCATGCACAAAGTGGTTGTAGGGCTATCTTATTGATGGACAAGTGTTCCTTTAGTGTTCTAATATGTTGACATCTCACATATACCCTACTTCCCTCCTCCTTTGGGTATATAACCCCTTTCCTTCATTACCAAGCCTCCTTTTTGGCCCTATCCTCTTTCCCTCCCTTGTAACTAACCTTGGCGCTTTGGGGGAAAAGGAGATATGATCCTAAATCTATGGTGTCCGATCAACCTTTCTTGAGGAAGGATTTGTGCTAGATCGACTCTTATGGTGGTGATTCTTGGTGATTGTTCACTTGGTAAGTCATTCTATCTTCTTGATCACGTTTACCCCATGAAACCCCATCATCTTATTCTTCTTCCTCTTCCTTGGTTGTAACTTAGGGTTCTACCCTAGTGGTTCTCTTGAGAGAAACTCCTCTTCACAAAGGCCCTCAGACTGTGGTTCTACCATGGTGGTAACTAGTAAGAGGATGTTTTCTTCTCTTTTCTCTCTTTTTCCTTTAGTTTGGTCTAGGGTTTCTTGTCCTCTTTCTTGATCTATCCCTTAGTCATGGCGTTCCTCTTTTGTGAGGTGATTTTGTGGCCAAAGTGCTAATCAAGTTGGAACTTCTTTTCTTCTCTCTTGGAGCTTGGATCACCACAAAAGGCAAGTTATATAACTTTCCCCTTTTCTATTTTGGAATCATAATCTTGTTCATTTGTTGTTGTTTCTATCTCTAAAATATGATCTTAACATACCAAAAGGTATTATCATGATTTAAGGTTTGAACCATGATCATAGCCTTATGAAATTTGCTTCTATTTTTCCAAACCCTAATTTCTCTTGTACCCAATTTTCAGATAAATACAAGATGGATAGTTTTCTAGCCTTGATTTATGATTTCTATCTTTATGAATGGAGATTCACGTACCTTACTGTAACATGGGCTTTGGTACTTTTTTATAGGTGTTAAACATGAGTAATTACCTCTCTTAATGAGGCTCTTTGTGTATATTTCTATCATGCTCAAAAGATGTTGATGATCATCTTTGTATGGTGATATTCCCTTTGTTTGTAAAACATTTTCCTTGGTGATGATCTACTATTTTGGTTATGGTTCATCCCTGAATTTGAGGATGGCTATATGTTCTTGTGGTCATTTGACCTTGGTGGTCATTACCCCTGTGTTTTAGTCTTATATGTTTGATTATTGGGTGGCAACTATGTTTTGTTAAGAGAGGGTGGAGGTGATGATCTTACAAGTATTACAATACTTGGTTTTATTTAATATGATGGTTAAGATGGTAAATGAGGTCCATAATATTTTAGGGTTATGAATTTGTAGCATTCTCATGTAGGTTGCTCTCTTTCTAAACCCTAAATCCAAGTGCCCGATTTCTAAAGTGATCTTGAGGGGATGATCTTATATACATCATTATCTTTGGTTTAATTAGCACATGCTAAGTTTCGGTCACCATGTTGTCCATAGAGTTATGGATGATTTCTTATATGTGTTGCATTTCAACTTTCTCTCTCCTAAGTATTCTAGCTTGGTAACCTTCATGGTGACTTTTTTTAGGGTTTGAATGATCTTGATTCCTAAGTTATGAACATAGTGACTCTTGGTGTTCTTGTTGTTTATATATCTATTTTGGGTCAAGACATAGGTGGATCTTGATGAGTTGAGGTCAAGACACCCATACTATGTTTTTTTTTAGGTTGAGACATCATACTTAGCTTTGGGCCGAGACGTGCTTTGTCATGATAAGGTCAAGACATCTTACCTTGAGGTATGGTCGAGACACCTTTGATTTGCCTTAGTCGAGATACCATGTTGATGGTAGGTCAAGACTTCTATTCTAAATAAATATTATTTGTTTATAATCATTAATTTATAATCAATATGATTTATAATCAAATAATCATCCAAATTCTAATCAATTCAATATTATATTATAATTTAATTCTAATATAATGAATAAAAATAGAACTCAACACCATGTCTTGTGTATGTTGAGACACCTACTTATGTTTCGATCGAGAAGATATCCTTTACATATGGTCGAGACATGTTAAGATGTTGGCTGTGACGCCCTGCTTTGATGGTTGAAAGCAATGCCTTGTTGAGATGGTGGGTGTGACATCATGTTTCAAGTCACGATGCTTCCTTTCTTTTAGTCATGAAATGATGTTGATCTCAATCACGATGTTGAGTTGAGTTGGGTCAAGACCCATGTGTTTGTCATTGTCAAGATACCATGTGAGCTGGTGATCGAGACAATGGTTGAGACACCATGTGAGTTGGTGTTCGAGACACTATGTGAGTTGGTGATCAAGAAAATGGTCGAGACACCATGTTGAATGGTAGTTGAGACACTTAGTTGTTGCAGTTGTAACACCTACATTGAAGGTGCTCAAGACACCCACTATGTTGCTTGCTCGTAACACATGCATGACATGATGAGGTGTTACACCTACACATGTATATGAAGGTGATAATTAGTGTTGATGACATAATGATCTAATCTTTTTCAATTAATGATGTTCATCCCTAAATCAGTTCCAAGAAAGTGGGAAGTGACTCGATTAGGGTTTGGTGTTATAATCATGATGTAAACTCTAAACGACTATGTGAGTAAACCCTAACCCTAATCCTAGGGTATGTTGTACATGTTGAATGTACATGGATGAATAGCATGTGATTGTACTCTTTCTGTCTTACTTGTATGGTTCTAATCTTGTAGGTTAACTAAGTATCAGAGCTTGTGAATTCTATGAATATGATTAAATGATACTAGATGATTGCCATGAGCCTTGATGAGGTGCACTAGAATGGTGAATATGTGAATGTACACACTTAGTTATAATATATAGTGCGTAACCTTAATACACTCCAAACTATAGGAGTTAATGAAATTAGGGATTGGTATATAAATAATGTCATAAAACCCTATGTGGTTAATCATAAATTGCTAACCCTAAATTGAGAGGACATATGATACTTTTCTTACATTGCCTAAAGTGTTTAATATGATGAGATAACAATGAGTATTCTCTCTCTATTTTTATAACGTTGATTTTATAGGTGAGATGATTATCATAGATAATGATTGCTATGGTGTATATGTGATATGACACAAGTAATGCTTATATGCGTATGAGGCATGAGGTGATGGTTATCATAGCTAATGATTGCTATGGTACATATGTGATGTAATATAGGTGATGCTTGTATGCCCGATGAGGCATGATGAGATAATAATAATGAGTTACAAGAATGATGTGATTGGTTTTATGACCTATTGAAGGCTTGATGCCTAGTGAGAGGTGTAGCCTCCAGTGATTAGATGAGGGGTTACTATTCCTAGTGATGTGTTAATGAGATTAGGTGTGTTTCATGAAGGGGACACTCCTTCTGAGAAGAGGGTATGCCAGGCATATAAGGCCATGCAACTTTGGACTGAAGGGGGAGGAAATTGGGGGTATAGTTAGTATTTCAAGATATTCTACAAAGATCTTGACCTAAGGATGATATGATGACATAGCTAATGGTATGAAAAAAACACTAAAAAAATAAAGCCCTAACATTTACTCGATGCCTTGATTCTGTTTATTAGCTTGAGCACAAGCTAGACTCTAAGTGTAAGGGCCCTGACCTGGGTTTTGGGATAACCCTGTTTTCTTTGGCTTGATCATGGGATAATAACCTTTATCAAATTCCTTGAGATGGTTTTGTACCTTGTGGAGAGCTTAAGTTTCAAATTTGAGCTTGTTTGGGGGTTGTTTGTGCTTTATGGGCTAGTTTTGGTGCAAATTGCAATTTACCCAAAGTAGGGGTGATATGCAATTTGTCACCTTCAGAGTGTTTCTTCTCTTTCTTGACATAGTCTTAAAGAGAGAGAGAGGGAAGTGGGTGCCTTGATTGAGCCTTGGTTGAGGAGTAACACCCATAGTGGTGACTAGGGTTCCTATGAGTGTTGAGTGTCTAGACCCATGTGTATATGGTGTGTTGTCTCGACCTTGGGTCATGACCTAAGCTTAGTTGGGTGGGTTTCATTATCGAGACACCCCCTATATGTGTTGGGGTCATAATTGAGGAGGTCTAGGGTGGTCTGGGTTCAAGGTGGTTGACCTAGCATGAGTTGTCTCGACTAGGGTTTGTGGAGATGCTTTGTCTCGACAAGGGTTTGTGGAGATGCTTTGTCTTGACTAGGGTTTCTGGAGATGCTTTGTCTTGATCAAGGGGTGATGAGGTAGTGATGTTGCGACCATGGGAGGTGCAACCCAAGGGATGTCATGACCGTGGCCATGTGGTAGTCCATGGTGGTCAAGATACTACTACCTAGAGTGTATCACCATGTCTTGCATTTCATGCTTAAGTGGTTGCATTTTGGTCTTTTGAGTGGACACATGTCCCTTTCCTACCTTGGAGTGTTGACACCTCATCCTTTGCCTTCTCTCTCATATCCCATCTATATAATCCCTTATCTCTTCTTGCTTGCAACCCTTTCGGCCATCTATCTTCTTCTTCCTTCCTTTCTTGTTCTTGGAGCTTGGTTGAGCAAGGAGGTTTGTCCTTGGAGCTTGGAAGATCGGCCTTCCCTTAGATGTGGTGGTGGTGATTCGAGCTCATCTTCAATCTTGGTAAGTGATTGCATTTCCTTGATGACTTTTCCCTTTATCTCCCACCTCCAACTTCTTCTCTCTTCTCAACCCTAGATCATGGATTCTCCATTATGGTCATTCTTGAGGAATGAACCTCTCATCACAAAGGTCATATACCATGTTCTGGCAAAGTAGACCCTAGTCTTATCTAACCATGCAAGTTTTATGATCCTAGTAAATATAGTTCGTGCATACTATGGTGACTATAATATGTAATAGTTTGTGTACGCCTTCATGAGGCATGTTGAGGCACTTGTGATACAAGAATGATGTGAATGCTATGGTGATATGCATGTAATGCAGGTGACGCTTATGTGCCAAGTTAAGGCATGATAAGAGAATGATGAAATACAAGAATAATGTGTTGGGTCTTATGACTTGGTGACAACATGATGCCTAGTGAGAGGTGTAACCTCCAGTGATGTAATAAGGGGTTTAGATCCCCAATATTGTAATAGTGATGCTTATCCTAGTTTAAGGCAATGAGATATTAATGCCCTGAGAGGATGTGATAAGTTCACACTTTATACATTTGATATCTTTTAAGGTTGCAATATAGTCATGCTTGCTAGATTGAAAATTGGGTTTTTGTATGTACACTTGAGTGTGAAAGCCTTAATTCCCTAAATCCACTAAACTAATCAAGTGAAATCTTAATCATGTAGTTTTCCCTGTGCCATAGATCCATTCAGTGTTAGCACTTGCTGAATGGTGTATATATATATGAGTTTAACTCGAAACACATATTTTTGAATATGTGGGGTGAGGATGAATATCCCCTTACGTCCAGGATATGTGATACAAGATTGGGCCATACCCTAGTAGGAGTGTGGTTTCGGGCTGTAGCTTAGTGATATGTTATACATGATTGGTTGTAGGCCATACCCTAGTAGGAGTGATGCTGTGGGCCGTAGCTCAGTTTTGTTAGTGTCGTGACCTGTACCAAGGCAGGCTAGACTTGTACAGCTGAACTATATGTCACTGGTAGCAGTCTAAGTGATGATGTCACTACAGGTTCACTCGTACTGACTGAGGGGGTGAGGTTGTGGAATTTTGGCTCTTCCATAGACCTTGTATGACACCGATTTCGACTTAGTACTGGTTGGTTGGATATGGGTGGTACGACTCAAATCCTCAGGGCATGGTAAAATATGTTATCAGCCGCATAGTGTATTTGAGTAGGATCAAAATATGAGAACATTGGTTGCATCCTTGCCTTGCTTTTATACATATTAGTTCTTAGAAAATATACATGTTCTTCATATTCCTTCTTAAATTGTTGATTACTCTACTATTCAGTAATAGGTGTCAGTGTTTCTTAAACTACTTTAATTAGTAGTTACATATCATTTAGTTGAATCTGCTATTCTGTTAATAGTATAATCTATTGTTTACTTACATGTGCTTTTAATAGATGTTGGCGGAGAGTTATAACTCTTACTGGGATGTTTGGTCTCACACCATGGGTTCCACAATCTTTTAGGTGAACGCACATGTTGGGACAGAGCTCGTGTTGTTGAGGTAGATATTCAGAGGTGTGTAGATGCAGAATCATTGTTATACAACTGGTGTCTAGTAATAGAGTCCTATGTGTCGTCCATGTACACTCGGGTCCTTGGGGGTGTTTTATAAACACGATACATCGGTTTGAGCTTTTGAGTCTATATGAAGATGGTACATAGATGGTTTGTATACATGAGAAGGTTATCACATGTAATAGGTAGTGGCTAGTTAGACTGTGAACATTGAGAAGTAACACATTTTGATATAAATGAAATAAGTAACTCTAGTTTATGGCATCAGAAAAGATATGTTCAGCTTGATACATGGTTAAGAAATCGGTTTTAATTTTTAGTGTTTTTCGGTAATCTACCAGCTAATAATTTGGCGCTTGGTTTTTGAGTAATCTCTCTTTGTGTGGCAAAGGGTGTCACATTTGGTGGTATTAGAGCTATAGGTTCGTTGAGTCTACATGGACACCATGACTAGGACTAGGATGGTGTCTAAGTTGATAATGAAACATAAAACATGATGCATACTACCTAATCTCAGTACTTCTGTGCCCTGGCCATGCATCCAAATATTGAAGAAGAGGTGAGTATGGAACTCTTAGGTTGCTTTCTTCCTGATTACTCTGATCAAGTAGTCACTTTGAAACAACTTAAAGAGCATAAATAAATATGAACCATGGTAATAATACCTAGAAGGAAAGAACTATATCTTAATCTATCAGAACTTAGATAACTAATGATCATAAGAGAAGAATATGACACTACAAAACCTAAATTTGAATACAGAAAAGCTATAAGAGATCCCTAGAGTTGTAATTCTAGTAACTTTATAACACAAAGGATAGATTAATCTATGTAAATAAAGTAAGTCAGGGGGATAAATACATGTATAAGGGAGAGAACTCCTAATATAAGTATGAAGTGAGGAAATAAATAATGATAAATGAAGAATGAGTAAAGCAAAACATGAGTTAATCTAAGACCAACATGTAAATATGAGGAAGTAAATGATGCAATCCTTATGATGAGTGAAAGATAAGATAAGGGAGATAATCCCTATTTCATATAGAACATATGAAAAATAATAATCTATCTCTTGATGAGAAGTTGTAAAACATGGCAATACATTGGGACACATGTGAAAATGATGAATGATTAATAAATAAAGAGTAATGTTATATATTCATCTTTAATGTTCCTATGCTGATAGCAAGGAAACCAAGATGAAATAGGGTAAAATGAGACATGGGTAGTGATATATTTGTGTGATAACAAAAGAAAGTTGGTAATCTCCTTCTCCTTGTCATCTATCCCTGGGTAGTGTTGTGGTGATGATGGAAGTAGGTTCCCTTTGTGTACTTCCTTTCTAGGGATGTGACATTCAAGTGAGCCTTATGTCACTTAATGTGCATGGTTTTGATGTGATCATGGGATGGGTACGTGAAAAGTATTAGTTGAAGCTTGGGCTTTGGTTCCAAGATAGTGATATCTGTGAAATATGATGTTTTATGAACCTTTTAGAAAGATAAAAAGGTCCTTCTAATGTGTTTGGGCATCCTTGATGGATGCCAAGGCAAAGAAACTATCCCAAAAGGTGCCAGATGTATAATGTATCAAGGCAATGCTTTCTCATGAGTTTTGTTTTAGGGAAAATGGCTCGATTCATTACTTATAAGCCATACTGCATCTACAATTTGAGTCAAAAATATAGCAAGAGCAAACAAAGATCAAGTTAACATCACTACAACTCATATCGGAACGAGAAAAGAGCGCTTCCATATTGATTCTTCTTCCTTGATGCTGTCTTAAGCAGCTTTCCACGAAGAATTCCTTCGACTTGAGCGTGTAGTAGTGATAGAGGCCCTGGATCTGTGCGGTGCTCCGGTGCATCATCATCACAAAGGAAGCCATATGACCAAGTAACAAAACAAGCCACAGCAAGACACAGGCAAAACTAAACGTTGACAAGCAGCGGGAAGACAAATGCTGACAAGCAGCGAGCAAACAAAGGCTAACCAGTAGCGACTAGAAACAAACGCCGATGAACGGCGGGTAGAGGATGAGAACAGACCAGCAACTGAAAGGAAAACAGAGCAAGCCAGAAAGGGAACCGGGAACCTCATCCCCTCATAGCCACACCGTCTCCCACCTGATACGACAAGTGCCTGCAAAGGCAGCGGCACCACCACTGGGCGAGATGGATGAGACCCCCACCAGGCGAGAGGCAGGCCCAGCCGAAGGGGTTTGACAACGCTTGGAGGAGGCGAGGCGAGGTAGGAAGAGGCTCCGGGGGAGTAGGGGAAGAGATCACTGGCCGCGGCCGCCGCCCCCGCCCCCCCAAGCCTAGGGCACCGCCGCTAAACCTAGATCGCAAGGGCGATCGCCAGAGCGCTAGGTAGCGGACGCTTCTCTGACTCTCCCAATAAGAACTGGTAAAATTTCTTTCTCATGAGTTAATAACTATTTTATTTCCTAAATAGCTTGACCTTGAGATTGATCTATTTACAAGTACCCAACTTATTATATGGACATCACATGTTAGGGGTTTATGCATCACATAACACAATGTCGACAAAGAAACTAGATTATATATATAATGTTCCATTAAATGTCAAGGAATAGTTTGGGTCACAAATACCTTGAGTAGAAAATATTTTATATCACCCTTTGTTAAGAAGGCATAATTGTATTCATTAGTGTGCCAGAAATATAACATGGACCAATGATGGTAGTATTTGCTTCATTAGCCAATAGAGACATGATGCTTCATAACAGATGGTGGTTCAAGTTACCACACAACAGTTTAACTAAGTATTAGGAGTAACGTTAATTAATTCTTAAACAAATGGTTTTGGTTATATGATCCTAGGGTTAAAGCCTACATATCAACTAATAGTTTTAAAATGATAAATCCAATCCAATAATTGTTGGTATAACATATAACATTTGATGGTTCTTGATGAAGTTTATCGTATAAAGTTATAAGTTCTAATAATGAAAATTTGATGTTTAATACCCTTAAACTTGTAACCTTACCTTTGCCCTCAAATAAATATACCTTTGTGAATCTTGTAATGTTATGAGTTATGAAGGTGATATATAAGTTAGGATGGCCACCTAAGTGGTATAAGGTATGTACATTGTTTCTATGTTAAGAAAGTGTTACATAACATAGTGTTAACTCCACAGCCCGTAGTGGTAGGGTTAACTAAAGATGTATCTTGTAATCTTGATAAGGGGTAGAATATGTTATGTGCAAGCTATAGATGGAGTATTTGTCCCTTTTTGCTTAGGATTTTGGGGACGAAATCCCTATTAGGGGTTAATGGCTTGTAAGGACCATGACCTGGGTTTTGGGCTAACCCCATTTGCTTTGTCTTGATCATGTTCTTATAACCTTGATCTAATCCCTTGAGATGGTTTTGGACCTTGTAGAGAGCTTAATTTTCAAGTTTGAGCTTGTTTGGAGGTTGTTTGTGCTTAATGTGCTAGTTTTGGTGCAAAATGCAATTTATCTAAAGTAGGGGGTGATATGCAATTTGTCACCTCTAGAGTGTTTGAAACGACCTCACTTTCTGCATCCCCCAATTAAGGAAAGACCTTCAAGTTTAGAGTCATTATCTATATTCCCAAGGATCAAGATTTACCAAATAATAAGTAATAGAAAACAATTTCATCAATTCACAAATATTGTTTACAAAATGCTTACATGAATTTCATTACCAGAACTGCACATAGAGAAGAAGTTTCTATATAAATCCTCCTTACTTAGATTAATGTCTTCACATGGTTTGATCTTTATCTTCATGTGCCTTGTCATGTATATCATCATATACCTAAAATGCTGTGAAATAAAAGATAGTCAGTATAGAAAGTTATACTGGTATGTGGGGGAAACAAAAGTTCACTGATAGTGGTAACAACATAATTCAAAAATTATAGTTTAACAAATCAAATTTAACATTTTCACCATGACTACCCTATCTAAGTTTCTCCACCCTTTGTCATAACCCCTCAAGGCCTCATACTGTAGTATTCATTGTCTTCCCCTATGCAGGTGGATGGTATTTCCATAGATCCTGAGGTGGCCTAGAAATGGGCTAGTCATGTCCATATATAATGTGATAATCATAGTCACTTTAAAGTTTGCATGGAATGAAATAAATAAGCAAGCATATAATTTCAAATCATGCAAACAAATCTCTAGGAAACCACATGAAACTACAATGATTATTCTCAGGCGTAGCCACATACCTTTTCCATGCAAATTATTCAATTATACTTCAAGCATATTGTCCAATCAAGCAAGAAAATTAGGCAATCATCATATAATCAGTATTACATAAATTTTAAAGTGTCACCATCACATATGTCACATTATTCACACTAAACCCTACTCAGTCCTAATCTAGGGTTCAAGCTAGAATTGGGTTTAAGTATAGGATAAGGGTAAAATCCCTATATCTCTCGCATAAATCTTTATTAGAGTTATAACTCCAAATTAGACATCATGTGTAGCCCAAAATAATATATCCAACATATCCCTTAATTATGATCGCTTAGATCCAATGTATGTTCATTAACCACATTGCATGTTATAAACCTTGGTTTCAAAACCCTTATTCTCATATGCATGATTATACACATTAAGGATCCAAAATATTATTATTAGCATCAACATCATCTCAAATCACCATTATATTTCACATTATCATGTAATAGTATAACAGAGAGATTTTTAACATATTCCACATGTTAATATTCAAAACTATGGGTTTCATATACTAATTACCTCTTTAGCACTTATTACACTACTTTTAGAATTTCAATGAGAATTATTCTTCAAACATATTTTATTTACATTCCTTGCATTTTTCTAAGCAACTTTCATATATAACTTATTTTGATCGGAGCATCTTAGCAATTTCTATGATTTTTACAAGCAAATCATTACTTAGACCAATCAGATTGAGCCATGTCAGCATAACTTACTTGAAAAAGTAGTCATTGGGGATTAGAAAAATATAAGTGTTCCCTTACGTCTTGTACATGCAGGTGGGGAAATAGAGTCATTTGACCCTATTTCCCTTTCCTCGTGCAAGACCCCGCTCTGGCTCATACGTATGCGACCCTTCGTTGCCGGCACCACTACCCTGTGTTCAGGTCACACCAACTAGCACCACCACCGGAGCCACCATCTCTCCTCTCATAGTATCATCATCTACCGCCGCCACCATTAAGATGCAAGTTTTGTCACGTCGTTCCTCCCCTAAGCTTTCCAGCAGTTGAACTCCCTTGGTCTGCGAGTAGTGAAGCGTCACTACGCACGGTCTGGCTACTCCAGCCACTGCCTCCACAACAAGGACTCTAGGTGGTGCTTTTTCCAGGGTCCCATCTACTCAACAGTGATGGTAAAAAGGAAGAAGGGGTGGGTGTGGAGGATGTGAGGCCATTGGCATCATTGGCGGCAGGTTTCTTATGTTTCTTGATGACACTGTTGCCTGCCTTGCCAACCCATCGAAGAGCCTTTCTCTCACTACCGTAGCATCTAGGGTACAATCGTGAAGCCAACAGAAGTCTTGCTTCTTTGTTTTGCTCATGGGGAAGGTAGTATTTCCTCCAATAGGGTAGAACCCTACCCTATATATATACATGGTACCCTGGATCCGAAGGGGTTAGTAGGGTGTGCGACCATAAATTCCTTTTTCCCCCATCCTCATGGATATGTAAAGTACTCTCGGATTGGTAGCCAGGTTTCCATATTTGATCGGTAGGGAAATTAAGGAAAATACTTAAAACATATATTCCTTTCTCACAATTAAGGCAAGAACCTATGGGTAAGGTATGTGCAATTGTCACTAGGAGCATATTCGACAAATAACATATATCCCTACCTTCCCTTCAAGTATTTCCTTTATCAACTTCAAATAAAATTCCATCAAGTAATGTATATAAATCATGGATATTGCATTCTAGATTGTTCTTTTATCCCTTTCCAAGGTACATCCTTTAAAGAAATTATCACAACCTTTTTCAATCCATATTTATAAATTCGGATGTCAAAACGTATTTCTATTGAGATCTCATAAAAACAACCACCATTATATTATTAAATGTCCTCTAATCCTAACTCTTAGAACTCTCTTCCTCATTATTATTATTTTCAAGTACATAAAAAGTCTAACTGAAACATTCTTGTTTGGCTCCTCAACCATAGTGTTGCCAATCTCTTCTAGATAATTATCCTTAAATTATCTAAAAGGTTATACATTTTATTTTATTTTGGCAACTTTGCATATTATTCAATATTTCATTCATGTATTTATTCTTAAAGGCATTTCTATTTATAAAACCTCTTATTTATTTACTTGTGCCCCAAGCACCCATGGCACAAAGGTTGTTAGCACTATTATTCCACCAATAGTGCTCCAGGAAAAAATTACAAATTAATTCATTTATATAATTTAATTTCACAAAAATTGAGGATATTACATTTACCCCTCCTTAGAAGGAATTTTGTCCCCAAAATTCTCACCCAGTAAGCTATAGGTGAATAATAACTCATCTTAGTTTCACAACTTAGGGTTAGGTTTAGGGACTACACCCTACCTCTTAGGGATTCCATGCCCCTTGACCCTCCTAGGATTCTTCTAGACTAACCCTAGCTCCATCTAGACTTTATACTTACAACCCATAAAACCACTTTTCTTTATTTTAACATTATATTCATGTTACATGTACTTTACCATCTCCTCATTACATGTACATTATTATTTCCACATTATATGTACATTATTTAGAGGAGGATGCCTTACTCCTACTTCTTCTCAAAACCCAATACCTAAGAGATGAGGAGGGAAATTCCTTTTAGGGTTTATTAATAAAAGAGGATGAGAAGTGGATGAAAGAGATGAGATGAAACCCTAAAGGTATTTTACTTCAGGCAAAGACTTTTGACTTTGGTTAGGCAGGATACTTGGGTCTGGGAGTCCTTTTAAGCGAACTAGTGGTGTGGAGGAAATTTTTTCCAGCCCCAGTCGCGGTCCCTTCTAGACACCTCAGTCTTTAGAAAATGCCCTAGTAATTCCCTCATATTTCTACAGATTACTTAAAATTATAAACTATTAAATATTATTTGAAAATTTTGGGGCTTTGATACCAAATGTAATGAACTCACTTTCCGCATCCCCAAATTAAGGAATGACCTTTAAGTTGAGAGTCATTACCTACATTCCCAAGGATCCAAATTTAGCAAATAATAATTAATAGAAAACAATTTCATCAACTCATAAATATTGTTTACAAATTTCTTACATGAATTTCATTACCATAACTGCACATAGAGAAGAAGTGTTTATATAAATCCTCCTTAGATTAATGTCTTCACATGTCAGTATAACAAGTTATACTGGTATGTGTGGAAACAAAAGTTCACAGGTAGTGGTGTTAACATAATTCGAAAATTATTGTTTAACAAATCAAATTTAACATTTTCACCGTGACTACCCAATCTAGGTTTCTCCACCCTCTGTCATAACCTCTCAAGGCCTCATACTGTAGTATTCACTGTCTTCCCCTATCCTGGTGGATGGCCTTTCCATAGATCCAGAGGTTGCCTAGAAATGGGCTAGTCATGTCCATATATAATGTGATAATCATAGTCACTTTAAAGTTTACATGGAATGAAATTAACAAGCAAGCATATATTTTCAAATCATGCGAACAAATCTTTGGGAAACCACGTGAAACTACAACGATTATTTTTAAGCATAGCCACATACCTTTGTCATGCTGATTATTCAATTATACTTCAAGAATATTGTCCAATCAAGTAAGCAAATCAAGAAATCACCATATAATCTGCATTACAAAAATTCTAAAGTGTCACCATCACACATGTCACATTAATCACACTAAACCCTACTCGGTATGTGCAGTGGGCCCAGGTGTTACAAATGGTATAAGAGCCAATTCCCCTCCAGTAGGTGGGGCCCACATGGGCGTGTGGCATGCCAGTATTTGAGCCATGCGGTCCAAGCATGTTGGAAAGGGCTATCCGTGGTGATGGAGCCACCCTTGCACTGGTAGCTATGATCGGGAGCTGGGTGTACATGGCCATGTTGAGTCTGCACTGAAATGGGGAAAAATTATGAGGCCATATAGTCGAGCCTTGATGAGGACGTCACAATTCTATGTGGGGGAGATTGTAACATTCTAGGATTTGAGGTCTTGGATAAAATGATCTTATAAGTAATGATCGGACTACCTGTATCACTAAGGTGCACCTCCTTTTCTGGGAGCCCATCACTAAAGAACTCCATAGTTAAGTGTGCTCAGCTTGGAATAGTACTAGGATGGGTGACCAGTCGGGAAGTTGACCCCGGCTTACACATGAGTGAGGATAAAACATGCACTTAAGTCTAATGGTGGTATGTGGGGCCAGTCGTCATTCCTAAAACTCTACTAGAGCCTTGGGCAGTGGGCCCACACATTACAAAAATGTAATATCCTCAATTTTTGTGAAATTAAATTATATAAATGAATTAATTTGTAATTTTTCCCAATAGCACTATTGGTGGAATAATAGTGTTAAACACCTTTGTAGCATGGGTTCTTGGGGCACAAGTTAAATAAATAAGAGGTTTTGTAAATAGCAATGCCTTTAAGAATAAATAGATAAATGAAATATTGAATAATATGCAAATTTGCCAAAATAAAAAAAAAATGTGTAACCTTTTAGATAATTAAAGAATAATTATCTAGAAGAGATTGGCAACACTATGGTTGAGGAGTCAAACAAGAACATTTCAGTTTGACTTTTTGTGTACTTAAAAATAATAATAATGTGGAAGAGAATTCCAAGAATTATGATTAGAGCACATTTCATAATATAATGGTGGTTGTTTTTATGAGATCTCTAAAGAAATAAGTTTTGACATCCCAATTTATAAATATGGATTGAAAAAGGTTGTGATAATTTCTTTAAAGGGTGTACCATGGAAAGGGATAAAAGAACAATCTAGAATGCAATAAAGTGCCATTATTTATATACGTTATGTGTTGGCTTTTTATGTGAAGTTGATAAAGGAAATACTTGAAGGGAAGGTAGGGATATATGTTATTTATCGAATATGCTCCTAGTGACAACTTAACTATGGAGTTCTTTAGTGATGGGCTCCCAGAAAAGGAGGTGCACCTTGGTGATATAGGTAGTTGGATCATTGCTTATAAGATCATTTTATCTGAGGCCTCAAATCCTAGAATGGTACAATCTCCCCCACATAAAATATTGACATCCTCATCAAGGCTCGACTATATGGCCTCATAATTTTTCCTCATTTCAGTGCAGACTCAACATGGCCATATACACCCAGCTCCTGATCACGGCTACCAGTGCAAGGGTGGCCCCATCCCCACGGATAGCCCTATCCAACATGATTGGACCACACAGCTCAAATACTGGCATGCCACATGCCCATTTGGGGCCCACCTACTGGAGGGGAATTGGCTCTGATACCATTTGTAACACCTAGGCCCACTACACATGGCTCTATTAGAGTTTTAAAAATGATGACTGACCCCACAGATCCTTACTCATGTGCAAGCTGGGGTCAACTTCCTGACTGGTCACCCATCCTAGTACTACTCTAAGTTGAGCACGCTTAACTATGGAGTTTTTTAGTGATGGGCTTCCGAAAAAGGAGGTGCACCTTGGTAATATGGGTAGTCTAATCATTCCTTATAAGATCATTTTATCTGAGGCCTCAAATCTAGGGACATTACAATGATTTGTAAAACTTGGTCCCACTGCCCTAGGCTCTAGTAGAGTTTCAAGAATGACATGATTGGCCCCACAGACCACCACTAGCCTTAACTACGCACTCTTTCCTCACTCACACACAAGTTGGGGTCAACTTCCCGACTGGTCACTCATCCTAGTACTACTCCAAGTTAAGAACGCTTAACTATGGAGTTCTTTAATGATGGGCTCCTAGAAAAGGAGGTTCATCTTGGTGATATGGGTAATCCAATAATTTCTTTTAAGATCATTTTATACAAGGTTTCAAATGTTGGGACATTATAATCTCCCCCACTTAGAATCGTGACGTCCTCATCAAGGCTCAATATACGGCCTCATAATCTCTTCCCCATTTCAGTGTAGACCCAGAATGGCCCATTGACTCCCATCAACGGTTACCAGAGCAAGAGCAGCTCCATCTCGTCTCAGCGGATAGCCCTTTCCAACTTTCTTGGACCGCACGGCTTAAGACTGGCATTCCACATGCCCAACTGGACCCCACCTACTAGAGGGGAATCGGCTCTGATACCATTTGTAAAACATGGACCCACTGGCCTAGGCTCTAGGATAGTTTCAGGAATGACGATTGTCCCCACAGACCATCACTAGCCTTAACTCCATGCTTTTTTCTCACTCACGCGCAAGTCGTGGTCAACTTCCCAACTGGTCACCCATTCTAGTACTACTCCAAGTTGAGCATGCTTAACTATGGAGTTCTTTATATTGGGCTCCAAGAAAATGAGGTGCACCTTGGTGATATGGGTAGTCCAATTGTTACAACCCCAATTTTTTGGGTTCTTTTGGTAAGAAATGTAATTTCTCCTATTGAAGATATTTGAACAAATAATGATATAATTTGTCTTGAATAAATGGATTTCGTTTACAATAGCCTTGTTGGTTGTTTTGTGGGCTTTATTGGCTATTGGGCTAAATAACAAGGAAAAGACAAAGGAAACTCCATTATTAAATGAGTAAATAAGAAAATGGAGAAAAGAAAGATCTAGAAACCTCTAGAAGCCAAAGGAATATTATCCAAAGTTGGATTTCATGCCTCTTGGGTTCCAAGGAGCCCAAAGTTGCAAAGATAATGCAACAATAAAAGAAAAGATCAATTAAATATTTCTTTATTAAGAAAGAAATTGAAAATAATGATAAAATAAGTGGAAAGAGGTATGATTGAGTTATCTTTGGTGGATTTTTGTATCCATAAGGTTCCTCATGTTAAAAGTAATTCAATAAGGAAAATAAAAAGAGAGATAAAGAGAAATCCTCAAAAAGAGATATTTAAATAAAGAAATAAGATAATGCAAGAGATAAAGAGAAAAGTGAGGGTTTGTCCATAATGGGTGATATTTCGAACCCCACTTGCTTTCTTGTATTGCAAAGAATAGAAATAATGGGAAATAAGAAAATAAGAAAGAGAAAAGATGAGAAATAAGCCTAATTGAGAAATATCTTGCACCTACATAAAAGGCACGTTTTCTTTTAGATAATGATCCCAATTTTGGCAGAGAGGTAGATAAAGTCATTATTAAGTTTCCCTCAAAATTTGGGATTAATTGGACACTCAGTTTGGGAGTTATGGCTTTTACAAATTTCCATAAAGTATTGTGATTATAATAAATGTCACACATTTATCGATTTAAATGGAAATAGTTTGGGACGATGCCAGCTGTGCGTCTCCTACCTTGAGTCTGAAAAGGAAAGGTGTCGCAAGACAAAGGGATTCTCCTCTCTACTTTTCTCATGATCCAGTTCATGTGAGAACTTGGAAAGGCCCCAGTTAGATTTGAGGTGGGATTCCGAACCTCCTAACCCCTACTTTCTTGTGCTTCTATGGTGTATAGAAGAAACACCTATTTTGCACCTCGAGGGTAGGTGGCGGAAAGGGTGGGAACCCTAGAAATTGGCCCTGATCCTATATATATACTACCCCCTCTCGACTCCTTTGGCCCTCATGAACTCAGACGATCCCCTCTCTCGTTCCCTCATGCTCTGAGTAGAAGGAATCCACTATCTCCGGTGAGCTCTCCACACGGCGCCGCCGCGAAGCCTGTTGCTGGGTTAAGCAAGGGACGAAGAGCAGCTGCCCTTCGATCGAAGTCCATTATGGACCAAAGGCACAGATCAACGGCCATGGTCATCCGTGACTTCAACCAGTTGATAATGGGCACAAGCAATGTAAACCGCACAATCCGTGTGTCGGTCGGTGCGACTGCTGATCAAACGGCTGCCCTTTTTCTGGCTTAAGGTAATTACTTGCTCTCTGAACAGAATATCAAGGAAATAGGTGAATCTTGATTAATTCGTTAAAATCATTCCTTTGGCTGAAAAATGCAAGTAGTGCTTTTTAATCAGAAAAATGTGTAGAACATGATAAAAATGATATTAGAGCCTAATTGTAAATGATATTAAAAAAGTATAGGCTTTTACATATTTTAATGCATTAAATGACAGAAAAACCCTAGAAAGAGATAAAAGCAATCATGATGAATCTTGATTTTGTTTTTTTATCAATGTTAACCTGTTAAGAGTAAAGGAAAGGGTAAAATCATAAAAGGATGATTAATATGTTGCTTTTAGGGTTTTTGTGATCATGTACATGGTTTAATGGGCTAAAAACCCTAATTTGGGAAAACATGAGTTTTAGTGATTATAATTCGAAAACTTCCAGTATACAACTGTAATATAATGATTCTTGAACATAATTTGGATTAAAGAATCCTTACTGAAGATAATTGAGAATTAGGGTTAAGTTCATAATGCTTAATTAATGAAATTGAGTAATTGCAACCTATTGGATATTAAAGTTTAGTTTCAAACTATTTTACATGAAACGTTGACTAATTTAGGGTTTTACACCAAGTAAGAATGATTAAGCACTTAGAAACCCTAATTTAGGGTAAAATAGGAAAAGATCATATTTAATTTGAAATATGTGAAAATATGTTGTTAAATGGTGATCCTAAGCCTGTTAGATGAGACAGGTTATGATCCTTAGGGTTTGTGAGTTATTTTGCTTAATTAGGGTTTGTATTAATAAAAGTAAAAGAAAAACCCTAATTGTAATGAAAACCCTAAAAGTGGATTAGAAGCCCTAGGAAGCGAGCTAGGCTTAATAGACCTTGATGGCATGATCAATGATAAGAAAATTGGATGCATATTTTAGGATCATCTTGTGTGCTTGCTTGTTTATTGGATTTTTTTCTTAGTTGGATTATTTCTGCACTCAAGTCAGCCTGACAGGTATGTGGTTAATTATGGTTAATCACATTAGTTTCCCGAAGGTTTTCCAGATGATTCATCACATTGAATGCAACTGATCAGTTTGGATGTTCATACTTGCAAATCATAAAGTCACTATGATTATCACAATTATAATATAAGTGTGTATTCTCACACCTACATGCCACCCTGATGGATGATGCCAAAAGGTTAAGCCCAGGAGGGAAGACCCATAGGCACCATGAGTGGTGACCTGATGAATGCATATTCATCATGGAATTCAATTACCATCTTGGGCTTATTTTGACTCAACACATCATATTTCACTCATCAAATATCAAAATGCATCATAATGTGCAAAATTACTTAATTGATTCAATTATCAAGGTTTTAACCGAATTTATGTTGATTCAATGCAGGTCTTGATAAAGATGAACAATCAGTTGGGGGCCACCTTCGCTCAACTTTGGTCCTGGCCAATCGATTTGACCATTCAGTTTTAACCAAACAGTCTCTCCAAACGATTTCATCCATTCGGTTTGACCATTCAGTTTCAACCAAACGGCCTCACCAAACGGTCTTGACCAAACGGTTCATCCATTCGGTTTCAAGACTGAATGGATAGATCTACCTCAAAACTGTTTGGACATCACACGATTTCAGACTGTTTGGGCACCAAGGTCGCAAGACCGTTCAACCGCGAAGACCGTATGGCCACAATACTCTCAGACCGTTTGGAACCAGTCTGCATGACCGTTTGAGTAATTTCAGTCTGTGAGACCGTTTGGGGAGTTTCGGTCTGCGAGACCGTTTGAGCTATACATGAAAACTGAATGGAATTTTTCCACATCAAGACCATTTGAAGAGATTCGGTCTGCGAGACCGTTTGAAGAAATTTAGTCTGCGAGACCGTTTGAAGAGATTCGATCTGTGAGACCGTTTATAGAGTTTCGGTCTGCGAGACCGTTTGAAGAATTTTGGTCTGCGAGACCGTTTGGAGGTCTGCATTCGGTTTCCAAACTGAATGGAACAGGCATGCATATGTCAAACCATTTGAGCAATTAATCTAAGACCGAATAGCCAATTCAAGACCGAATGACCAATTGTTAATTCAAAACCGAATGGCCACTTGCTATATCAAGACCGTTTGCTATTTTCTCAAGCTAATCATTTGCATGCAACCACGTGCATGAGTCCGCATGCATGCAAGATTGTTTACTACTGTTGGGATTGTAGACCGTTTGCTTCTCTAAGCTTCAAGACCATTTGGTGATAAGCTGAAGTGAAGACCGAATGGATTAAGGAATATGAAGACCGTTTGCCGCCATAACATGAAGACCGATTGCTAAGTAGCAAGCATGCAGACCAAATGAGCAGCGTTTGAATGCAAAGACTGTTTTCCTATCATTATATCTGCATGAAGACCAGCAAGCATGCAAACCATGAGTTGTACTTGTGGAATAGCACGGAAACCGAATGAGCGACCAGCAATGCAAATCGAATGAAAAACAACAAGACTAAGACCGAATGGATAAGGCTGTGGGGTCGTTTGATAAGAGCACATGCATGAAACCATTTTCTGAAACCACGTGCATGCATGCAAATCAAAAAAATGAATGACCACATAAATTCAAGACCGTTTGCTGCATATCTAAGCAAAGACAGTTTGAGTGGCTGAATAGAAGACCGTTTGGATGAGATAATATGAAGACCGAATAAAGGTGTTGTGAAGATAGTTTACTACACTATTCATGCAAGGACCGAATGAAGGATCACGTGAATACCGTTTAAATCATATACTTCCAAAACCGAATGGAGCTAGCAGATCGTTTAACAAAGCAAATGCATGAAGACCGAATGGATCACTTACGTGAAATGCAAAACCGTATGAGCATGCATACTATGCAAACCGATCAAGATATTTATTAAGACTGTTTCATTTGGATTCACACTAAAGGCATGAGGGACATATCTGTGCCTATAAATAGGACCCCAAGGGTCTTCATTTGGGCATCGGTTTTGGGACACTGACAGGCTGCCTGTATATAGGTCCGATCCAAATCTAATGTCGTCCACGCCAGTTTCATTCCACCTACTGCCCATGCTGCAACCAAGGAGGCTAAGGAGAGAAGGAAGACAGAGCGAGGGAGACTGTCCGGTCTGTCTTGGCATCTCCCGTTCATATCCAGATCTGATCCAACACGACGTAGAAGGTCGTATCTTCTTCACCGAGCTGTGACTACCTTCTACACCGAGTTCATGGTGGATTTCTCTCTCTTTCTTATTCTTCTTATTTCTCACATCATGAGCAAGTAGTACCTTTTCACTGGGGTGCGGGGACTAGCCCCACTGCCCATGCAAATCATGTTCTTTTGTTAAAATTTCCATGCCAATGTGTATAACTTTCCATTTTGTTGTTAGTTGGTATGTTTGTAATTGATTATCTACTTGCTTTCATCGTGTTCTCTCCCTTATTGCGAAATCTTCTATATATGGGACCGGATGGCGATTTACAAGTTCGACTCCTTGACGAGAACTTCTAATAAGATTCCTTGAGGTCGTAAGTGTATGATTCGTGAGGGGACGAGACATCTAGCCTACGGTGACGCTTCTGCGATCTAAACATCCCTCAGGGAGGACCACAACCTTAGTTGGATTTTATATCGTCTTATTTATCGTCGATGTTAGTTTGTAGATCTACCACCTGCTTACTTATCAATTAATGTGGTTGACTCCCAAACTAGAAATAGAATGGGATGTCTTAGAGGTCGTAAGTGTATGATCCGTGAGGGGACGAGCCATCTAGCCTTCGGTGACACTTCAGTGCGCCTAACGCCTATATAGGGGCCCACAACCTTCGTTGGATTTCTATATCTTTGGAGCCGTAAGTAAGTGATCCGGTTGGTGACGAGACATCTGATGCCTAAGGTGATGCTTATGTGAACCTAATGCCCGTATGGGGGGGGTTTGCAACAACTCTATTTGGATTGTTATATCTTGCCTGGAATATTTGCGATCGAATATGTTTGCGTGTGTAGAGGTGGTGAAACCCGATACCATCCCAGCGACTCCATATCATCGATCTAAACCCAACTTTAATTCAGCTTTTACTTTCTTGCAATTAGTTTAATTAACCTCAAATCAACCAATCATTTTAAATATTAGTTTTAACTCAAACTAGATTAGACTGACAAGGATTCTTAAAAATGTTGTCCTTTGGGTTCGATCCTTAACTATACTGCGATAAGACTCGTCCGCTTGCGGGTGGTATTATTGCACTTTGGTTTTGGTAAAAGCTCAGGGATTTCAACCCTGAGTGAGTTTGTTAGTGCGATAAAAATCCCACATCAAATTCTGGCGCCGTTGCCGGGGACAACAGAATCAGTTAGTCAAATATAGTTCTTTTAAGACTAATCTAGGATTTTGCTTTTTCTTTTGAAACAGTCGATCATCTACTTGAATTTGACTTTACTCTGTGGTTCTCACTTTCAAAATCTTTCTAATTTAGGTACAATCCAAGGCATAGTGCATGCACCATTCGGACAGCCCCAGACTAACAGTGAGCTTTGATCCCAAGATAGACAGAACTTTTCATCGTCAGATTAGAGAAAATCAAGCAAGGATGGCTTAGGAAGAGGAAGTAGCCCAAAGAGTGGCTCAAGCCATCAATGCACAGAGAGAAAGGCTTATGCAAGAAGCCAGAACTGCGGTACAGCAAGAAATCCTAGCAGCACAAGCAGCGGTACAGGCAGTAGAACTACAAAAGGATCTTAGGGAGTTCTCAATCCCTAAATCTTTTGATGTACATCACCCATTCCTACCTCCTCCCATCCATGCTCTGAATTTTGAGATACAAGCACATTGGATCACCTTGCTCCAAAACAACCCATTCTATGGCAAACAAGGTGAAGATAGTCAAGAACACCTTCTGAGATTCATCGATCTATGTGCTATGACAAAACAAAATGGAGTGTCTGACGATGCCATCCGACTCCGTCTATTCAAGTATTCTCTTGTCGATAGAGCCATAAGTTGGTACAACTCTCTACAATGTGAACCTATCACCACATGGGAACAACTGTAGAACATTTTTCTGGAAAAGTTCTATCCTCCATCTCTCACTTAGGAAATTAGGGGAAAAATAACAATGTTCACTCAAGCCCGTGGACAAACCCTTGTTGAGGCATGGGACTGATATAAGGAGCTTCTATGAAAATGTCCACATCATGGCATTCCTAAGAATCAACTCATCGAGATCTTCTACAGGGATGTGGATGATGATATTAAGAGGTTTCTAGATTCCTCATCTGGAGGAAACTTCATGCATCAAAGCTATGATAGCGCATGGAGGGTTGTCACCTTTGGAGATGAAAACCAAGAAAATTGGGGTAGGTATGTAGGTAAAGGAGTGTTGAAAGTGGCTATGGCAGAAGTGACACCTGAGTAAAAATCTATCGCTGAAACCCTAAAACTCTTAGTTGCCAAGCAAGACCATATTGAATCCTCACTTGCTGCAATTGGAAGAGGACGTCCACCCCCTCAACAGCCAGAACAGATCAAGTCTACTTCACTATTTTATGAAGAATGTAAAAGTATCGATCATTCCACTTTATCATGTAGTGTTCTCTATGATGTTGTCCTAAGCAATGCATGTGGACAAGGAGACAGCGGTCAAATGGAAAATCTGAATGTTGTCAACACCATTCCTGGTAAAGGGTATTACAATCAGAATAGGAACCATCCAGGTTTTCAATATGGAAACCCCTCTAGAGCAGTAAACTCACATCAATTTGTTTCGAACAATCAACCAAGAAGCCCACCAGGATTCCAGTACAATCAATAATATAATTTTGGAAATCAAGGAAATTTCAAGGGAAACTTTCATAATAGGAACTTCAATAATTATCAAAACAACTCCCAATATCAGAGTCTCAACCAAGTTCCTTATCAACAACACAGACAACAAATAGGTCTAGCTTCTCCTGATGACAAGCTATCAGCCATTGAAAAGATGTTGCAAACTCAGCAAACTATGATAGCTAACCAACAAGCTCAGTAGAAGGCTATTAAATCTCAACTAACTCAACTTGCAGCTAGCATTAAGCCACCAACTGGGGTTTTTGCTGGCCAGCCTGAGAATAATCCTAAGCATCCAGAACAACTAAAGGCGGTCACCACCAGGTTAGGAAAATACTATTTCGATCCTCCTATCAAGCCACCAGCGGTTGTTACAGATGAGGATGAACCCGTGATTATACAAGATTCAACAACTCCTGAATCACAACCAAAGGAACCAGTAATTGATGATAAGTCAGAAAAAGGAAATTTTGAGAAGCCTGCTCAAGAAGACGAAGAAACTGAGACTCCAAAACATGATATCCCTATGTACAAACCTCGTATACCTTTTCTAGCTCATTTAAGGCAAACAAAGCTGGATACTCAGTTCAATAAGTTTAAAGAAGCTATGAAGAAACTTCATGTTGATATACCCTTTTTGGATGCGCTGGCTAAGATACCAGCTTGGACAAAGTACTTAAAGTCACTCCTCACCAGGAAATATATAACTGAAGAATATGAGACAGTCAAGTTAGCTAAAACCACTTTGGATATCATCCAAAGTAAGATGCCAAAGAAATAGAAAGATCCAGGATCTTTTGGGATTTCCTGCTATATTGGTGATTCTTCATGCAAGAAAGGACTAGCAGATCTTAGCGCTAGCATCTCCATCATGCCACTCACCCTTTGCAAAAGGCTAGGGTTTGCTGAACTTCTTCCAACTGGCATGA
Source organism: Alisma plantago-aquatica (assembly GCA_963693085.1). Classification (NCBI taxonomy): domain Eukaryota; kingdom Viridiplantae; phylum Streptophyta; class Magnoliopsida; order Alismatales; family Alismataceae; genus Alisma; species Alisma plantago-aquatica. The sequence goes on from OY856415.1 coordinate 616,878,772, forward strand.
CCATACAACTCGCAGACAATTCGATAAAATGCCTGTTAGGAATTATTGAGGATGTACCTATCAAGGTAGGGAAAGATTCTTATGTTCTGTTTGACTTTGTCATCATGGACATAAAAGAGGACGCCAGATATCCTCTCATCTTTGGACGTCCATTCCTCACCACTGCAAGAGTTCTAATTGATGTTGAAGTTGGAACCTTACTGCTCAGATTAGGCAAAGAAACTCTCGAATTTAAAGTTTTTGAAAGTATGAGAAGACCAAGTATGCAAGAAGAAGTCTCTGATTGATTGCATTGAGCAAATGTCACTTCTGACTCAAGAGCATCATGAATCAGACGATCCTTTAGAAGTTGCTCTAACGAACCCATCAGTTGATGAACCAATTGACGAACAATTAAAGGATTGCATCGAATCCCTCGACTCTACTAAAGAAGATGTTGAAGCCACTAGTGAAGAACTCAAAGCTATGGTAACTACAGAAGAAACATGTGAAAACCCAGAGGCTCCTGAAATGAAGCCCCTACCCGAGGGACTGAAGTACGTATTTTTAGACAATCTCAAAGTTTGCCCAGTTATTATAAATTCTGATCTAACAGCTGAACAAGAAGATAGACTCCTAAAGGAATTAAGGGAAAGAAAGAAAGCCATCGGTTATAAAATGAGTGACCTCACTGGGGTCAGTCAAGAGTTGTGTATGCACAAGATCCCTATGATGGAGGATCACAAGCCTACTATTGAGCATCAATGGGAATTGAATCCAAATATGAAGGAAGTGGTCCGTCGTGAGGTCATTAAACTGCTCACGGCTGGAATAATCTATCTGATATCAGATTCACCATGGGTGAGCCCAGTGCATGTAGTCCCGAAGAAAGGTGGAACAACTATTATACGGAATGAAAACAATGAACTCATCACCACTCGAACAGTCATAGGGTGGAGGATGTGCATACATTATAGAAAATTAAAAAAGGCAACTCGAAAAGATCATTTTCCAATGCCTTTCCTTGATCAAGTCCTAGAAAGGTTGGCTCACCAAGAATATTTTTGTTATCTTGATGGTTACTCTGGATTCTATCAAATACCCATACATCCAGATGACCACGAGAAAACAACTTTTACCTGCCCATTCGGAACATACACATTTAAAAGAATGTCATTTGGTCTCTGTAATGCACCCGCAACTTTCCAATGTTGCATGGATGTCATATTCGTTGGTCTTACTGAAACAATTATGGAGGTTTTCATGGATGATTTTTATGTATATAGAGATTCATTCGATTCATGTATAAAGCACCTCTCCCTGGTCCTCAAATGTTGTGAAGAAGCACATCTTGTGCTGAATTGGGAAAAGTGCCATTTATGGTAAAGGAAGGCATTGTCCTCAGCCATAGGGTCAGCAATAGAGGAATTGAAGTAGATAAAGCCAAGATTGAAGTGATTTCTAAACTGGCTATTCCAACAAATGTAAAAGAAGTCTGTGCTTTCCTAGGTCATGCAGGATTTTACAGAAGATTCATAAAGGACTTTTCAAAGATAACCAAGCCAATGACAAATTTGTTACTAAAAGATGTTGAATTCAATTTTAATGAAGAATGTGTCAAAAGCTTCAATAAACTAAAGTAGGCTCTCACAAAAACACCCATCATTAGAGCTCCCGACTGGGACCACCCTTTTGAAATTATGTGTGATGCCAGTGACTATACTGTGGGTGTTGTTTTAGGGTAATATATAGAGAAGAAACACTATGTGATCTATTATGCATCAAAAACTCTTGATGAAGCCCAGAGGAATTATGCAACTACCGAGAAAGAACTTATAGCAGTCATGTATGCCTTTGACAAGTTCATATCCTACCTAATTGGTTCGAAGGTCATTGTCTACACAGACCACGCTGCCATTCATTAACTTTTGGCAAAGAAAGATGCAAAACCCAGGTTAATTAGATGAATTCTCCTATTGTAAGAATTTGATTTAGAGATAAGAGATAAAAAGGGTACATAAAATGTGGTAGTAGATCACCTCAGTCGCATCCACACTCTGGATACCGAGAAGATTCTGATTAATGATTCCCTTCCGGGTGATCAACTAATGAAGGTCTCAGAAGTTATACCGTGGTACTCGGATTTTGTGAACTACCTCGCTGCTGGGGTTATTCATCCTCAATGCACCGAAAATACACTGAAGAAATTTATGCATGATGTGAAACAATACTACTAGGATGAGTCGTACCTTTTCAAACTATGTGTTGATGGTTTGTATAGACGATGTATTGCTGAAAAAGAAGCTCAACTTATTTAGGAACAATGTCACTTAGGACCAGTGGGAGGACATATGAGCTCTAAAAAGACTGCCTTGAAGGTTTTGCAATGTGGATTCTTCTGGACAACCATATCCAAAGATTCCTACGACTTTGTCCTATCATGTGACAAATGTCAAAGATCAGACAATATAACAAAGAGAGATGAGATGCTGCTGAATCTATGGCAAGAAGTAGAGATATTTGATGTTTGGGGGGTGGACTACATGGGTCCATTCCCATCTTATCATGGATTTTCATACATCCTAGTGGTGGTGGACTACGTCTCAAAATATGTTGAAGCCATACCAACCATCACTAGTGATTCCAAACCAGTCATCAAATTATTCAAGGATATTGTTTTTCCCCGTTTTAGTGTCCCACGCACGATGATATCTGACGGAGGTTCCCATTTTCTTGAAAGAAGCTTTGAAGCATTGCTAAGAAAGTATGGTGTTACTCATAAGGTAGCCTCACCTTACCATCCACAGACAAGTATACAGGTGGAGGTTTCAAATCGTCAACTCAAGAGTATCTTAGAAAAGACAGTAGGCCGCAATCGGAAAGATTGGTCAGTGAAAATCAACAACGCATTATGGGCCTATCGAACTGCTTATAAAACTCCCCTCGGGACTACACCTTTTTTATTAATATATGGAAAGGCTTGCCACCTGTCAGTCAAATTGGAACACAAGGAATGGTGGGTAATTAAACAACTGAACTTTGATATGAAAGAAGCAGGCCAAGCCAAGATTCTGCAACTCCAAGAGCTGGATGAACTCAGGATGACAACTTATGAGAATGCACGAATCTACAAAGAATGCACAAAACTTTGGCACGATGGACATCTGAAAAGAAAAGACATACAAGTGGGAGACCAAGTTCTGCTATTCAACTCAAGGTTGAAGTTATTCCCAGGAAAACTCCGCTCACACTGGTCTGGGCCTTATATTGTCAAGAGCATCTACCCACATGGTGCTTTCTCTTTATGGAATGACAAGACGGGTGAATTTGTGGCAAATGGTCAACGATTGAAGAGATATTTCACCTCTACTGATACAGGCTTTAAAATGATTTCGGATCTCTCCAATCCAACATATCTGCCGTAGAAGTTGAAGGAATCACATCGAGCCATCGACATAAAATAAAGGCGCTTGTCGAGAGGCAACCCGATAAATAAATTCGAATTTAGTTTTAATTTTGAACTAGAAATTTTTCCTTAATTTTGTTTTCACCTTTAAGATAATTTGGCACCAAATAAAATTCACATCGTGAGATGATATCTTGAGTTCTGATTGATCTTGCTTTTCTAGATTTTCATATGGAGGACGCATGCTGTCTGGAATGCAACCACATCTAGTGGTTCAAACGGCATGAAATTTCCCCTCCATATCGGATTTAGGGTTCGCTCAGGATGAGAAAATCTCTAAGTTTGGGATGGAGGGTGGGTGGTACGTATCTTACTTTCCACCTTTACCCATCTAAATCAGTCTTAGATTTTCATCGTCACATTTTTGACCAAAATTTTCAAAAATTTTAAAGTTTTCCAAAGAAATTGAACATATTCTTGATGAATTTTTGACACTTCCTATTTCATTCAATGTCACCAACTAATATGCTATACATTTTGAATCATTATACTCTCCTTATTCGAAGTAGATCCTCAAAAGGACCACTTTTTGAAACAAGCCTTTTGATTGAAATCATCTTGTGAAGCTTACGATTCCTAACAGCATGATACTTTTGCAAAATTGATAAGTGTTTGTCAAATTGATAGGGATCAAACACGTCGTGATTCCTAACTGACTAGTGGAACAATAACATAGAATATCCACTAGATCCTCATCAAGTCATTATTTGAGTAGAGTACAATAAAGAGAACAACATGGTGCACTGAATTGTAAATCAAGTTGCATTCTGATCTGAACTCTCTTCTACACTTCTTCTATCATCTTCATACCCCTCCATCCATAAAAAAGAAACAAAAATAGCTAAAATTGTGCCAAACCCTAAGTTCGGGGTGGCACACCACTTCCCTCTATATCCGCTTCTTCCATACCCCTCGCAAATCAATAGGGCCATACCACCAGAAATGCAATCTCGAGTCAAATAGAGGAGAGATTCGCACAAAAAAATGCAATAAATGAAATTGCAAAAACAATAAAAATCTCGAGTCGAATAGAGGAGAGATTTATTCTTCCTTCCATACCACCCTTCACTCCATTTTCTACCTAATGGCACAAAGCGTGCCCCCACTATCTTGAAAAATACATGTGTCAGATCAGATGCACACTTGTTGTTCTACGGGTGTCTATGGACTCTTACAAAACTCTTTGACATGCTTGTTGTTGGAAAAAGTGAGGAGGAAGTGATTTTGGAAAATGAACTCAGGAACGAAGATATGGTAAGATGTGTTTAGTGGTCTCAGGAGATTGAGATACTGAGTCATACTGAGTAGAAAGAAAACAATCGTGATGTGAAGAGGAGGCAATCACACGAAATGAAAGTATTCATTTTGCGACTGTTTCAGATTTTGTGTTACTCGAGGACGAACAACGTTTAAGTTCAGGGTATTTTGATGAATGCATATTCATCATGGAATTCAATTACCATCTTGGGCTTATTTTGACTCAACACATCATATTTCACTCATCAAATATCAAAATGCATCATAATGTGCAAAATTACTTAATTGATTCTATTATCAAGGTTTTAACTGAATTTATGTTGATTCAATGCAGGTCTTGATAAAGTTGTACAATCAGCTGGGGCCCACCTTCACTCAACTTTGGTCCTGGACAATCGATTTGACCATTCGGTTTCAACCAAATGGTCTCACCAAACGATTTCATCCATTCGGTTTGACCATTCAGTTTCAACCAAACGGCCTCACCAAACAGTCTTGACCAAAAAGTTTCATCCATTCAGTTTCAAGACCGAATGGACAGATCTACCTCAAAACCATTTGGACGTCACACGGTTTCAGACCGTTTGGGCACCAAGGTCGCAAGACCGTTCAGCCGTTAAGATTGTTTAGCCGCGACGACTGTATGGCCACAATACTCTCAGACCATTTGGAACCAGTCTACATGACCGTTTGAGTAATTTCGGTATGTGAGACCATTTGGGGAGTTTCGGTCTGTGAGACCATTTGAGCTATACGTGAAAATAGAATGCACTTTTTCCACATCAAGACCATTTGAAGAGATTCGTTCTGCGAGACCGTTTGAAGAAATTTAGTCTGCGAGATCGTTTGGAGAGATTCAGTCTGCGAGACCATTTAAAGAGTTTCAGTCTACGTGACCGTTTGAAGAGTTTTGGTCTGCGAGACCGTTTGGAGGTCTGCATTCGGTTTCCAAACCGAATGGAACAGGCATGCATATATCAAACCGTTTGAGCAATTAATCCAAGACCGAATAGCCAATTCAAGACCGAATGGCCAATTGTTAATTCAAAATCGAATGGCCACCTGCTATATCAAGACCGTTTGTTGTTTGCTCAAGCTGATCATTTGCATGCAACCACATGCATGAGTCCCCATGCATGCAAGATCGTTTACTGCAACCGGGATTGTAGATCGTTTGCTACTGTAAGCTTCAAGACCGTTTGGTGATAAGCTGAAGTGAAGACCGGATGGATTCTGGAATATGAAGATTGTTTGCCGCCATAAGATGAAGACCGATTGCTAAGTAGCAAGCATGCAGACCAAATGAGAAGCGTTTGAATGTAAAGACCGTTTGCCTATCATTGTATCCATGTGAAGACTAGCAATCATGCAAACTGTAAGTTGTACTCGTGGAATAGCACAGAAACCGAATGAGTGACCAGCAATGCAAATCGAATGAAAAACAACAAGACTAAGACCGAATGGATAAGGTTGCGGGATCGTTTGATAAGAGCACGTGCATGTATGCAAATCAAAAAAACGAATGACCACATAAATTCAAGACCATTTGCTGCATATCTAAGCGAAGACCATTTGAGTGGCTGAATAGAAGACCGTTTGGATGAGATAATATGAAGACCGAATAAAGGTGCTATGAAGATCATTTGTTGCACTACTCATGCAAGGACCAAATGAAGGATCACGTGAATACCGTTTAAAGCATATACTTCCAAAACCGAATGGAGCTAGCAGATCGTTTAACAAAGCAAATGCATGAAGACCGAATGGATCACTTACGTGAAATGCAAAACCGTATGAGCATGCGTACTATGCAAACTGATCAAGATATTTATCAAGACCGTTTCATTTGGATTCACACTAAAGGCATGAGGGACATATTTGTGCCTATAAATAGGACCCCCAGGGTCTTCATTTGGGCATCGGTTCCGATACGCCGTCAGGCTACCTGTACATAGGTCTGATCCCAATACAGTGCCATCCACGCCAGTTTCATTCCACCTACTGCTTGTGCTGCAACCAAGGAGGCTGAGGAGAGAAGGAAGACGGAGTGAGGGAGACTGTCTGGTCTATCTTGGCATCTCCCGTTCACATCTAGATCTGCTCTAACATGATGTAGAAGGTTGTATCTTCTTCACCGAGCTACGACTACCTTCTACACCGAGTTCATGGAAGATTTCTCTCTCTTTCTTATTCTTCTTGTTTCTTGCATCATGAGCGAGTATTACCTTTTCGCCGGGGTGTAGGGACTAGCCCCGCTGCCCCTTCAAATCATTTTCTTTTGTTAAACTTTCCATGGCAATGTGTATAACTTTCCATTTCGTTGTTAGTTGGTACGTTTGTAGTTGATTATCTACTTGCTTTCATCTTATTCTCTCACTTATTGTGAAATCTTCTATATATGGGACTGGATGGCGGTTTACAAGTTCGACTCCTTGACAAGAACTTCTGATAGGATTCCTTGAGGTCGTAAGTGTATGATCCGTGAGGGGACGAGACATCTAGCCTACGGTGACGCTTCTGTGGTCTAAACATCCCTCAGGTAGGACCACAACCTTAGTTGGATTTTGTATCATCTTATTTATCGTCGATGTTAGTTTGTAGATCTATCACCTGCTTACTTATCAATTAATGTGGTTGACTCCCAAACTAGAAATAGAATGGGATTTCTTCGAGGTCGTAAGTGTATGATCCGTGAGGGGACGAGCCATTTAGCCTTCGGTGACACTTCTGTGCACCTAACGCCTATATAGGGGGCCCACAACCTTCATTGGATTTATGTATCTTCAGAGCCATAAGTAAGTGATCCGGTTGGTGACGAGACATTTGATGCCTAAGGTTATGCTTACGTAAACCTAACGCCTGTATGGGGGGTTTTTGCAACTGCTCTATTTGGATTGTTATATCTTGCCTGGAATATTTGCGATTGAATATGTTTGCGTGTGTAGCAGTGGTGAGACCTGATACCATCCCAACGACTCCATATCATCGATCTAAACCCAACTTTAATTCATCTTTTACTTTATTGAAATTAGTTTAATTAACCTCAAATCAACCAATTGTTTTAAATATTAGTCTTAACTCGAATTGGATTAGACTGACAAGGATTCTTAACAATGTTGTCCTTTGGGTTTGATCCTCAACTATATTACGATAAGACTCGTTCGCTTGCGGGTGGTATTGTTGCACTTTGGTTTTGGTAAAAGCTCGAGGATTTCAACCCCGAGTGAGTTTGTTAGTGCGATAAAATCCCACGTCATGACCCCAGACACCAAGCTCGGGATTGAGAACGTGGTCTTTATTGCATGACTAATGGGCACCATGAGAGGTGACCCCGGACACCAAGCTTGGGATTGAGAAGGTGGCCTTAAGTCATTAGAAAAAGAGAAACCATAAGGAGAGGGTGCCAGGGTTAGGGCAAAAGTGGTGGAGAATGTCACATTGAAAGTGTAAATTGGCTTGTTAATTAACTTGATTGTGATACTTAGATTGTTAGCCATATGTGTGAAATTTTGGTTGTCCCCACATACCGACATATTCATTTATGTTGACCGACATTTTGTTTGTCGGCGTTTTAGGTACAAGTGAAAAGGACAAATAGTAAAGTGGCATATGTGGAATTAAATAAGAATTAAAGTACAAAGGAGGATTAGTTAAAATAGACTCCAGATGCGGATAGAAGTAGATATCCAAGTTTTTGAAAAAGGTATGCAAAGTTTAATTTTATTACAGCCTTTCAGTTTAGTTGGTAGAATTTGATAATTATTATTGATTATTTGTTGAACCTTTGATTCGGAAATTGGGATAACGGCTCTGATCTCTTGGTCTCCCTTAATTCGGGGTTACCGGGAGGTGGGGTCATTACATTTGGTATCAGGGCATAGGTTCCTCATTTAATCTGTAATAATTATTAAACTTTACAAACTCTGTAGAACCTAAGGGAGTTGTTAGAGGATTTTCCGAAAGACAGAGGTGTCTAGAAAAGGATCACGTCCGGGGGCTGGCAAGATTTTCCTCTGCACCGCTAGTCAGAATACGAGGACTCTCGAATTGGTGTGACTACCTGGCCAATGTCTCAGGATTTGACTCAAAATAAGATACCTTTAGGACTCTCTCATCTTGTTCATCCCTTCTCAACTCAAAAGTTGTTAAGGATTTTAAGGATTAGGGTTTTCTCTCTCTTCCTCACCCTCTTGAGGTATGGGTAAGGTTGATAAGGTTTAAGGAATCCTCCACCAAATTAATGAAAAACATGTAAATAAGATGTCATGGACATAAGATTAATAGTTTAAGCGTAAACTAAAGAATAGATACATGCTTAGGTCGTATGACATATGTTTTCATGCCCTCAGGAGAGACCTGAGGCTAGACCTCCTTGTCAGGAGGATGAGTAGAGAATGTTAGTCTTGCAGGTAGAGACCTCCATTATAGGTAGAGACCTGGCACATCCTCTGAGGATGATGCTAACCCTAACCCTAAGTGGTGGTTAGAGGGAGAGATGACACGATGAGTTAGATGTCATGATAGACCAAGTGTGTGGGTGGACATGCTTTTGGATGCCCATGAAGATATGAGCCATGTGAGGTTGGATGACCTAGTGCCTTTGGCAACCCAACCCTGGAAAGGGTCGTGCATGTTAGAGTGAAGGATAGCTCCTTCAATGATGAGGTTAGAGAAGAACCTTTAGCAACCCTATGGGATGATATGAGCTTGGTATAGTATGCACCTTGAGTACGTCAGAAGTGCTGGTAGTAGGTTAACACCCTGGTTAGAAAGGTATGTTGGATAGCTTGTGAGATAACCATAAAGGGATATGGATAATCTTGAGCAAACATAAGTTGAACATAGGCTTCACCCAGGTAGGGGTATGCTTGTGAGCTTGATCCACCATCATGGAGAGAGGACCTCTAGTAGTAAGGCTAGTTGTGGAGTTAGCTCTAGAGAGAGAGAGCAGGACCCAAGCAAGAAGGTTGGAAGCTTAGACTCTGAGATATGGGGAACAGTGGGGAGTTGAGGATGATGCAACCTAAGTGGATGGTTGCGGTTGCCTCACGCATGATCCCTAGAGGCTGATGGTATCTTGGTTGTCTTTAGAGGAATCAAACCCTAGAGAGAGGATGAGGTTACTAGTACATATGTGCCTATGGTATAGGTGTTTACCTTCTGAGTTAGGAAGAAGAGTTCCATAGACCTAGAAGAGGTTTAGTAACAGGTTGTGAGGCCTTATACCTAGTTAGTTGTCCTGGAGGAGGACTCCACTCTGAAGTGTTGTCCAAGTAGAATGATAATAGGACGTACATGTTATACCTTGTACATGCTTGGTTTGTGGTTAAAAGGTTGAGCATGTAGTTGGACCTCCAAAAAGTGAACCTAGGGTTCCTAGGCCTAAGAGGGGAAGAGGTGTACCTGATGCTCATGATGAGATTTGAGTTTCCATAGATTTGAGCATGACACTCCTCATATTTAGAGGAATGGGAAACCCCTTGGATTAAGGTGTATGTTTGATGAACCTCTCACATATGGGTTGGTGACATATGATGGTCCTATATAGAGGAATAGAAATAAGTAGGACCTACCATGGATACCTGGCATGGTTTAGTAAGTGGTCCGCTTGCTAGCTATGTGCCTTAGTAGGTTCACAAGGTGAACCATACTCATCTTGATGTAAACCCTAGGATGTTTGTGACCTTTGTTTCTATCAAGAGATAGTTTCCTCCCATCCTGGGAGAGGGACCCTTTTGTAGGGTATAGATCGGATTTTGTTGGGTTGGAGGAAACCCTAAGAGGTCTCATAGAATCTTGAGAAGCTAAGTGGAGAGTACATAGTATGAGAATGAACTTGTAGACCCATAGATGATCATCTCTGAGTGCATGTGGATGTGTTACCATGGAGGTGACCGGTATGGGGCCTGACTGAGCTAGATAGGTCGCCATGACCCCTATGAAAGGATGAAAGTCAGCTCATGAATGTTGAGAGAGATGATGGAGACTTGGGTAAGGTTTCAAGTTGGATATGTACTATGTTAGAATCCTAAGTCTATCCTAGGGTTAGGTAGGGATAAGACTGATGGAAGTAGGAGTTGCCTAATTCCCTAGTTGCACATGGCCATAGGGTCGGGAAGTAACATCTATCATTGTCTGAGGGCCATGGGTTAGGAGATTGATCACCTTCATGAACTCATGGGACCCAAAGGGCAGATGAGTAGGGCACTCTCTGGATGCATAAGGGAAGAGGGATGACCCCAAAAGTGCCAGCACCCTATAGACCTATAGGAGATGACCAAGGATTGTGTGGTGACCCAAGTAGGTTCGAGATCAATTTTCCATGGAAGTCACTTTGATATCAAGATGATCGTGATGTAGAGACATAAGTTGCATGTTTCAACTTAGATTTGTAGGTGTACTGGAAATGTGGGATGTATCATATCTACTCCTGGAATAGGAAGAACTTTGTGTTTGGATGGCCTCCAAATGCATATTTCCTCTTGTTATGGGAGTGAGAGATAGGATAGTCCACATACCATACACCAGGAATAAGGATGATGTGAGTGGAAACGTTGCTAAGAGGTATGAGGACAGAGATGACAACATACCCTTGTGGAGTGAATGATATGTGGGTGGTTTACAAACACTAAGAATATTAAATTAGTCATCTTGTGAGGATGTTTTATCATGAGTTATGTGGAATTTGCAAGTTATACAAGGGTGGGTTTGATCACCATGAGGATGAGCTCAGAGTGTTCTAGATAAAGATAGACCTAGAGTCTGAGATGAGATGATAGGTGAAATAGATGGAGGTGAATGTCTTCAACGGTACCTCACACCTAAGGATGTGAAGTGGTGATAGATGATCTGGTTGAGATGCAGTTGTCTAGTTTAGCTAAAGCCTAGAAGAGGTTGTTAGGTTAGCCCTAAGTTTGAAAAAGGAGATATGTTTGGCTAACACTCAGATGTAATGAGATTTGTTGATCAAGTTAGTGGTTGTTTGGTTAGCCAGCCTAGGCCCTGATGCGATAAAAGGATGGTTGTAGAACCTCAGATGCACTTCTCTAGAACAGAAGGTGATGAAACCCCCATTAGAGTGGTTTAGGGTTTTTGAGGAATCAATATTAAGGAACCATGACATACAGGAGATCATGATTTTAAGATCACCATACACCATGGTACTACAAAGATAGTAAGTGACAGTAATACTTTGGAGGCCTAAGATGAAGTTGCATGTGGCATGTTGCCATGCATGACGGGAGGTGAAGGACGAACACCAGTAACCCAGTGTATTGATATAAAGGATAAAGAGTCCCCGAGAGGGAATGGTAATTCATCACTATAGATGTTGTGGTGAGTCTCCCTGGACCAAGGAAGGTCAGGATGCAATATGGGTTATGGTAGATCTCCTTACCTAGATGACATGAGAAAGAAAGAATATTGTCAGGAGACAGATCCGGTTGAACTACAAGTAAGAGAGATGGTTCAACTACACCATGATGTGAGTTCAAAATTTCTTGAGTATAACCTAAAGATACACTTCCATAAGGTGGAAGTAGATACATGAAGAACTCGATGTTAGTACAATTTATCACCCCTAACTAATGGTTAGTATAATCTAGACTAGAGGGTCTGATAAGTGCATGTGTGCTTATGCAGGGTGATACATAGAGATAGTTCTTGTCCTCTGTAAGATGTGATGATAACCACCATAGCTGGTAATGGGATGTAAGGAAGCTCTGTAAGGGAGGTTGTGTCGGTCACCACTTCATTAAGATGATGTTGGTGAATGGACCTCGTGAAGGTCAGAAAAGAACCATAGTGTGTGCAGATGAAGTCACTTTGATCATGCAATGGCTGAAAGAGAGCCCAGGGGTGACATGAGTCGTGATTTGATGCAAAGTAGACTAACATGAAGTTCATTGTGGTAGAGTATGTGATGTGAAATCCGACCCCTCTAAGTTATAGCTAAGAGAGTTGAGTCCTGGCTGCATGGTCCATTTGAGATGGAATGGTGGAGATGGTTGTGTTTAGCCTTACCCCATAGGATAACATGATGTATAATGTGTTCCATGAGTCTGATCTAGATCACTATGTGAGGTACCCAAGCCATGTGCTGAGCCATGAACCTATTCAGCTTTATGAGAGGTTGAAATATCCTGAGTCGCCTATGAGGGTACGATATACCAAGGTGAGAAAGAACTCAATTGGAAGAATATGAGATGATGAAGGTTCTTTGGAAGCACTATGGAAAGGGTGAGGCCACTTGGGATCCATGATGGACATAAGAAAGTCTTATCCTATTTGTTTATGTGCCTGGTGGATTTTTGAGGGCAAAATTCCTATAAGAGGGTAAGGATGTTACAACCCCAATTTTTTGGGTTCTTTTGGTGAGAAATGTAATTTCTCCTATTAAAGACATTTGAACAAATAATGATATAATTTGTCTTGAATAAATGGATTTCATTTACAATAGCCTTGTTGGTTGTTTTGTGGGCTTTATTGGCTATTGGGCCCAATAATAAGGAAAAGACAAAGGAAACTTCATTGTTAAATGAGTAAATAAGAAAATGGAGAAAAGAAAGATGTAGAAACCTCTAGAAAGCAAAGGAATGTTATCCAAAGTTGGATTTCGTGCCTCTTGGGCTCCTTGGGTTCCAAGTAGTCCAAAGTTGCATAGATAACACCAAGAAAAGAAAAGATCAATTAAATATTTCTTTATTAAGAAAGAAATTGAAAACAATGATAAAATAAGTGGAAAGAGGTATGATTGAGTTATCTTTGGTGGATTTTTGTATTCATAAGGTTCCTGATGTTAAAAGGAATTTCAATAAGGAAAATAAAAAGAGAGATAAAGAGAAATCCTCATAAAGAGATCTTTTAATTAAGAAATAAGTAAGATAATGCAAGAGATAAAGATAAAAGTTAGGGTTTGGCCATAATGGGTGATATTTCGAACCCCACTTGCTTTCTTGGATTGCAAGGAATAGAAATAATGGTAAATAAGAAAATAAGAAAGAGAAAAGATGAGAAATAAGCCTAATTGAGAAATATCTTTCACCTAAATAAAAGGAATGTTTTCTTTTAGATAATGAGCCAAATTTTGTCAGAGGGGTATATAAAGTCATTATTAAGTTTCCCTCAAATTTTGGGATTAATTGGACACTCGGTTTGGGAGTTATGGCTTTTACAAATTTCCCTAAAGTGTTGTGATTATACTAAATGTCACACATTTATTGATTTAAATGGAAATAGTTTGGGACGACGCCAATCGTCGGATCAAGATCTGACGCCATCTGTGTATCTCCTACCTTGAGTATGAAAAGGAAAGGTGTCACAGGACAGAGGGATTTTCCTCTCCACTTTTCTCACGATCCAGTTCATGTGAGAACTTGGAAAGGCCCTAGTTAGATTCGGGGTGGGATTTCGAACCTCCTAACCCCTACTTTCTTGTGCTTCTGTGGTGTATAGAAGAAATGCCTATTTTTCATCTCGAGGGAAGGCGGTGGTAGGGTGGGAACCATAGAAATCGTCCTCGATCCTCTATATATACTACCCCCTCTCGACTCCTTTCACCCTCACAAACCCGGACGGACCCCTCTCTCGCTACCTCATGCTCTAAGTCAAAGAAATACACTCTCTCCGATGAGCTCTCCACACGGCGCCACCACGAAGCTTGTTGCTGGGTCAAGCAAGGGACGAAGAGTAGTTTCCCTTCGATTGAAGTCCATCATGGACCGAAGGTGCGGATCAACGGCCCAGGTCATCTACAACTCAACCAGTTGATAGTGGGTGCAAGCAATGTGAACCGCACGATCTGTGTGCCAGTTGGTGCGACCGCTGATCAAATGGCTGCCCTTTTTCTGGCTTAAGGTAATTACTTACTCTCTGAACAGAAATTCAAGGTAATAGGTGAATCTTGATTAATTCGTTAAAAATCATTTCTTTGGCCAAAAAATGCAAGTAAGTAGTGCTTTTTGATCAGAAAAATGTGTAGAACATGATAAAAATGATATTAGAGCCTAATTGTAAATGATATTAAAAAATTATAGGGTTTTACATCTTTTAATGCATTAAATGACATAAAAACCCTAGAAAGAGATAAAAGCAATCACGATGAATCTTGATTTTTTTTTATCAATGTTAACCTGTTAATAGTAAAGGAAAGGGTAAAATCATAAAAGGATGATTAATATGTTGCTTTTAGGGTTTTTGTGATCATGTACATGGTTTAATGGGCTAAAAACCCTAATTTGGGAAAACATGAGTTTTGGTGATTATAATTTGAAAATTTTCAGTATATAACTATAATATAATGATTCTTGAACAAAATTTGGATTAAATAATCCTTACTGGAGATAATTGAGAATTAGGGTTAAAGTTCGTAATGCTTAATTGATGAAATTGAGTAATTGCAACCTATTGGATATTAAAGTTGAGTTTCAAACTATTTTACATGAAAAGTTGACTAATTTAGGGTTTTACACCAAGTAAGAATGATTAAGCACTTAGAAACCCTAATTTTGGGTAAAAGAGGAAAAGATCATATTTAATTTGAAATATGTGAAAATATGTTGTTAAATGGTGATCCTAAGCCTGTTAGATGAGATAGGTTATGATCCTTAGGGTTTGTGAGTTATTTTGCTTAATTAGGGTTTGTAGTAATAAAAGTAAAAGAAAAACCCTAATTGTAATGAAAACCCTAAAAGTGGATTAGAAGCCCTAGGAAGCGATCTAGGCTTAATAGACCTTTATGGCATGATCAATGATAGGAAAATTGGATGCATATTTTAGGATCATCTTGTGTGCTTACTTGTTTATTGGATTTCTTGCTTAGTTGGATTATTTTTTCACTCAAGTCATCCTGACAGGTATGTGGTTAATTATGGTTAATCGCATTAGTTTCTCGAAGGTTTTTCAGATGATTCATCGCATTGAATGCAACTGATCAGTTTGGATGTTCATACTTGCAAATCATAAAGTCACTATGATTATCACAATTATAATATAAGTGTGTATTCACACACCTACATGCCACCCTGATGGATGATGCCAAAAGGTCAAGCCCAGGAGGGAAGACCCATGGGCACCATGAGTGGTGACCCTAGACAGCAAGCTTGGGATTGAGAAGGTGGTCTTTATTGCATGACTAATGGGCACCATGAGAGGTGACCCCAGGCACCAAGCTCGGGATTGAGAAGGTGTCCTTAAGTCATTGGCAAAAGAGAAACCCTAAGGAGAGGGTGCCAGGGTTAGGGCAAAAGCGGTGGAGAATGTCACATTCAAAGCGTAATTTGGCTTGTTAATTAACTTGATTGTGATATTTAGATTGTTAGCCATATGTGTGAAATTTTGGTTGTCCCCACATATCAGCATATTCATTTATGCTGACCGACATTTTTCTTGTCAGAGTTTTAGATACAAGTAAAAATGACAAACAGTAAAGTGGCATATGTTGAATGAAATAATAATTAAAGTACAAAGGAGGATTAGTTAAAATAGACTCCAGATGTGGATAGAAGTAGATATCCAAGTTTTTTTTAAAGGTATGCAAAGTTTAATTTTATTGCAGCCTTTCAGTTTAGTTGGTAGAATTTGATAATTATTATTGATTATTTGTCAAACCTTTGATCTGGAAATTGGGATAACGGATCTGACCTCTTGATCTCCCTTAATTGGGGGTTACTGGGAGGCGGGGTCGTTACACCAATCATTCCTTTTAAGATCGTTTTATCTGAGACCTCAAATCTTGGGATGTTACAATGTTTCTTCTCTTTCTTGACATCATCCAGAAGAGAGAGAGAAGTGGGCACCTTGCTTGAGCCTTGGTTGAGGAGTAACACCCATAGTGGTGACTAGGGTTCCTATGAGTGTTGAGTGTCTCATCCCATGTGTATATGGTGTGTTATCTTGACCTTTGGTCATGACCTAAGCTAGGTTGGGTTGGTGTCATGGTCGAGACACCCCCTCTAGGTGTTGGGTTCATGACCAAGGAGGTTTAGGGTGGTCTTAGGTCAATGTGGTTGACCTAGCATGAGTTGTCTTGACTAGGGTTTGTGGAGATGCTTTGTCTCAACCAAGAGGTGATGAGGTAGTGATGTCGCAACCATGGGAGGTGCAACCCAAAGGATGTCGTGACTGCAGCAATGTGGGAGTCCATGGTGGTTGAGACACTACCTAGAATGTGTCACCATGTCTTTCATGTCATGCTCAAGTGGTTGCATGTTGGTATTTTTAGTGGACAAGTGTCCCTTTGGTACCTTGGAGTGTTGACACCTCATCCTTTGCCTTCTCTCTCATATCCCATCTATATAATCCCTTATCTCTTCTTGCTTGCAACCCTTTCAGCCATATATCTTCTTCTTCCTTCCTTGCTTGTTCTTAGAGCTTGGTAGAGTAAAGAGGTCCATCCTTGGATCTTGGGAGACCGGTCTTCCCTATCAAGTGGTGGTGGTGATCCGAGCTCATCTTCAATCTTGGTAAGTGATTGCCTTTCCTTGATGACGTTTCCCTTGATCTCCTACTTCCATCTTCTTCTTCTATGTTCTCGGCCCTAGATCATGGATTCTCCATGATGGTCGTTCTTGAGTAATGAACCTCTCATCACAAAGGTCGTAGACTATGTTTTTGGAAAAGTAGACCCTAGTGTGAGGAGGATTCCTTCTCTCTTTCTTTTGGTTCGACCAAGAGCTTCTTGCCCTCTTTTCTTGAGTACTCTTTGACAATGGTGTCTTCTTCCTAAAGTAATCTTGTGACCAAAGGTGGGGCTTTAGTGGAATTTCTTCATCCCTTGATCGAGTGCTCGAAGCTCTTGATCTTGGAGCTTGGGATTGTTGGTGGTGACCTTCTTAAGGCGGGTTTTATAACTCTCTACTTTTCTCTATTAATAGCATCTTTAATCTTGCTTACATGTAGTTGTTTCTCTTTCTTAAATGGGCCCTAATGTGCTAATTGATGATATCGTGACCTAGAACTCAAGTGATTTTGGTTATCATTCTTAAATTGCTTAGAATCCAAAACCTTAGTGTGAGATACCTAATTTTGGGAGATGGATGTGTTATGGTGGTTCATCCCCTACCTCTGGATCTTGGTTGTGGTCATATGCATGAAGATCATGAACCATGAAGTTATATGGAGTTTAGGGTCTATTTTGGGTGAGTTACATGTGGGTTTATCCTTCTTGCATGAAGTTCTCTTATGGTGATTCCTTGGTATATGCTTATAGGGTTTTGATGACCAATTTATGTATAAAGTTTTCCTCCTTGAAGACGATGGATTTCCCTTGGAATCATCTAATTTTTTAACCTCTGAATATGATGTAAATAAGGTATAGGATGTTATCATGAATTTAGGGTTCAAGAGTTTGAAGTATTCTCATAAAGAATACTCTTTTTTCTTAAACCCTAAATTCTTGAATTCGATTAGTGTTATTTGAAAGGATTTTGATGTGTGCAACCTAAGCTTTGATTTTATTATCATGATCTAAGTTCGGCCATGTTATTTTCCTTAACGTATTGGATGTTTCTCACCACAAGAAATAGTTTAGTTTTCTCTCTCCGATATAAGACTCTTTTATGGTAGTTCTTGATTCAAGTATGAGGGCTCTTGGTGACCCTTTATGCATGAAGTTTCTCCTCCATATTAATGATGGATTTCTATGGTTTTATTCTCTATTTTGGCCATGGTTTGCTTCTGTGTCGAGTATGGTTAACCTTGGCCAGATGTGGGTCCCTTATCTTGGAGGTAGTTTGAACGTTAGTGGTCTCTACACTTTACTTTGTTGTGGATTGTGACACCTTGTGTTGTGATGGTTAGCCTTGTCTCAGTCACAATGGTCCATTTTGTCCTTGGCTGAGACACTTTGTTTTATGTTGGTCATGATGCTTTTCTCTGACGCGGGTCGTAACGTGCCCTGTCATGATTGCAACGTAGTATTATGGGATGCTTGCGATGTTGTGTTATGGAGTAGTTACAACACTGGGGATGGCTTCGATTGGTCACGACATTGTTTTAAGCTTCATTTACGATACCTATTTCTAGTCAATCGTGATGTGTTGCCATTGAGGAGTTAGGTCGCATGTTGCTCTGACTCTGGTCATGACGTTGCTTGTGCCTTGTCATGTTGTTCATTCGAGATGCATGATCACAACACTAGGTTGTGATGCCTGCTTCTCAATGGACGTGATGCTAAGCTGATGTGAGGTTGAGATGGACATTCTCTTTGAGGTCACGACATGAGTTTTTGGTAGGTGTAAGTCTAACCCTAATTCTGAGGGTGCGACACGTAGGTGGTGGTCACAACCTGGTGAGGAGGGTCACAGTCGAGGCACCCGTGGTATATGACGCGGTTGTGACGTACTATGGGGGGTGTTCGCGACCCATGTGCCTAAGTGGTTAACATATGGTGATGTTAGGTGGTTATGAAACATATATGAACCTTAATGTTAATCATGTATGCATGTGTGCCATGTTGTTTTGTATGATACCCAATCTTCTCTAATGATGTTGCTTAATCCCAACACACTTCAAGATGAGGGAGGATGGTGATTCTAAGGTTGATGGTTGAACCTAGTCTTGTAAACCCTAACCGGTAAAAAGGAAAACCTAACCCTAATAATGATGAACAATGATCTTTCTTGTTCCTATATCATGAAAGAGTTATGGTGTTATGTGATCACCTCTCTTTCTTATCTAACCATGTAGGTGTTATGAGCCTAGTAATTATAGTTAGTGCATACTATGGTGACTATAATATGTTACAGGTTGTATACGTCTTCAGGAGGCATGTTGAGCCACTTGTGATATAAGAATGATGTGAATGCTATGGTGATATGCATGTAATGCAGGTGACACTTATGTGCCAAGTTAAGGCACAATAAGAGAATGATGAAATACAAGAATAATGTGATGGGTCTTATGACTTGGTGACGGCATGATGCCTAGTGAGAGGTGTAACCTCCAATGATGTAATAAGGGGTTTAGATCCCCAATACCATGATAGTGATGCTTAGCCTGGTTTAAGGCAATGAGATAGTAATACCCTGAGAGGATGTGATAGGTTTACACTTTATATGTTTGATATCTACTAAGGTTGCAATATATTCATGATTTCTAGGTTGAATTAGGGTTTTTGTATGTCCACTTGGGTGCTAAAGCCTTAATTCACTCAATACATTTAACTAATCAAGTAAAATCTTAATCATGTAGTTTGCCCTGTGCCATAGATCCATTTAGTGTCAGCCCTTGCTAAATGGTGAAATGAGTTTAACTCAGAGCACATATTTTTGAATATGTAGGGGAGAGGATGAATATCCCCTTACGTCTAGGATATGTGATATAGGATCGGATGTGGGTCATACCCTGGTAGGAGTGCAGATTTGGGCCATAGCTCAATGATATGTGATACATGTTATGGGCCATACCCTGATAGGAGTGCAGATGTGGGTCATAGCTCAGTTTCTCTAGTGTCATGACCTATAACAAGGAGGGCTAGACTTGTACATCTAGACTATATGTCGCCAGTAGCATTCTAACTGATGATGTCATTGCATGTTCACTCGTACTGACTGAGGAGGTGAGGTCATGGAATTTCGGCTCTTCCATAGACCTTATATGGCACCGATTTCAACTTAGTAGTGGTCAGTTGGATTTGGGTGGCACGACTCAAATCCTTGGGGCATGATAAAATATGTAATCAGTGGCATAGTGCATTTGAGTAGGATCGAAATACGAGAACATTGGTTGTAGCCTTGCCTTGCTTTTGTACATATTAGTTTTTAGAAATTATACATGTTCTTCCTATTCCTTCTTAAATTGTTGATTACTCTACTATTTATTAATAGGAGTTAGTACTTCTTAAACTACTTTAATCAGTAGTTATATATCATTTAGTTGAATCTACTATTCTATTAATAGTATAAGCTGCTATTTATTTACATGTGCTATTAATAGATGCTGACGGAGAGTTATAACTCTCGCTAGGATGTTTGGTCTCACCCTATGGGTTCCACAATATTTTAGGTGAAAACACATGTTGGGATAGAGCTCATGTTGATAAGACAGATATTCAGAGGTATGTAGTTGTAGAATCATGGTTATACAACTAGTGTCTAGTAATAGAGTCCTATGTGTCGTCCCTGTACACTCGGGTCCTTGGGGTGTTTTATAAACATGATACATCGATTCGAGCTTTTCAAGCTATATAAAGATGGTATAGAGATTGTTTTTATACATGAAAGGGTTATCACATGTAACAGGTTGTGGCTGGTTAGCTTGATGTAAAACTTTTGATAAAAATGAAAAACAAGTAACTCTAGTTTATGGAATCATAAAAGATATGTTCAACTTGATATGTGATTAAGAAATTGGTTTTAATTTTTAGTGTTTTTTGGTAATACGCCTGGTTACTGATAATTTGGCACTTGGTTTTTGAGTAATCTCTCTTTGTGTGGCAAAGGGTGTCACACTAAGTTTTGGGGGGATTGATAACATCCACTTTTTTGGATATTTCATGCCTAATTTTATTCTTAATTTCCCCTTTTTATGCATAGTCACCCTTACTTTCTCATATTTTACTCATGATTACCAAATATACCTTGGTGCAAAGAAAACTACTCACTTATATGTAGGTAACTCCCCAATGATGATTCTCACCACAAGGCAAAATGCATGGCAGTTTCCACAATTTATGGTGACCTTCCACAACATCATAATCAAGGGACATATAACGTTGACCACTCATCGGTTCCTAAATTTATGGCCCTATACAGCTACCATCATATGAGCACCATCAGAACGTCCATCATTTCTTAGAGCCAATGGCCTCCAGTCAAGTCAGAACCAATGGTCAGCTAGAATAGTCAACCACCATCGGTTCTCAGAATCGATGGATCGTCTTGCCCCAAGGTGGAGTGCCTACCGATGGCATGTCGATCAACTGATGGCTACATGTGAATGGGTCAACCAAAGACCAGCCTATGACCATTGGTCCTGAAAATCGGTGGACCATCACAACGTCAACTGATGGTCGATCAGGTGGCACCAAACAAAGGTCTAACTTACAAGCCACAACCCATTAGTTCTCAAACCGATGGTGTGCGTACATTACTACCCAGTGTTGGAAGCATTGGGTACAATGGTCGTTCAATATTGTTAAGTGTGCCCTGAGGCTTGTGCTCAGAGTACTTGTGGCACAAGTACCCCAGAGCATCACATCGGGAACTATACCTAGGGTTACAAAAAGAAGACCCCATGCTATAGGAAGGGGTCACGATGTGATGGAGACAACAGAGTGTTGTCGCACAACTACCTCTCCATCAACCTCTATGTTGATCCATCCACCCATCGGTTCGTGGTCTCCAAGGATGAGAGTCCAAGGGGAAGGGCACTTCCACCTCTTTCGAGCAATTCCAGACTTCTTTAATAGAAGGGGGGAGAAGGAGCAGCCATCCTCATCGTTGACACCGGATTCAAAGTGGACAAGCTTTCCATTCACCTTGACTAGTCCAAGGTCATTGTTGGTGTATCTTTCTTCTTCTCGAAATCTATCTACCTCCTTTCATCCCCTTCATTCCATATCATCTTCTGTCTCCACATCTCACTATACTTGTAAATTCACCAAGTTACTCATTACCATGAGTGGCTAAACATATAGCTTGGGTTGGGAGTAGCCACTAAGTCTCTCCCAACATGTAAATACCTATATCCGTTAAATATATGCTCTTAGCAATTTTTATCTCCATACTCTTGGTCTTAATGCTTCACTTGAATGATTAGCTACCATCTTGGGTTGTTTGATTGTTACCTTAAAAGAGTAGTATTGACCTATATCTAAGTGTTATGGAGTTGCATGAATGCATGAGAATGTTGGAATGCTCAAGCTAATGATCATATGGTTTTACTTTCATTGTTTGTTTGACATATCAAGAGAGAGAGAACCTTATAATATAGATCTATACTAAGCTCGAGATAGGAGGGAATAGACACTTATGATGATTTCTTATAGACTTGCTAAGGGTATATAATAGGTGTGAGTAGCACATGTTGGTCAGGGCCTTAGATTATGAAACAAAAACCAAGTTTCCCACCCATCCTTGATACACTACCTTTTGACTTTCTTGTTCTTATATTTTACTATTAGATTTGTTTTACTTGCTTACTACTTGTTTGTTGAAGTATCTCTGTTCTATAAGGAATACAAGACTTTATCTCACCCTTTGTTTGGTGTAACTAAGCTAAGGCTCTCAATTCTTAACACATACCACCCTTACCTTTGTGGATCGACCTTGATCTACTAAATCAGACTCCATATTATTGTACAGGGGAATGAGTATTGGGATATAAATTTAGAAGTTTGATTACTCTAGACGGTGCTCTTTTAGGTGTGTGATTTAGGTCGATCAGCCTACGGAACCAGTCTAGCATGAAATCTAGTGATCCTTATCACTACAACCACACTATGAGCCATAAGAACATGAACCACATGTTGAACGATCTTGGAGAGTGGGAGTGGAGGATCCCCATGAAATGTCCAAGAACATTTTTTATGAAGCCAACATCATCAACAGATGCATCCAAACTGTACTGTAAGGAGACAAAATTTTATAGAAAGAGATGGGAAATGACAGGGTACACAACAAAACATAGAAGGAAGGAGATTTAGGAGATAAGTAAGGGCATTTGAGTGGAGAGAGATCCCTGATATGTGTTCCTATGAGGGAGTTCTAGCTAGAATCCACACATTGGGACAATCCAAATTGTAGCTCAAAAACCTGATAGTTTCACAAATATCATAGAACCTCAGGGGCCTCTAGTCTCCTACATGGACAAGATAGAGAAAGAAATATCCAACTATCTTTTAAAAAGTGGTGAGATAAGATTTGCTAAATTCTCCTTAGCTTAGATTGGAAATATAAACTAGAATCATCAGAAAGACAGTCATTGCTGAAATAGTAGTAGTTTGTTGTCACCCAGGAGACGGTGTATCCCTAATCACCATGCTACAAGATATCATGAGGTAAGGTTAGTTAATTTGAGAGAAGTCCATAAAGATCTTCAAAGATGTAAAAATTATTTTGGCAAGACGTAAGAGGTAGTAGAAAACCACAAAACAATAGGGATAATGGAGTTAGAGGAAGGTTCAAAGCTAAGACAAGGGACATCGAGACCAAGAAAGGAAGAAAATATCATTCTATGACGAGTAAAAGCTTAAAATTTTAGTGTGGTATTTACAGGAGTGTTGTATGTGGCTTAATATGATCCTAGAATGTGTTGGGCTACCTCACTCGTACACCTCAATGATTATAGTAAGGGGAGATGCATCATACACATAATGTTCCATAAAGGCAGACTTGGGTGTGATAAGTATCTCAAACAAAGACACTTGAGTGAGATAAGATAATTTAAGAGAACTCTAAGATCTACCTTATCATAGAGTTAGTGTAAATAGATAACATAAACATAGAAGGCAAGAAGATAGTGCTGAAACTAAAGGCATCAACTTGACAAAGTTGTCATAATATTAGACCATAAATCTACTATATAGGCATCTAAGGGTGTGGTAGACTTGACTATTGAGATCTTCATACATAACCTACATATATCTTCTTGACTTACATCAAAAGGTTTATAAGTGACCCTTTCACTCCTGAAGAAATAATAAACATGTTTCCTAATACCCGTAATTCTCAATTTGGGCATCTCTCAAAGACCAGTAGTTGTTTTACTCCAAGGTTTTCACAACATATACAAAAGAACATATAAAACTTTAATACCTTTAGTTTTGGAAATTTTGTCCATCTATAATTTTTGTAAGATATCACAAGGGCATGAATCTTCTTATGTATTTTGAATATACTCATTGATATCCCGCATCATGATGGACAATATGAAACTCAATATTTCCTTTTTCAAAGGTTTAAAATTTCTGGGAGATAAAATAATTGAAAATTATATAACCAAAATATAATAATCTAGTTAATATAAGTATAAATTGAAATTCATATAACTAAGAAGAACGTTACAATTATTCTTAGAACTTATGATATTTAAAGCATTGATTTGGCATAAAATAATGATTTTATATATTTGAATATTGATAAATAAAATGAAACTTTGTAAATTTCAACAGTGGAATTGATATCATTATAATTTTATTAGGAATACCATGCTAGGTAATTTTAACATGTAGTAAAAAACTAAACATTTAAAACCTCCAATAATTCTAAAATACGAAAGGTAATATATTAATGTGAATGAATGGACATTGTGCACCAATCTAGTTGTTTGATGTGAATCTAATATCATATTGTTAATCAAATTTTGGTTCATCCTTATTAGTTTGAATCAACCAAACTAAACATGAATTTATCATAACATATTATTCAAAATATCTAACGGGTTTGATGAATGCATTCACAATTTGAACATCTGCTATGTTGTCCCTCTTGCATTGATTTCTCCAATTTTACCACAAACACCATAGTGAGAACATGGGAACATATTGCATTAGGAATAAGTGATGGGATATAAACCAATGTGAATTGTGATAGTATTTATGATGTATGATGTACAAATGACAACTAAAATACCATACCAACTTGTAACATTACCAACAATAGGTTGACACTTTTGACTAACTCAGAAATGGTCTTTTCTTTACCAGTTTAGGCAATAGAATCATACCCAAAAGTGAGACGATACTAATATCACCTACATGTTGGATCTAGGGCTCTAGAGGGGGGTGAATAGAGCTACAAAAATTCTCACAAGACATATTAGACCTTCAAATTATATCAAATTAAAACCAATATCTTAAGTCCAATTTGAAGTCCTAACTAACAAGCATAGCAAGGATGAGAGGAATTGATAGCAAGTAGTTAACAAGGTCATGTAGAGTGGTTCCACTCTTTAAACTAGGAGAGAGTCAGTTCATTACCTAGAAAGGTCAGCCTCTAGGACTTTGCAAGTGCTTTTCTCAATATATTCACCAATAAGAGTTACACCACAAGACCACCAAAGGACTTACCCATCCAAGTACAAAGAGTATTCCACCTTATTAAGGGCTTACCCACTTTGCAAGAGTTTGTAGCCTTCTTCCAAGGTCTTACCCACTCTAGAACAAATCTTTCACCTTTAAGGACTTTTTCTCTCTTGTTGGATCTTCAGCCCTTGCCTTCTCCTTCACCTGGAGAAGATCATCACCTCTTCTTCATCCTTGAAGAGGAATAGCAAAAACTCTACCTTCACTCAGAGTAGCTCTCTTCACCTTTGCTTCATGGAGGAAAGGGGTATGGAGGATGGGGTATATGAGAGATATACAAGCACAAGGAAGTATCTCTCTTACAATTGACCTATCTCACTCATAATCATGAAATGAAGTGTAAACTAGAGAGAGAAAGGGGCTCAAGGAGTTGCAACACACTCAACTATAGCAAGGACTTATAATATCATGAATGAACAAACTTGGAATGAACTCCAATGGGTCCTATTTATAGTTGGGGGTGTTCCCTTGAGTGTGGGATCACTTAGGGTCGAAATATAGCCATTTTCCAAGATGCAACAGATCGATTTTCACCCAAAACAACTCACCAATGGTTATAATCACTTTTTTTGCATTTTTCGTATAGTACATTCAGTCGAGTTTCAATAAAGGTAACTCAACCGGTCAACTAAAAGACAAAGCCAATTTTCAAACAAGCGGTTGAGTTTGTTCTAGGAAACTTGACACATGCGCTAAAATTAGTTTATCTTAGTGAATTGGTCGGTCGAGTTCTGTGAGTGTGCAACTCGACCGATGGGTCATCTTCAAAAAATCCATCATAGGATCAGTCGAGTTTCCAACTCAACCGATGAACAACCTGTGACAAATTTTCTAAATTGATGTTAGAGTAATTAAACCTTGGAATTAAGTGTCCTAGGTTTTTCTCATCTTAGTTACAAGTCATATCATCAATACAAGTGATTACAAAAATCTTCTAAGATCATTTGGAGTGATTTCCCAAATTTCACACTTGCATTGCATTTGACATGAACTTGAACAAGCTGGGGCTTGTGTAATTTGATCCTTTTCATGTACCTAAAGCCTAAAATCAATCTTGAACAAACATATTAGATACATATGAATGGATTGGTTAAGTCATTATCAAAATATGGGTAATGTATAACTCTCAAGTCAACATTGTGCCCCTTTTTGACAATGATAAACCATTCCTCAATCATATTGAAAAGGACATTGAAGTTATAGCTTTGCCTTGTGAATTGTAAGGGGATTCAAGATTTGAACAATGTGAATTACTCCCCCTCAATCTATGCTTAAAACATGCATAGTTAGTCTATCTACACAAAACAACATGACATACATATACTAGATGGTCCTTTATCAAGTCACATGATAAAGCATATAATGAACAAGAAAAGGAACACATAGGAAATAAAAGTAATATGGTTGAGCTTCAAAACATTGAATTTTTATCCTCCTTCTGACATTCTCAAAAAGGTAGGGGGTAGAAGAGTATAGAAACATGTATTCTCCAAGCACAACCAAGCATACAGGCACAACATGCAAGCTCAAAACATACACCAAACAGAGACAAGAGAAATAAGAAGTCTAAGGCATAATCAAAATATGGTAAAACATGGCATCAACTCATGAGATATAGTAAATCAAAGAGTAGATGTGCACAAAATTAATATTACAACTCAAAAATCAAGTTCTCATAAAACAGCTACAACCCAAAATGATGAAAGCTAGATGATAAAATAGTACAGCTCAGAACATGTACCCAAATGTTTCTAATACAAAATAGCCTAGAAAGATATATATGATCAACATCTAGACTAAAAAATAAGAACAACTAAACATCTAGGTTGTAACATACTAGATCTCGAACCCTACCCTAGAAGTTGACATTTTGGACTTAGCCAAACAAGATTGAAGGTTAGACCTAAATAGATGTCTAGTATAACCCCAATGAGATAATTCATGTATAGATCACCTTAATGTAACCTAATGTTCTAACATTAATCTTAGGTTTATAATGATACATAAAATATTCCACATAATTCATTTTGGTGGTACTATGAAGATAAGAAACTTAATTGGATGAATAATTTAGATAATGGGTCGTTAATGGGACATATGACATATCTCATAAAAAGAAGTCTCAAAAGTGGAAACAAACTTCAAATTCAAAATTAGCCTACATGTCAAATTTCATCTAATTTGGACAACCTTGAAATATTAGGATAAGTTTAGGAGAGAGAAAATGAGTAACAGGCATAAGTGATGAATAATGTGATTATATAAACTTAAACATATGTAAATAATGGAAAATATATATGAAACACATCAAATATAACTTGTGTATGAATTTTGGGCCAATTTGGATGTTATTTGTGCAAGTTACACAATTTTAGGTACATTCTGGACTATTCTGCAATTTACCCACTTGGGAGGTTTTCTTTGCAAATTATCACATGCATTATAATCCTTATATATTCCTTTACCATTCTCTAATTTTTTAACCATGGAGGACCTAGTTGCACCTTGGTTTGAAGGTGTTTCTTTCCAAGGGCATTATAGGGATTACCCTCTTTATAAATGAGCTTATCTTTAAAAGCTATCAATCAATGGGGTTATTTATTTGTTTGAAGGACGGTAGGGATGGCCTAGAAGTATATAGGGGCTTTTAGGACCAACTTTTGATATACAAGAAGTCTCTATGAGATGTCCTCTTGCATGGCCATGAAATCCCTAGGCTAAGGACACATGGAAAGCTCCATGGACACCTCATGCTTGACTTCTTCCTTATCCATAAAGGTTTGCATGTCCATAGGCACCCTTAGCATTGGACACATGGAAAGTAACTTGACACCTCATTCTTGACTTCTTCCTTATCCATAAAGGCTTGCATGTCCATGGACACCCTTATACATGACACATGAAAAGTCTCAGAGACACCTCATACTTGACCTCTTTCTTTATATAGCCATATCTACCCCTTCCCAACTCCAAATTCAAAAACTCTTTCTCTTATTTCTTTCCCCTAGCTTAGAGCATCATTCCTACTCTATTTTTCCATGAAGGTTCTGTCCCATGTGATGGAGTTTTGCAACACCACTAAAAATCCTAAGGTGATGAATCCTTAGGTTTAGCCTTGCTAGTACTATGGTAAGAACTCCACCCACGTGTGCTAAGACACACGGAAGTCTTATCGTAGTATAGTTAAGGGTCGAATCCTCGGGACAACGGTCTTGACGAAGTCAAGATGGAAAACGTTTTTAGTTTTACTTAACTACTTAACAGTTAATATTTAGATCGAACGTTTGATTTTGGTTTTAAAGCTGAATGCGAGGAAAGTAAAGCAAGAAAGAAAATATTAAGGTTGTAAACAATGATAAAAACCACTAGGATGTCATTGGGTTTCACACCACTACACATGGATCAAGCCATGCAACATAATAAAACAACCTGCAAAGAGACACAAATCAGTTAGTATCTTGTAGTCCTAGCGTCCTTTCGGATAACTAGCTACGAGAAGTGTGGAGTATTGCAATGCCAGCCATTCCATAATGAATGGTCACATTCTTTGCATTACTTCTTCATAAAATGTGTTCCTCGACCTTACCAAGGTTGCACTTCCATACGTCAACTGATTCCATTTCATAGTATGAAAGTGCAGCGATGGGGGTGAGTTTACTCCACTCATGAAAACACTTCTAGACACCGAAACAGACATATGGTGACTACATACATCCATAACCAACATTCAATCGATATTCAGATCTAAAGGTACAAACATAGACAATTCATACCAAAAGACAATATGTAACACAAGTTGATGATCAAGCAACTAGTATTCATTAAGTGATTGAAGTCAAACTGAAAAGAAGAGTATCTCTATTACAAGTTATTGAATTACATCGCATGAAATGAAAACATGGGTAGCGGGGCTACTCCCCGCACCCTAGTGAATGAAACTACTCGCTCATGACAAAGAAGGAGGCGAGAAGAGAGAGAAAGAACGTCATCTCCACGGAGGAGGGAAGGTTGAACCCTTGGTGAAGAGAGCAACGATCTTCGCACTTCGTGGTTGCCTTGATGAAGGATTTTCTCTTCCCACCTTCTTTGTTGAGGAGAGAGAAAGAAGAGAGAGAAGGTAGTTTGATGATGAGCACGGATCTCAAAACTGGCAGCCTTGGGGCAGTGGACGGAAGACCAGAGTGCTCTGGATCTAGAGAGGCAGCCTTTGGGCGTCTTGAAATTCGATCCCCTTGAAGTGACCCTTGAGGTCCTATTTATAGGCTCAAGTTGAGCCCAAACGGTCTTGAGACCGTGAGGCTTCTCGCGGTCTTGGGACCATGAGGCTTCTCGCGGTCTTGGGACCGTGAGGCTTTTCGCGGTCTTGGGACCTTGAGGCTTCTCGCGGTCTTGGGACCGTGAGGCTTCTCGCGGTCTTGGGGCCGTGAGGCTTCTCGCGGTCTTGGGACCGTGAGGAGTCTTTGTAATTTTTTTTTTGTGTTTTCTGTAATGGAAAGATAAGAAAAGTTAGTTTATTGATGTATCTGCAATAAAGTAAGAAAGTTTAATGATTCTATTTAGTTTATCTAAGAAAGAGTATGGAAAACTAAAGATAACTAATAAGATAACGTCACAAAATGGGAGGTTATCACCCCCCTAACTTAGAGTCTAGCTTGTCCTCAAGTTAGATAGAGCTGAGGCATGTAAGGGCGAGGTGATTTTATTTGATTAAGGTTTCCATACTCTTGATTCAATTCTAGGTCAGATATCTACCGAGGTCTTATCAGGGCTTCTGCTTACGATAACTCTTTCGAGTATCAAAAGTTGCATGGATCTCAGGATCCCTTTATATCGTGAATCTCGCATTGGGACCACCTTTCTTATTATGTGCATGTCATCGACTCTAATCAGTTTTATACTTCTTTGGAGAAACCTACCGGTAGCTAGAGTGGGTATGAGGGCTGGCTTAGAAGGCTTATTGTGTAACTCCCCCTTCAAGTGGGGAAGGGTTTGTCTATGCTTTTTAGAGATTCACTACTGGGCACGACACATCTGCCTTCATGAGGGCAGCTGAATGTACCGGCCGGGTGAGCTCTTTTATCAGCCTTATCATATATTAGGAAACCTTAGGATCTCATTACCGGGCACGACACATCTGCCTTCATGAGGGCAGCTGTATGTACCGGCCGGGTGAGATCTTTGTTGGCTCTTCATATAGGTCCTTATGCATGTCACAACTCTCATGTTTTTATTCAGCACTCTGGCTTTTATTCGAGTCTCACAGGCTTAGGAAGTGGGTTTTGTTAGGGTTTTTGATTGGGCGGCCAAGCCTCTTTTATTGAAAGAAGAAAACTGTTCTTAGGGTTCCTGACATGCACTTATTTTTTTTATTGGTGGTCCGCTCGCGAGATTTCTTGATTTTGGATTTCCCTGATTTCCCTCTTGACTTTGAGAGTTTTCGGTTCGCTTTGGCCCTGAAGTTAACCTGTGAAGAGTCTGAGAAAGAATTGAAGCAAAAGTATAGAAACCAATAGTGAATGAAAATTATGAGTTCGCCATTTCAAGCCTGTATGCTAATCTTGTTATTTATATGAGGACTACTTTATCTCTAACTTAGCTAAGGGTGATTCTTTCCAGGGTGAAAGTTATACTTGTAAAGTTATTTTATTGAAAAAAGTCTAAAGATAAGCGGGAAAAAAAAAGAAAGGTTGAAGCAGAAATGATACCTCGCCCTTGTCCGGTGCACTCCCCCCCTAACTTATCACGCACTCTGTCCATAGAGTGTCAAAGTGATAGGTTGAGAAATGCATGGACAAGGGCATTTAGGCGTCAGTTAATCCTTTATTAGCCCCATGTGTTCTGAGTAAGTTGGCGGCGAACTTCCCTCGTAGCGCGTGGTAATACACCTCTGTCATGTCCTCTACCGGCTTGTGGAGGGCCAGGATTGTATACATCCAGTAGAGGACGTGGAAGCCGCAGTCATTTGATTCTCTGATTTGCTGGGGGCATCTGTGGCAGAAGGCTGGTGCATGGAAATGATCTCTGTCATACGCCCGAGTGTGCTGACCCAAAAGATCGTGTAATTTGTCAGCACATTCCTTTGCCACCTCCTCCGTTGGTGTCCTTGGAGTTGTAGTGTATGCTTTCCGTTTTGGATCATACTGGCTGTTGGAACTGTTGTAGATTATTGTTGTTCCTTCATGAAGGTTGGTTGCCAGTAACATCCAGTGCTCTTGATGAAGGAAAGGTAGCATGATGAACTTCGGAGTTGTATGTTGGAGATAGGAGATGGTTGACTCCTTTGTTCTGAAGTTCTTCAGCCCGAGAAGATCATCCTTCATGTAAGCTGACACCATATAGATCGTGCTGTGATTCCGTGCAAGTAAGTATTGATAGGCGGTCATTAGACTTACAGACATGGAACCCTTGAATTGTAGGGTCTCTCGGAGGGCATATGCCATAACTAAAATATCCCCGTCGATATATACTAGCTCGTCTTTTTCAGCGTATAGCCGTGACATTATTAGCCGGAGCTCGTTATCTGAAAGTGTTTTGCAAGCCTCCGGGTCGAAGTCGGGAAAAGACAGTTCAATGGCAGATTGGGGTTTCATATGTGATGAGGATGTCTTGATGGCTACCCCTGATATCAGATCAATGTCACCTTTATCTGGAGCCAGATCGAAGATGTAAGGGTTCCATTGGCTTTGCTTGGTGACATTGGATGGTTGTTTTTCTTTTTGCAACGCCGCTAGAGTTTGTCGGAAAGGTCTCCTTTGCGGTCGTTGTATAGATGAAAAGAGATAACGAGGGACATCGTCTGCCGCCATGGTAGGGTCATTGAAGAACCGTCTGTCACAAATAAGCTCCATGGCGTAACGTCCTCGTAGGGAGTGGAAATCTTCATTGATTAGTTCAGTAAAAGGGACCTGCTGGTTTAGCGCTAGGATGTGTCGTATGACGTAGAAAGCGCTGTCCCAAGAGCCTTCAGCGGCTTGGACTTGTGGGTTAATAATTCGGAACCAGGGGGAGCTCCAGTCCTGGCGAAGAGAAGGGCACGCGGCCCAAATGAGTTTGAGAAGCCGGAAAGGGATGCACCGGGCTTCCCCGACTTCAAGTCCGACAAAATTTATTATCCCGGCTTTTAGGTCACTGGCACAGAAATTGTACACTTTGGCGTCGCGGGCGACAGTGTCCACAATCATGAGTAACCAGTGTTTACAGACTTGGAAAGGCACGGTTATGTATCTTGCTTTTCTTGCGATTCCCCTTTTCAACCTTGTAATGGATTTGTGCTGTAATTCTTTATACAATAAGTACAATCCCAGTGTGGGTGAGGCGTTGAGGACCGGTTGCTATCGCCGAGAACTTTTGTAGATCTCGATAGAGTTGGCAAGGAGAGTACGAAAGATTGCCATCTGCACCGGCGACTGGGGTCGAAGAAGTGACCGGAAATTTTCACGCGTCAGATCGCGTCTGGTCTTTGTGTTTTGATATATGACATCCTCCCCTACTTTGGCATCATCTACAATAGTGTTTAGGATGAAAATATCCTGTGCGTCTAAGGTAGAGATGGCCGCCATATCTAAGTCTTTCATTTTGTTAGGTAGAGGTGGCGGCGGAGGTAGCTCTTGCGGTGTGGGGGGAGAAGGTTGTTCCAGGTTGTCCATGTACTGCTGCAGATCGTGATCTTTATCAGAATCAGTAGGAGTGTCTAAATCTTCATCAGTGTCGAGGCATACTCTTTCTGATTCTTCAAGTTCAGGCGCAGATGGTTCGAGTGCAGAGATTTGCTGGGCTGCTGTGGTTGGTGTAGTAATGCTGGTTCCTTGAATGCATCTTTCGAACTCAGCAAAAGCCACTTCTTTGGCAGCCTCCCCCAAAGATCTCGCAGAAAAGTTTAGAAATTGATCCCCGAAGTATATGTTGACATTCTCTGTATGAGCAGGGGATTTGTGATCTTTATCACCAGTTTGGTGATCTTGCTGTTGTTTTGGTTCTGCTCCTTGGCTGGGGCCTGCCCCAGCATCATCTGGCTTGTCCGAGTCATCAGCTGAGGAGGAACTATTGTTGGAGTCAGCGGAGGAGTCAGAATCTTCCTCGTCATCAGCATCATCTTCATCGTCATCAGTTGTCTTCTTTTTTGCTTTCTTCTTGCACAGACAATGGATGGATTGGAGTTCATCATATGCCACTTTCACGTGCTCGTGTGTTTCGAGCAGTGCTTCGTGGGTTTCTTTAAGATCTGAATAACGTTGTTCGGCCGAGAGGAGTCGTGCTGAGAGGTCGGTTACTTGAGCTCTTAACTGAATAAGCTCATTATTTGACGACTCTTCCTGGCGATTATGTAGTTGTGTGAGGGTCGTGGTGATGTCGTCCAGGCGCGTGCTGAAAGCATGCTGTTGCTGCTTCAGCTCGCGGAGGGTCTCTGGCAGAGGCAGAGTCTGCGCAGAGATCCGATCGACTTGCGTTGCCAACACTTCATGCTGGCGTTGTACTCCCTGGATCAACTCGGGCAAGTTGTTACAGTGGCCGTCGATGTGGTCGACTTGCTTGGCCACTGAATCTTGACATTGTTGAAAGCGTTGGAGGATGCCTGGCATGGCGCGGTTCTGCTCACCAATCTGGGCAATCTGCTGAGTTAGACCCTGCACACATGAAAAAATAGAATTTAAAATGTTAGATGGGTCGGTGAGGAGGTTTCGGATGGTGTCAAATTGACGTCTGAATTCCGCACCGACGTTAGTATAAGGGACCCCAGTGAACGAAGGGTGAGGTGGCTGGGGTCGGGGCGGAATGATAGTGTCGTGCGGAAGGGACACTGTTGATGGACCCGCGAATTGCATGGTGACTGTAGATGGGGTCACCAGCGATGTCGGGGTGGTGGTGGGTGGAAAAAATGGTGGCATTCCCGAAGAGAGAAATGGATCTGGGAATGTTGATGGAAAGTCGGTGGATGTGAAGGAGGAGAATTCGGGCATTGTGGTGGAGAATGGGGTGCCCGAAGGGAAGAAGGGTGGGGGTGGTGGAGGGGTGATAGAGGAAGGTGGAGCGGAGGATGATTGAAGGGTGGTTGATGGTGGTGAGGTGGTAGATA
The DNA here is from genome assembly GCA_963693085.1 of Alisma plantago-aquatica. Classification (NCBI taxonomy): domain Eukaryota; kingdom Viridiplantae; phylum Streptophyta; class Magnoliopsida; order Alismatales; family Alismataceae; genus Alisma; species Alisma plantago-aquatica. The sequence goes on from OY856415.1 coordinate 616,913,569, forward strand.
TTGGGGTGGTGGAGGGTGGAGAGGTGGTAGTGAGATCAACATTTAGACTCATTATAAAAGAGTCTAGTGATGAGGGTGTAATACGTTCTTCAGGGAGGGGGGGTTCAGCTTCGGGGTTAGGCTTCGATGTAGGTGTCCCCGACATCTCATGAGCTTTTACGAGCCTTCTGGAAGGTCGTTTGACTAGGAGCTTTGTTGTTGTAGCTGTCGGGGAAGTGATACTAAGTTCTGCCTGCCCTGCCTTTGCTTTCTTTTCTCTAGCTTTGACTGAAGCTATGATTTTGGCGATCTCGTCTTCAGTGAATAGGAGCTTGTTCTTATCATAGTCAGCAAGCTCTGGAAGTGGAAGCAGGGTTCTTGAAGATTTTGTGGGGCAGAACACGTAGTTCAGCCTTCCATCCGTATCCTTTAAGATGTGAGAGTTCTTTAGTGTCTGTTCGTTGGTAAGGATGTCACCTTTTATTGGGCTGCATTTGGGTAGAAGTCTATCCATCTTAAGATATTTGATGATAGATGTGATATGACCACCCGTGCAGATTTCTTTCCCGAGGGCGAAGGCTGATAGCTTGAACAGCATATGCCGTCCAATGTTGACAGGCATTCCGTTGAGGACAGACCAGAGGACAAAAAGGTCGGATATAAGAACATTTCCTCCTTCGGATCTGGGGAAAAGTGCACCGACGATAATTTTGTGTAACGTGCGCACTAGGCCAAAATGAACGTTGGAGGCCTTGCTTGTCCTTGCATCGAAGGTTGGTAACCCTGTTAATGACTTCCAGAAGGTATGCTTGTTGAACCCGGGGTTGTCTGTGCCAGCAGCTTGGGCTTTCTTCAGCTGGTCTTGATTGTCGATGAAAATTTCATTCAGAAAAGTTTCGGTAATGACTACCTCATGGTTAAAGATTCTGGAGGTTATTCTGCGGTCACCACCGTCCCTTTCTCTATGCATGATGTCCACCACTTCTTTGTTGAAGTAAGTGAAGAATTCTGTTGTGGGCTCAGAGTAGGAAATTTCGGATACAAAGCAGAGCCGGGAAAGGTTAGAATTGTCAAGAAGAGTGAGGATTCTGTGGTAGATCCCCATCTTCATCAGTATGCTGGGGCAGACATACTTGGTCGGTTTAAGGAGTTGGCTGATGGGGGGAATGATTTGGAGGTGAAGGTTCTCGGGTGGTGGTGCTGTGGTGGTGATGGGAGGAAAAATAGGAACAGTTATTGTGGCAGGGTTGGTGACGGTGGTGGAGGATGGTGGGATGCACCCTGCTAGGATTTGTTCCCTTGCACAGGCAGGGTGGACCTATTTCCTGGCTCTCTTCTTAGATGTTGGCTCAGTTGTTGGTTCTTGAGCCAATCTCTTCCCCTTAGATTTTGTAGTGGGTGATTCTTTCTCAGGGGAAGGCTGGTATTCGGAGGCCTCGTCGGATGAGGTCTCTTCGACTTCCTCGTCAAAAGGTTCTTCATCTAGGCAGCGGTTGATTCGCTTGATGTCCTTCATGACAGCAGTCAGGTTCACTTCTGCTGGGACTTTTCCAGTCCTTTTGAAGTCGTCAACTATGCTTTGCAGATTTGCTCGTTCAGCAATGAGCTTCTCTTTTGTCCAGAAAGGAGCGTCTGTTGGTCCGTGCTTACCAGGTGAAGTCATTCTGAAATAATTGATAAGAAACAAAAGTTAGAAATCTTAAATTTTGAAATTATAACAAAGTAAAATTATTTTGAATTTGAGTTTTATTAGTTTGATTTAGTTCAAACGGTCCTGAGACCGTTTGGTCTCAAACGGTCTTGAGACCGCGAGGATCCAAACGGTCTTGAGACCGCGAGGATCCAAACGGTCTTGAGACCGCGAGGATCCAAACGGTCTCGAGACCGCGAGGATCCAAACGGTCTCGAGACCGCGAGGATCCAAACGGTCTTGAGACCACGAGGATCCAAACGGTCTTGAGACCGCGAGGATCCAAACGGTCTTGAGACCGCGAGGAAGACGAACCGCACGGGAGACGAACCGCGCGGCCGTTCGTCGGCTAAGAGCTGCGGAAACGATGATGGCGACAACGGTGGAAAGGAGCTCGAATGCGAGTTTTAAACGGTGATGCGTCAACCTGTCGCTGCGGTCGGTGGGTCGGCGAAGGGCTAGCTGCTGCAGAGCTGACGATGAGCCGGGAGTGACGACGAGCTAGGAACTACGACGACGAAGTCGAGAACGACGGCGACGAAGTCGAGTCGTCGGCGAAGCACTTGAAACAGCGACGCGCGGGAGTGTAGAGACGAAGGTCAGAGTGGAATGAAACAGGAGAGTTCGAGAATTCAGGAATCAAGAAGAGGGACACGTAGGTGGGGGGGTATATTTATAGGTTTTTAGGAGCCCTCTTGGTCAGGTGACCGAGAGAGCTCAAACGGTCTTGAGACCGCGAGGAGCCTCACGGTTTTGAGACCGCGAGGAGCCTCACGGTCGTGAGACCGCAAGGATCCTCACGGTCTTGAGACCGCGAGGAGCCTCACGGTCGTGAGACCGCGAGGGGCCTCACGGTCTGGAGACCGCGAGGGCCCAAACGGTCTCGAGACCGTTTGACCTCAAGATCATGTGGATTTTTATGTATTTTTGGATTTAAAGAAAGCAAAAGAAAAAGGAAAAAACAAAGATAAACAAAAGGGTGTTTAAAAACAAAAGAAAAGGCTAGAAAAATTAGGGAAGGTGATACTCAGGCCTTGGGTTGCCTCCCAAGAAGCACCTTGGTTTAACGTCGCTGGCTCGACAATATTTTGCCCCGGCTATGCTGACTTTATAGGGTCATGAATCTCTATGGTTTGTCTTGATAACTTGTCTGCCGGAGTATGATACTTTTTTAATCTGTGGCCATTTACGGTCCTCTCTCCTCCATTATCGTCAATAATAATGACAGCTCCTGTCGGGTATATATGTTTGATTGTGAAGGGCCCTGACCATTTAGTACGCAGTTTTCCAGGAAATAGTTTTAATCTGGAGTTGAATAGGAGGACTTTGTCTCCGACGATTATATCTTTTCTTTTGATGTGGCCATCGTGCCACATCTTAGTTTGTTCTTTGTAGATTCTTGTGTTGTGGTAGGCTATCATTCGTAGTTCTTCTAGCTCTTGGAGTTGAAGTTGTCGGAATTCACCAACACCTTTGAGATCGAAATTTAGTTGCTTAATGGCCCACAAAGCCTTATGCTCTAATTCAACTGGCAAATGGCAAGACTTCCCATACACTAATCGAAATGGTGTTGTTCCGATGGGTTTTTTGAAAGCTGTACGGTAAGCCCATAGAGCGTCAGATAGTTTGGTGGACCAATCGATGCGGTGCCGATTGACAGTTTTTTCCAGGATAGCTTTAATTTGCCTATTGGAGACTTCAACCTGTCCACATGTCTGTGGATGATATGGTGTAGAAACTTTGTGGTTGACTCCATATTTTCATAATAAGGCTTCAAAGCTCCGTTCCAAGAAATGTGATCTGCCGTCAGATATAATCGTTCTTGGGACGCCGAATCTGGGAAATATTATCTCTTTAAACATCTTGATTACCGGCTTTGAATCGCAAGAGGTGGTTGGTAGAGCTTCTACCCATTTTGAAACGTAATCCATAGCAACCAAGATATACTTGAATCCATAAGATGAGGGGAAAGGGCCCATATAATCTATTCCCCATACATCGAAGAGTTCGATTTCTTGCCATATGTTCAATGGCATTTCATTTCTTCTGGTTATCCCTCCGGATAGTTGGCACTTGTCGCATGATCGCACGTGTTCATGTGCGTCCTTTGCGATGGTGGGCCAATAAAAGCCAGATTGCAAGACTTTGAGGGCTGTCTTCTTAGAACTCGTGTGGCCCCCAGTGGGGCCTGAGTGACAGTGCTCAAGGACCGAAGTGATTTCCGTCTCTGGGATGCATCTACGAAAGAGTCCATCTGCGCATAAGCGAAAAAGATAGGGCTCGTCCCAGAAATATTGCTTAGCATCGTGAATGAACTTCTTTTTGTCGTGATAGGATGCGGATGGGTGAATGATTCCTGTTGCCAAATAGTTGACAATGTCGGCATACCAGGGAAATCTATTGGAGACTTTCATTAGGTGGTCGTCCGGGAGGGAATCTTGGATAGGTACTTTGTCTTCATCCTCGACTCTAATACGGCTGAGATGATCAGCGATGACGTTTTCCACTCCGCTTTTGTCTTTAATTTCCAAATCGAATTCTTGAAGCATTAGTACCCAGCGGATAAGTCTAGGTTTTGCATCTTGCTTCTGAATCAGATATCGTATAGCGGAGTGGTCAGTGTAGACAATGACTTTAGCTCCTATCAGATATGAGCGGAATTTTTTGAACGCGTAGATGACAGCTAAAAATTCCTTTTCTGTAGTGGTGTAATTTTTTTGTGCTTCATCCAGCGTTTTAGATGCATAGTATATAACATAGGGTTTTTTGTCGATTCTTTGCCCTAAAACGGCCCCTGTGGCATAATCGCTCGCATCACACATGATTTCAAAAGGTAACGACCAATCTGGAGCTCGTAGTATTGGTGCAAAAATCAAGGCATCTTTCAGAGTTGTGAAACTTTGCAAACATTCTTGGTTAAAGTTGAACTCGGTGTCCTTGGTCAGCAGTTGTGTCATGGGTTTTGCTATTTTGGAGAAGTCTTTAATAAATCTTCTGTAAAACCCAGCATGTCCTAAGAAAGCACGTACACCTTTTATGTCTTTTGGTGGCATCAATTTTGAGATAACGTCAATTTTTGCTTGATCCACCTCGATCCCTCTGTCGCTCACTCTGTGTCCCAAAACAAGACCCTCTATTACCATAAAATGGCATTTTCCCCAATTTAAAATGAGGTTTGTTTCCTCACATCTTTGTAAAACTTGGACCAGGTTGAGCAGACAGTTGTCGAAGGAGTCTCCATAAACTGAGAAATCATCCATGAATACCTCCATTATAGATTCTGTCAATCCCGCAAAGATAGCAGACATGCATCTTTGGAAAGTAGTTGGTGCATTACAGAGCCCGAATGGCATTCTTCTGAAAGCATACGTCCCAAAAGGACAGGTAAAAGTAGTTTTCTCTTGATTGTCCGGGTGTATCGGGATTTGGTAAAAACCAGAATATCCATCGAGGTAAGAAAAGAACTTCTGATGAGCTAGGCGCTCGAGGACCTCATCTAGGAAGGGCAGGGGGTAGTGATCTTTTCGTGTTGATTTATAAAGTTTCCTATAATCAATGCACATATGCCACCCTGTAACGGTTCTAGTGGGCACCAGTTCATTTTTGTCATTAAGAACAACGGTGGTTCCCCCTTTTTAGGGACCACTTGCACTGGGCTTACCCACTGAGAATCAGAAATTGGGTAGATAATGCCTGCCTTTAGAAGCTTGAGGACCTCAAGGCGAACCACCTCTTTGAGGTTGGGGTTTAACTTTCTCTGGTGTTCTCGTGATGGTTTAAACTCTTCAACCATGGGCAGTTTGTGCATACATAAAGCAGGGTTTATGCCTGTCAGATCAGTCATTTTATAGCCAATGGCTTTCTTATGCTTTTTCAGTTCATCGAGGAGTCTGTTTTCTTGATCATCCTCCAGAGTGGAGCTGATGATTACTGGACAGAGCTTCTCATCATCGAGAAAAACATGTTTAAGCCCCTCGGGTAAGGCTTTCATTTCTGGAGCCTTAGGTGGTTCAGTGGCTTCTATAATTGTGATGGCCTTAAGTTCTTCAAACGTGGCTGTCGGAGCTTCTTCAACTTTTTCTAAGTATTGCAGGCATTGTTGCACTAGTTCACTGGCCGAGAATTATACCTCCAGATTTGTAAGAGTATTTTCCAATTCATCGGATGGTTCAGACATTTCTAACTGGGACATTTGATATATAGCATCCAGGAGAAAGACTTCCTCTTGAATGCTTGGACCTTTCATGCTGTTTAGAACTCTGAACTGGAAAGCCTCCCTCCCAAGTCTCAAAATAATAGTTCCTGCTTCGACATCAATGAGAGCTCGGGCGGTAGCTAGGAAAGGTCTTCCGAAGATTATCAGATATCTCAGGTCTTCTTGTATGTCCATAATAACAAAATCACACGGGACATAAGAAATTGTCCCTATTCCGACTGGGATGTCTTCGATAATTCCAAGAGGGGCAGTTATGGTAGAGTCGGCTAACTGAATTGTCATTGTCGTAGGTAACAAATCAGTGAAGCCTAATCTTTTACACATTGAATAGGGCATAATAGATATGCTTGCTCCTAGGTCTGCCAATCCTTTCTTGCTGGAGCCATTTCCAATGGAACACTGAATGCCGAAGGAACCTGGGTCCTTCTTTTTCTTTGGCATTTTATTAAGCAGAATATCTGAAGTGGTCTGAGCAAGGTTCACTGTTTCATGCTCTTCTGTCATATACTTTCTTGACAAGAGGGTTTTCAGGTATTTTTTCCAAGCGGGTACTTCGGAAAGGGCATCAAGAAAAGGAATATCAATGTATAACTTTTTTATAGCTTCTTTAAATTTTTGGAACCTAGTGTCCATTTTGGTTCCTTTTAGTCTGTCTGGGTAAGGGATTCTTGGCGGGACTTCTGGGATTGGTTCCTTTTCCTTTTCTTTCTCTGCAGAATTTTCTGTTTCTCTACTTGAATTCCCTGATGGGGAAGGAATGGCTACGTCGTCATCATCATGGTCGATTCTGGTGACATCAGGCAGGACACGACCAGACCGCGTGGTGACGGCATTAAGTTGTTCTGGTCTATTTGGGTTATGACGCGGGTTTGCCTCTGGTTGCCCAGCAAAAGTGCCGGCTTGAGGTTTCAATTGAGCGGCAATCTGTGCCAGTTGGGCTTCTACGGCCTTTTGTTGAGCTTGCTGGTTTGCAAGCATGGTTTGTTGCGATTGAAGCATTTGTCTAATCAAGGATATCTCATCAGATGATTGGGGAGGAGAACCCCTTTGTTGATACTGAGTGACTTGCTGTCCTGGTTGTTGTAGAGGTGCAGTTAACTGTGGTTGCTGGGGCTGCTGCAACTGGGGTTGTTGCAACTGAGGGTGTAGTCCTGAATGGGCATATTGGTAAGAAGGATTCCTGGGATAGTTAGATCTTTGGAAACCTTGTCTATAATTCCCTTGATTGAAGTTATTCTGAAATCGTGGTGGTTGTCTATTGAAAGATCCACCTTGTGCCTGCTACTGTGGGTTGGCAGTTCCTACAGGATTCCCATATTGAAAACCAGGATGGTTCCTTGGTTTATCTGGGTTGTAATACACTTGGCCAGGTATTGAATGTATGGAGTTGACTTGCTCTGGCATTTGGTCCTCGGGATGCTCGATAATGGGTTCATATTGTGGCATAGGTGGTTGTAAATCCATCATGACATTGTATAACAGGCCACATGATAATGTGGGATGATCGGATGCATGACAGGCTTCACAAGTTCCAGTAGCTGCCTTAACTTGTTGAACTTGAGAGCTTTTCTTCTTATCATATTCCCCGAAAGAAGTTTCGAGGGCTTGTTGCTTGCTAGCAATAGTCTTCAAGGCCTCAGCAATGGCTTTGAGTTCCATGGATTCTTCTGCTTTGTAAACCTTGAGAACGCCTTTGGGCTGGTTAGATGACCTTCCCCAATTGGATTGGTTCTCGGCCCCTAGCGTAACTATATTCCAGGCATCTTCATAATTCTTTCTCATAAAGTTTCCTCCAGATGAGGAATCTAGAAATTGCTTGATATCATCACTTACTCCTCTGTAAAATGTTTCTATCAGTTGATTTTGAGATATGCCATGGTGAGGACACTTTCTCAGGAGTTCTTTGAATCTTTCCCAAGCTTCAACAAGTGTTTCTCCAGGTAGTTGGGAAAAGTGATTAATCTGTCCCCTAATCTGATAGGTTAGCGAAAGGTGGGAAGAATTTCTCAAGAAACTTTTCTTCTAAAGGAGTCCAAGTAGTGATGATGGGGTGTCTATCCAAAGCGTTGTACCAGCTTAGTGCTCTTCCAAATAAAGTGAAGTGGAAAAGGTGTAACATGATTGCTTCCAAGGCAATTCCTGCTTGGGGTACAAGTCGGCAGAGTGACTTGAATCTCTTAAGGTGATCCATGCAATCGTCTCCGGGTGCTCCGGAGAAAGAGATGCCTTGCATGATCTGGATCCATTGCGTCCGAATTTCAAAGTGTGGTATGTTAATAATCAGTGGTCGGACAGGATGATCGTCTTCATAATTCTTCGGGACTGCGTAGTCCCGAAGTTGCTTGTTTCTTAACGCAAGTTGAGCAGCAGCATGCTCTGCTTGGATGCGGGCTTGTTCCTCAGCTCGGATCTCAGCTTGCACCTGAGCACGAGTGTCGGCAATGAGTTGTGCTCGTTGTGCTGCTATGGCGGCGTTGACTCTTTCTGCAACAAGGCGTTGCTCTTCGGCCATCTGTCTGGCTCTTTGGCGGTTAAGTCTATTCCTTCGGTGGAAACTTCTTTCTACCTCAGAATCATATTCTGGTTCAGGGGAGAATCCGATGCTATGCGGGGGTTGCATACACGTTTTCTACCTGAGTAGAAGGAAAATCACACGTTAGGATAATGGAAGGAAATGAAGAAATCAAGAAGTTTTGGAGTAGTTATCAAGAAAAAGTGTAAAATCCTAATCAACCAAGAAGTTGTTAAGTAAAAACTAAGAAGTTCCATTATCCCCGGCAACGGCGCCAATTTTTGATGGAGTTTTGCAACACCACTAAAAATCCTAAGGTGATGAATCCTTAGGTTTAGCCTTGCTAGTACTATGGTAAGAACTCCACCCACGTGTGCTAAGACACGCGGAAGTCTTATCATAGTATAGTTAAGGGTCGAATCCTCGGGACAACGGTCTTGACGAAGTCAAGATGGAAAACGTTTTTAGTTTTACTTAACTACTTAACAGTTAATATTTAGATCGAAAGTTTGATTTTGGTTTTAAAGCTGAATGTGAGGAAAGTAAAGCAAGAAAGTAAAGATTAAGGTTGTAAACAATGATAAAAACCACTAGGATGTCATCGGGTTTCACACCACTACACATGGATCAAGCCATGCAACATAATAAAACAACCTACAAAGAGAGACAAATTAGTTAGTATCTTGTAGTCCTAGCGTCCTTTCAGATAACTAGCTATGAGAAGTGTGGAGTATTGCAATGCCAGCCATTCCATAATGAATGGTCACATGCTTTGCATTACTTCTTCATAAAATGTGTTCCTCGACCTTACCAAGGTTGCACTTCCATACGTCAACTGATTCCATTTCATAGTATGAAAGTGCAGCGATGGGGGTGAGTTTACTCCACTCATGAAAACACTTCTAGACACCGAAACAGACATATGGTGACTACATACATCCATAACCAACATTCAATCGATATTCAGATCTAAAGGTACAAACATAGACAATTCATACCAAAAGACAATATGTAACACAAGTTGATGATCAAGCAACTAGTATTTATTAAGCGATTGAAGTCAAACTGAAAAGAAGAGTATCTCTATTACAAGTTATTGAATTACATCGCATGAAATGAAAACATGGGTAGCGGGGCTACTCCCCGCACCCTAGTGAATGAAACTACTCACTCATGACAAAGAAGGAGGCGAGAAGAGAGAGAAAGAACGTCATCTCCACGGAGGAGGGAAGGTTGAACCCTTGGTGAAGAGAGCAACGATCTTCGCACTTCGTGGTTGCCTTGATGAAGGATTTTCTCTTCCCACCTTCTTTGTTGAGGAGAGAGGAAGAAGAGAGAGAAGGTAGTTTGATGATGAGCACGGATCTCAAAACTGGCAGCCTTGGGGCAGTGGACGGAAGACCAGAGTGCTCTGGATCTGGAGAGGCAGCCTTTGGGCGTCTTGAAATTCGATCCCCTTGAAGTGACCCTTGAGGTCCTATTTATAGGCTCAAGTTGAGCCCAAACGGTCTTGAGACCGTGAGGCTTCTCGCGGTCTTGGGACCGTGAGGCTTCTCGCGGTCTTGGGGCCGTGAGGATTCTCGCGGTCTTGGGACCGTGAGGCTTCTCGCGGTCTTGGGGCCGTGAGGCTTCTCGCGGTCTTGGGACCGTGAGGAGTCTTTGTAATTTTTTTTTTGTGTTTTATGTAATGGAAAGATAAGAAAAGTTAGTTTATTGATGTATCTGCAATAAAGTAAGAAAGTTTAATGATTCTATTTAGTTTATCTAAGAAAGAGTATGGAAAACTAAAGATAACTAATAAGATAACGTCGCAAAATGGGAGGTTATCACCATGTTAGAAGGAGGTGCCTACCTTGGTGAAGAAGGCTCCTAGGGTTCCAAATTTCTCTATTTAGGATTTCTTAAGCTCCTCCTTGGTTATTTTGACCAAGACTACTAAGTTTTCTCCTTTACTTCCCTATTTTCATGTTGTTAGTATTCCTTCCACCTTCTTCCAGTTCGTAACCCTGGTCTTCCATGATGAAACCCCACCTAGAACCCATAAACACCTCATCTCCATGTTCTTTTGTTAGGGGTTTCACCTCTAAAGTGGAGAAGGTGCTTCTTGCTCGAGATAGGAGCTTTGTTGGAGAAACCAACCTATACAAGCTTGGGAACCTTACTTATTGGATATTTCAACCTTCCCTAGAGGTTCTTTAGAGGCCTAGGCTTGACTGGGACTGTTTAGACTCGAAAGTTGAGGTATGATGTATCCCCTATTCGTCTATGTTGAGCAATTCACCTATTCTTATTCATTATCTTTGTCCTATGGACATTAGCCTATACACAATGTATTTTCTCTTGAAAATCATGGTTCATATGAACTACCTTATTTGATATTGATCATGTGATCATGGATATTCTTTTGAACTCTTATCTTATGCTTCATTCATGATGGAACTCTAAAAGATGACATGTGATGTCTTTTGCCCACTTATGAGGTGGATGTATATGTTGGTCACTTATGTGGTGACTAGTTTATATATTCTGACTATACTTTCTACTTGCCTCTACATTTAACATGCTATGTGTTTCAGTAGCACTAGAGTAGTGTAATTGCATTGATTTTTATGGCAGATGTGTTATTTCCTGTTGAGCATATGTGATATTTCCCTCTCTTTTGGGATGGAAAGGAACCTCATACCCAGGGAAACATGTGTGATTCTTGGCCCATGTTCTACATATTTGGGAGATTGGCAGTATTCCTTACTCTATCAGGTTTCAAGTTTATGAGACTCGGTTGCCTTTATGTTTATATTATTCTAGGGCTATGTTTATCTCACATGCATGTAGGTTGATGATATGGGGTGTGTGCCCTAATTTTTTACATGTGCTTGTGTGGCACAATCATTATGTTCTATTAATGGCAAGTATTCTTTTGTTATCATAGGATTTCAATTCCTTTTCTCTTGATGCCCATATCACCAAGGTGTGCCTCCTTTTCCGGGAGCCCATCTCTAAAGAACTCCATAGTTAAGCGTGCTCAGCTTGGAGTAGTACTAGGATGGGTGACCAGTCGGGAAGTTTATCCTATCTTGCGCGTGAGTGAGGAGAAAGCACATAGTTAAGGATAGTGATGGTCTGTGGGCCCAGGCGTTACAAATGGTATCAGAGCCCATGGTAGTTGGAATCTGACTATTTCAATTTTGTCTCCCTAGTTAGAATACTTGCCTTACCTCTAAGTGACATGTTTTCCCTAGAGTTGATCAATAGATGATGAAGGGTTGATTTAGGATCCTATAGTTTCACATTCAAATAATGATGAATAGATCCCTAAAATACTTACAACTAAAAGATGCATAGGTAACCATAGTAACTTGAGGTTGTTTATCTTGGCCTTTACAAAGCTACTAGGACATGAAGTTGAAAGCAAAGGTGTCTAGAAAGGATCAGCGTTTGGGGGCTAGCAAGATTTTCCTCCGCACCACTAGCTTGGTTTATGAGGACTCCCAAATCCATATGATATAGTCCTGGCATGAGCTGATATGAATTATTCAAAATAGCATGCTTTTAGGCAATAGTAGCCTTAGACATCTATATGATTTATCTTTAGGGACCCTAATATGTTGAACTACTCTCCCAAGTATAAAGACTTTTTTGAGGATGGACAAGAGCAAGTTAACCCACATTTCATAGTTAGTCTTTACAAGTTATGCTTTTTTTGCATGATGCTTATGTAGTTGGATGTAAGGAAGTGTAGTTGAACCTTTTCTACCTAAAGAATAGTTTTGACTTAATAAGATGAATCCTTTAAGGAGTGGGTAATAAGTTTTTTTGTTATATGTGGATAATTTGATTTTGAGGACGAAATCCCTTTAAGGGGTGGTGTGTTGTAACATACTAGATCTCAGACCCTACCCTAGAAGTTGACATTTGGACTTAGCCAAACAAGGTTGAAGGTTAGACCTCAATAGATGTTTAGTATAACCCTAATGAGCTAATTCATGTATAGATCACCTTAATGTAACCTAATGTTCTAACATTAATCTTAGGTTTATAATGATACATAACATATGCCATATACATTTTGGTGGTAATATGAAGATAAGAAACTTAATTGGATGAATAATTTAGATAATGGGTCGTTAATGGGCCATATCACATATTTCATAAAAATAAGTCTCAAAAGTGGAAACAAACTTCAAATTCAAAATCTACATATCAAAATTAGCCTACATGTCAAATTTCATCTAATTTGGACAACCTTGAATTATTAGGATAAGTTTAGGAGAGAGAAAATGAGTAAAAGGTATAAGTAATGAATAATGTGATTATATAAACTTCAAAATATGGAAATAATGGCAAATTTATATTCAAAACATCAAAGATAACTTGTGGATGAAGTTTGGTCCAATTTGGATGTTGTTTGTGTAAGCTATGCAATTTTAGGTACATTCTGGACTTTTCTACAATTTACCCAATGGGAGGTTTTCTTTGCAAATTGTCACATGCATTATAATCCTTACATATTCCTTTACCATTCTCGAGTTTTTGAACCATGGGGGACCTAGTTTCACCTTGGTTTGAAGGTGTTTCTTTCCAAGGGCATTATAGGGATTACCCTTTTTATAAATGAGCTTATCTTTAAAAGCTATCAACCAATGGGGTTATTTCTTTGTTTGAAGGACGGTGGGGATGTCGTAGAAGTCTCCAGGGGCTTTTAGGACCAACTTTTGATATACAAGAAGTCTCTATGAGTTGTCCTCTTGCATGGCCATGAAATCCCTAGGCTAAGGACACATGGAAAGCTCCATGGACACCTCATGCTTGACTTCTTCCTTATCCATAAAGGTTTGCATGTCCATAGGAACCCTTAGCATTGGACACATGGAAAGTAACTTGACACCTCATGCTTGATTTCTTCCTTATCCATAAAGTCTTGCATGTCCATGGACACCCTTATACATGACACATGGAAAGTCTCATAGACACCACATACTTGACCTCTTTCCCTATATAGCCATATCTACCCCTTCCCAACTCTAAATTCAAAAACTCTTTCTCTTATTTCTTTCCTCTATCTTAGAGCATCATTCCTACTCTATTTTTCCACGAAGGTTTTGTCCCAAGTTAAAAGGAGGTGCCTACCTTAGTGAAGAAGGCTCCTAGAGTTCCAAATTTCTCTATTTAGGATTTCTTAAGCTCCTCCTTGGTTATTTTGACCAAAACTACTAAGTTTTCTCCTTTCCTTCCCTATTTTCATGTTGTTAGTCTTCCTTCCACCTTCTTCCAGGTCGTAACCCTGGTCTTCCATGGTGAAACCCCACCTAGAACCCACAAATACCTCATCTCCATGTTCTTTTGTTAGGGGTTTTCACCTCTAAAGTGGAGAAGGTGCTTCTTGCTTGAGATAGGAGCTTTGTTGGAGAAATCAGCCTCTTTAAGCTTGGGAACCTTACTTATTGGACCTATCCACTTTCACTATAGGTTCTTTAGAGTCCTAGGCTTGACTTGGACTATTTATACTTGGAAGTTGAGGTATGATGTATCCCCTATTCTTCTATGTTGAGCAATTCACCTATGTTTATTCATTCTTTTTGTCCTATGGACATTAGCCTATACACAATGTCTTTTCTTTTGAAAATCATGGTTCATGTGAACTAGCTTATTTGATATTTATCATGTGATCATGGATATTCTTTTGAACTCTTATCTTATGCTTTATTCATGCTGGAACTCTAAAAGATGACATGTGATGTCTTTCGCCCACTTATGAGGTGGATGTATATGTTGGTCACTTATGTGGTCACTAGTTTATATAGTCTGACTATACTTTCTACTTTCCTCTACATTTAACATGCTATGTGATTTAGTGGCACTAGAGTAGTGTAATTGCATTGGTTTTTATGGTAGATGTGTTATTTCCTGTAGAGAAGATGTGATATTTCCTGCTCTTTTGGGATGGAAAGGAACCTCATACCCAGGGCAATATGTGTGATTCTTGGCCCATGTTTTATATGTTTAGGAGATTGGTAGTATTCCTTTCTCTATCATGTTTCAAGTTTATGAGACTTGGCCACCTTTGTGTTTATATTTTTCTAGGGCTATGTTTATCTCACATGCATGCATGTTGATGATATGGGGTGTGTGCCCTAATTCTTTACATGTGTTTGTGTGGCACAATCTTTATGTTTTATTATTGGCAAGTATTCTTTTGTTATCATATGATTTCAATTCATTTTCTCTTGATACCCATATCACCAAGGTGCACCTCCTTTTCCTGGAGCCCATCTCTAAAAACTCCATAGTTAAGCGTGCTCATCTTAGAGTAGTACTAGGATGGGTGACCTGTCGGGAAGTTTATTCTGGCTTGTGCATGAGTGAGGAGAAAGCATGCAGTTAAGGCTAGTGGTGGTATGTGGGGCCAGTCTTCATTCCTAAAACTCTGCTAGAGCCTTGGGCTATGGGCCCAGGCATTACATAGGTCATCTATATCAACATCATCCACAACATCATCAACATCAGTCTCGTAGTCGTCATCTCCATCTGAAGGTGTAGTAGCATCGCCTTCATCACCGGAGTCACCAGCAAAGCCATCATAGCCATCATCATTAGAAGCATCACCATCCTCCTCATTAGCCTCCTCATCAGCATCAGTAGCCTCCTCATTAGCCTAGTCTAGCATCTCTTCATCATTAGAGGGACCGAAGCCATGATCGGGCCAACGTGCATTTTGCTCATCCCAAGACATACCAAGAGCATCGAGCTCATTGTCCTGTGGGAAGGAAGGAGTAGAACTATCGAGGTTGTCAAGTAGAGTGGTCAAGGGGCCAACAGGCAGAGGCAGCACACCAGGCGTAGATCCACCAATAACAGAGGGTGTAGAAGTGGAAGATGCAGGTGGAGGGGAAGGGTAAAAGTGATCATATGCAAAGGATGCATAGTCACCTCCTGGGTAGGGCTGGTAGGTTGGGTAGGGGTGTGCACAAGACATGTTCATGTTGGACATGATTGAACATAGGTCCTGATGCAGGTGCTCCTAAACCAGAAGGTTGTATGCCTATTTATGCATCATGTAGCCCATAAGGGTTTAATTTGACACATGGAACGCAGAACAGGTAGGTCGGGAAGGCTGGGGTGGTGGATATGCTCAGGTAGAGGCAGAGGTAGAGGCACCAGGTGTGGTGGAGGATAGGATAGGTACAAACTTTTAAAGAGTGATCTCACTGATGCAAACTCCTTTCTGGGTATCTTTGTAATGAAAGTTGTGGAAAAGAGATTTTCTAGTGGCAAGCTGAAACAGACCACAAATCAGGGCAGGGTAGGGAGGGTGGGTGCCACATGTGTTCTTGCCTGAGTCAAAGTAAGTCATATGGTGGAGAATATATCTTGACCACTTGACTCCAATGTTCTTCAAAAGATAATACATGATCACTGCAATGTTTTTTGCAATCTCAATTTGATTCTTCTTCAAATGGATATTACAGTTAACAACTAGGGCAAGGGTGCGTCTCTTGAGGTCCAAGGTAAAGGAGGGAAGGGTGCACTTCTTCCTATAGGGGAATTGAGGTTTCTTTAAGAATTTATGAATATCAGGGAGAGTAAGACCATATTGCTTGTAGAAGGCCTCAGGGCTCAGTCAAATTACTTTGGGTAGTCCTTACGCCAGGTGTCAGTCACTTTGGTACCTAAAAAGAAGATGTTTAGGGTATCCTCAAAGACTTGAAATCTCTTACTGACTATCATGGATGTGAGGGAATCTAGTTCAGTCAAATCGGCTAGAGTGTAGCACCACTGGCCGGGCACACCAAGCTTTCTGGCTAGGGGGCGAAAATGGGGAGCTAGGAGGCGGTGTAGCATAGGGATTTGGTGGTGCTTGGTAAGACGGTGGAGCATATGAACTTGGAGTGTTCCCTAGGATAGCACCATCATTATTTGGGTTGTGCATCGGCTGAGATGGAAGTCTTCCTTCTTCGCTCCTTGTAAGAGAGAGAGGAATTTGATCCAATCTTTGCTCGAGGCGGTGGATGGACTGTCCATGTGAGTTCACATCCTTTTTCACTTCATCCAAACTTTTTAACCTTCCAATCACCTCATCTTCAAACTTGGAGCTGTAACATGGCCTCTACTGCCCTTTTCCTTGTCCATCCTCATTCTGTTGTTTCCAAGAAAAAATTGGATGGTTCCTCCACTCGGGAGTGTAGGTGTTGGACATGGGTCCTTGATTGTTGCGGCCGCCAAAGGAGTGCAAAGAATTCACTTCCTCATCCACAAAATTGACTACGATGGTGGGTTGGCTAGGAGAGCCACCAGCTTGATTCTTCATCATTTTCATCATTTCTGCCATCATTTTCATCATACCGGGTTTGGTAGCATTGCGTGTTGGAGCCACGGAGGAAGGTGGAGGGATGTAGCTTCAACCGCAATGTCCCCCTTTTGTAGAAATGTGATGGCGGGAGTTTTCAGCGAGATGTTTGAATAAGGGCCACGATTCTTCGGGCGAATTTGCCATGAAAGTACCTCCACAGGAGGAGTCGACGTTGTTTTGGCTTTGCTCTTCAAGCCCGATGTCGAATGCTTGAATGAGTTGACACAAAGGCACTTCATGGTGAGGGAATTCGCGGAGCAGTTTTTGGAACCTCTCTCATGCCTCGTGGAAGGGTTCATTCTCCTTCTGAGCAAAAGAAGTGATGCACCTCCTCATGTAGGACAGCTTTGCAATAGGAAAGAACTTCTTAAGGAATTTGTTTTAACTTCATTCCATGTAACCAGTTCTGTCTTTGACACATACCACTCCTTAGCTTTCTCTTTTAGGGAGAAAGGAAAGAGGGTTCTGCAGATAGAGTCGTCAGTGGAGGCGGGAGTGTGGAAAGTGGAGCATGTCTCCAGGAAAGCATCAATGTGGTGATAAGGATTCTCATTCTCCATCCCATAGTAAGTAGGGAGGAGTCCTAGGAGTGCAGGCGGAATGGAGAACTGTTGACCAGTCATTTGGTCAACTAGGGTGGCGATGGGGGAATTGTAGTTCCCCGGGGTGAAGTATTCATGGAGCGAGCGGTGCTATAGTGGAGGAGGTTGAGCATCCAGATGCGGGTTGTTTTCAGCCATCTCGGCCTCTCAGTGCTGGTTGCGGCGAGCTTGGCACCTCCTTCTACCAATCTCGAGGTCGTACAACACCCAGTCGATACAAGTAGAATGTGTGTGGCGCATGCACAGTTGTCACCTATGCAATACACAAAAAAATAACAAGAAACCAAGTTAGCAAACCAAGATGCAAAAGTAACACAAAAATAAAGAATATAAATGGTGAGGGAAAAAGGAAAGGCTAAGCTACACACTAGCTGATTTGACTCAGAAAGCTTGGTGTGTCCCGCTAGAGGTGCTACACACTAGCCAATTTGACTCAACTAGATGCGCCCCACGAGACTCGAGCACACAGTGGATTCACTTTCGATATTTATAAAACCTAACTTAACACCTACTCACACTAAAACAACTACACCCGCAAGCGCACAGAGTTGTGTCGTAGTATAGGAAGGTGGCAAGTATAGGGTCGATCCACAGGGAGAAAAGGGGGCACTAGAGCTAGGTTTAGTTTTGCTAGGTTCCTACTGTGGAGTCTAGGGTTAAGGGTTTGAATGTTGATTTGATTGTTAAACTACTATGAACAAATGAGGAATTAAAGTCAAGAATGAAATCTATGTTAACCCTAGACTAGATTAAGGCTAATTAAGAAAGATAAGTCTAAGCTAAGAAAGAAATGACAATTCTACACTAAGGCAAGCAATTAGGGAACTACGTTACACTACACTAGCAATTAAGGGTACAAGGCAATCAAACACCTAAGCTAACAAGAACAAGACGAGCAAAAAAATTAACTAGGGAAGTAAACAAACTAGCTAGACAAGTGTGAACTAAGCATGAAAGCAAACTAGGGTTTAGATGCAATTTATGAAGGTGTGGGCTGTTTAGGGGAAAGAATTTGTCAATTGGGTTGGGGGGTCATAACATGCAAACATCAATCATCCATTCAAATCATCCAAACCAAACAACAAGTTAGGTGCTAATGAATTGCCCTAAACTACCAATTAGCCATGGGTGAGCTAGGGCATGAGAAGGGGAACTAGTCCCTACCATTTCCTATTCACCCTTATGAGGCTCATTTGAATTGGGATTTAGATGGAATTCAATTATGACCTAATCAATTCTATATTTCTAGATTAGAGGTTCCTAGGACAATTAGGGGCTGAGGGTAGTAATGAGGATGTGAAACTAGGGTTTTGGACCCCAATTCCCCCACATTCTAGCCTTGAGAAGGCTCCATGCTAATTGCACTAAATGACCCTAATCTAGTTACTTAGATTTCTCACCTAGGTTTAGGTGAGATTTATTAGTATGTAGGAAGATGGTAGGCAAGCTAGGGATCCAAGAATTGGACCTAGGAGCAATTCCCAAAATAGCCACATATAGTCAATTTCCCTAGGAACCTAGGTGATTTCACACACAAACCAACAAGCAATTAATGGAGAAAGAGATCTAAATAGAACATGATCATTAACAAATGAAATCATAATGTTTACATATTATTTTCCCCCAACATGGTATCAAAGTGGGGGTCTATAAGTAATGGCCTCCTGAGCTCCCATCTCCGTGGGCGACAAGGCAACTGGGAGGCGACTGACTCTTTCCAGCAACTTTCCCCAGGTGATCTGAGAGATGTTGGAGGGTCATCGACTGCTAGTATTAATAGATCTAGAGCACCGGTGGCTGGTACATATGCCGAGATAGCCAGTGCTATTCCTTCGCTTGATTGGGAGAAAGTAAGGCCTAGAATCTATGGGAGTGCCTCAGAACTGAAGAAAGTGGACGTAGCGCTAATTGATGGGAAGATCCTCTACCCTAAGAAAGAAGCTGACGAGAATGCAAATAAATGGAACAAGTGTCTGATGGGATATATAATCGACTTCTATCCCCATATCCTGACTCTAACGAACTACTTCGACTATGTTTGGAAAACTCAAAGCTTCTTTGAGGTGTTTGACAGAGGAGATGGCTTTTTTCTGGTTAGATTCGATGAGATTGAGGATGTGAATGATGTCCTCAACGGAAATTAGATGGTGAAAGGAAGACCGGTGGTTTTTAGAAAATGGAAACTAATTGAACTGTATAATAGAGATCCTCTCTTAGACGTTCCAGTTTGGGTGGATATTTTGAATCTCCCAATTGAGCTCTGGGATAGTAGAACCTTCAGTAGAATTGGTTCCTACTTGGGTTTGCCAGTTAGAATGGATGATGATATTGTCAACCTGAGGCGACTTGATGTTGCCAGAATACATGTTCTAATGAAAAAGGAAGCTAACTATACTAAGAGACTTGTTTTGAGGAGTGATGAAGGGGAAGAGCACACTATATTTCTTGACTATGAATGGATCTCATACAGATGTTCTATTTGTGGCTGTTTGGGTCATGGCGAGTGCCAAAGGAAACAGCCTGCCAGGATACAGAGGACTAGTGTCAATACTATTTAGAGGAAAGCATGGGAAGCTAAGAAACCTACTGTAGTTGATGTGTTCGACAAAAATCCTGGTGTTTGACCTATTATTAGTTCTGATTATGTGATTGAGGATATCACAGATGAAGCTGAAATTCTGAAGGGTAAGGTGAGTGTTGGGCAGGATGAAGTTACTATTGAAGATGAGGCTCTCTCTGTTTTGGTTAATGAAGGTGTGGAACCTACTGCTAGTGGAGTTTCATCTATGCCTTCAACCCCAGTGGTGATTCAAGTGCATTCAAATGTGTCTCCGGACAACTCAATTATTGATAAGATCCAAAACGACCCTAGTGACAGAAGGAGGAATATATTCCCTCCTGAACTTCAAGTTAAACAATCCACATGGATTTTTCATAGAATTGCATATTCTAGTTTCTCTCCTATCTTGGCTCAAGTGGAAGAGCTTCATGTTATTGTTGATGATGTTGAGGCTGACAGCACAACAGCTGAGGGGGTTAAATGACTCCTCCCCTTATAATTTCCTCTTGGAATGTAAGGGGTCTTAATAATAAAGTTGGATCTGTCCAAGAGGAGTTAAGAAGGATGAATGGAGACATTGTTATTCTAGTAGAAACTAAAGTGAGAATGGAAAAAGTTAGTCCTCTCTTTTTGAAGTATTTTCCTAATTATAGTTACATCATGAATCATAAATCTCATTGTCTGGGTAGGGTGATTATCCTTTATAAAAACTATTTTGTTGTTTCCTTTAAGGAGTCTGATCAATTCATTCTTACTAAGGTGTCTGTCAATTTTTTTTCTTTCCTTATGGCTACTATTTATGGGCATAATGGGGATGTGGAGAGATCGAGGTTGTGGGATGATATTGAAGCCTTAAGTAATTCTATTACTGAACCTTGGGGTCTTCTTGGTGATTTTAATGCAGTTAGGTCTGAAGTGGAAAGAATCAGTATTCAACCTCCTACTAAAAGGTCTGTGGACGATTTTAATAATTGTCTTTTGAATTTTGGTCTCTATGATATGAACTTAGGTGGACCTTACTTCTCTTGGGACAACAAGCAAAGTGGTGACAACTTTATTACTTCTAAAATAGATCGGGTCCTGTACAACACTCAATTTATTTCTAGTGTTGAAGATTTCTCTAGAGATTGGTCTCTACTTCCATTGGTGACCATAGGAGGATTGTACTTAAGATTGGTAATCCTAGAAGTATGAAAACTCCTTTCAGATTTGTTAATTCCTAGACTTAAAGGCAGGATTTTCTAGGCAAGGTTAAAGAGGCTTGGGCTGTTGATGTTGATGGTTATAGTAATTTTGTGTTGTATAGGAAGTTGGAATCTGTAAGGAAGTCTCTCTTGAAGTGGAACAAGGATGTTGTTGGGAATCTTTATGACAATGCAAGGAAAATTAGATTTCAAGCTAATGAAGCTCAAAGTATGGCTAATCTTGATCCCTTGAATGAAGTGAAAAGAGATCATGCTAATTTTCTTAGAAAGGAAGCTATCATGGCTGAGTCGGCTGAAGAATCCATTGTTAAACAGAAATCGAGGATTCAATGGTTGAAGGAAGGTAATTTGATGCGTGCTATTCAGCACACCTTTTTCTGCGAATTATTAAGCTTGTCACATAGAAATTCTCCATTCATCTCTTGAAAATTGCACAAATTGATATTTTCCCGTTCTATCACAAATTTGACAATCATGTGCATTTTATTGCAGTTTTAGGAATTGAGCCGATCGATTGGTACATTCAACCGATCATTTCAAAGAATCAAACCGATCATCTGACATCATGAAATGCTCGGTTCGCCTTCAAAGCATCAATCGTTGATCTCATCAGACGACGGCTGGGATCGCCCGACTTCAACTACCAAACGCTCGGCTGGCCAACCGAGCGACACCGAGCGGTTTCAACTGTGCCGCCACCCTAATTAGGGTTGGCAACCGATCGATGGGATGCGTGTTCCAGAACCTTCCAACCGATCGGCTGGTTGATGAACCGGTCGGTTGGCAGCGCGCAGACAGTAGAAATTCCCAGCCATCAGCACCCAAAAGAACCCTAAACCTAATGTACCCCCCGTCTCCTATAAAAGGAGGGGCACTTCCTCCTCTTAGGGGCATCTTGGATTTCTTGTATTTTGGAATTCTGCAGCAATTAATCTTGTAATCATTCTCATATTATGCAATAAAGTAGGTTTGGTTCAAGCATAGCTCTTTCATTCTTGTTCTTGTCTTTTCTCTCCGCCTAAGTTTTAATCTACTTCCTTCCATTCTTTATTTCTGGAGCAAGGAACAAAGAACTAAGCCATTTCATTGTCTCTAGCATAAGGATTAATCTCCTGATTTCTGGGCTAGACTATGGCTTCATTTCTTTCTTCCTCCGTCTCCCATTTCTCCATGTGTGAGTAGTCTTATATCGGGGCAAGGGGAATAACCCCTTAGCCATGGTTTTAACGACTTCTTCTTAAACGATTAGATGGTAATCAATTTTAATTGAATGATTGATCTTCGGATCGCATGTTAATCTGGATGGATATGACCATGGAAATCCAGATTTAGAATAATAAAATCGATTACATAGACGTTTTGATATGACCGTGGATTTTCGTCTTTTAGGATGATAAACTAGGAAGCATGAGCACCAAGACCAATGGGCTCATGTGGAGTTTCTCTTTTGTGAGTTTTTAATTCACAAGCCTTCATCAAATCATCATTTAAGATTTAGTTGTTATCGCCTAGGCTAAGGTGGTGAAAACCCCTACGAGCCTCGATTTCCTTCTCTTGATTTAATCACCGCATCCTTTGTTTGCTTTAATCCTTAGTCTTCCATTCATATAGTTTTTCTTGTGTTAACAATCTTTTTATTTGTGCATGTTTATTCTTGTTAAGTGCCTTTCTTCTTGCATTAGTGTAATCATTCAAACCCCCAACTGGACTTTACTTTCTGCTTTAAGAAAAAGAAAAATACCAAAAAAAATAATAATATTCTTCAATCTTTGGGTTCTAAGAACAATCTCTAAATAGTTGTCCTGTGGGATCGACCCTTCTATACTACCCTTAAAACCGGAAGTAAAAAAGGTTTAAACTCTAGGATTAACCATCTTAGTGATTGATATTGCAAAATGACGAGTATCAATTTGGCGACGTTGCCAGGGACAATGGATTGTTTTTTCGAACCCCAAGAACAATTTTGAAAAACTTTTTTTCCTTTTTTTCTTACCTTCCGAGTAACATTCCGGAAGTGTACTCCTCTTTCTGCCGAGTTTCCATTCCGGCAGTACATTTTTTTCTGCACACGAATTAACTGCTTTATTTGTGCATGCGACGCCCAAACGACGATTTTCAACCTTTCAATCCGGAAATAGAAAGAACTTTTCATCGTCGAAACCGTCAAAATCTAGTGAGAATGAATGAAGACGAGGTCGCCCGTAGAATTGACCAAGCTCTCGCAGCTCAAAGAGAGCTCATCCAAGCCGAACAAGCGGAAAGAGAAACCGCTTTGCGTGCAGCCTTTAGGGCCGAGTAAGAAACCATAGAAGCCGATAGGAGGGAAGCCGAAAGGCAAAAACAACTAAAAGACTTTTTTGTTCCCAAAATGGCCTATGCACAACATCCGGTTATACCCCCCGATATCATTGCTCCACAATTTGAAATCTGAATACAATGGATCACTATGATGCAAGCCAACCCCTTCTCAGGCAACAATGGGGAAAGTTGTCAAGATCATCTTCAAAGGTTCATTGACCTTTGCTCTATGAACAAACTCCCAGGTGTCTCCGAAGATGCTATCCGCCTTAGGTTGTTTAAGTATTCCCTCTCCGGCCAAGCTAGTAGCTGGTACAACACCATGGAGAGTGAAGAACATGTCACAACTTGGGAAGTTCTCCAAGGCAAGTTCCTTGAAAAATTTTACCCCCCGTCTCTCACCTATGAACTTAGGGGTCAAATAACTCATTTTTCTATGTCCCCAGGAGAATCTTTAGCTGAAGCTTGGAAAAGATTCAAAGACTTACTTAGGAAATTCCACCACCATGTTATCTCTCAAGCCCAACTCATAGAGATTTTCTATCGTGGTGTTGATGATGATACAAAATTCTTTCTCGATTCTTCATATGGAGGAAATTTCATGCATCAAAGTTTAACTAGCGCATGGGAGGTAGTTAAACGGGCTTCCGAAACAAGGGCTAGAAGAGGGATTGGAGGAATCCTTAAGGTAGCCAAGGTAGAAGTCAATAATGATATCCAAAGCATAGCGGAAAGCCTAAAATTAATTGCCTTAAAACAAGATCGGTTAGAGTCATCATTGGTCACCCTTAGGGAGTCACCCCATCAACTAAAAGCCATTGATGCCCTTTGTGGTATTTGCCAAGGATACGACCATACCACCCTCCATTGTCAATATCTCTACAACATACCCATGCAACCTGAAGTAGGACAACAAACTGAAGACCTCAACACAATTCATACAATACCAGGCCAAGGTTACTACAATCCCAACCAACCTAGGAATCACCCTGGTTTTCAGTACGGGAACCCTTCAGGTGCCGAGAACTCTAACCAACTTCAACAAAGACCTACCTATCCTCAAAGTACCAATCGACCACCACCTGGATTCCCATACAACAATCAAAGAAATTTTGGAAATCACCAAAATCGACAACACTACCAACAATTCCAAAACCTAAACCTTCCACCCCAAAATCTAAACCAACCTCAACCTCCCCAACCACCTCAAAATGTCATCCCTCCTCCTCCCCCAAGTAATCCTAACTGGGCAAGCATAGAACAAACCCTCGTAGCCATACAGGCCCATCAAAAGGCAGCTGACGCACAGTTGGCCCGTCTGTTTGCCCAACAAAAACCTCCTGCTGGGACTTTTACAAGACAGCCTGAAAACAATCCCAAACATCTTGAACAACACAAGATAGTCTCTACTCGTTCGGGTAAGGTGCACACCCCTCCCCCTTCAAAAGAATCTTCAGACCCACCTCTAGAATTCAAGTATGAGGACATGGTAGTTGTCGAACCCGAAGTTACACCCAAACCATCCGTTCCCGAAGTCCCTCAAGTGGAAGATGAAGAACCAGTTTACAAACCCCAACCTCCCTATCAAGACCGCCTCAAACAAACAAGACTTGATGCCCGCTTCATGAAATTTAGGGATGCTATGAAAAAAATACATGTCGACATTCCCTTCCTTGATGCTTTGGCAGACATGCCCGCCTGGTCCAAGTACATGAAATATCTCTTGACTAGGAAGTATGTTACTAAAGAATATGAGACTGTTAAACTTGCTAGGACTACCTCTGACATTATCCTAAGTAAGATGCCTAAAAAATAGAAGGATCCAGTTTCTTTTGGAATAGGATGCTACTTAGGTGACAATGCTTGTAGGAAAGGCCTAGCAGATTTAGGAGCTAGTATATCCATCATGCCATATAGTCTTTGCAAAAGACTAGGATTCAATGACATGTTACCCACAGCCATGACCATCCAACTGGCGGACTCATCCACAACTAAGCCCATGGGAATCATAGAAGACATTTCAGTTAAAGTTGGAAATGATGCATACGTCCCTTGTGATTTTGTGATCATGGATATCAAGGAAGATTTACGCTACCCCCTCATTTTCGGACGTCCCTTCTTAGCCACTGCTCATGCCTTAATTGATGTTGAGGCTGGTACCATTGTGTTAAGACTAGGGAAGCAAAACCTAGAGTTTAGGGTGTTTGAAAGTATGAAGGGACCTAGTCTTGAGGAAGAAGTCTACCTCCTTGATTGCATTGATGAATTAAACCAACTAAGGCAAGAATGGGAATTAGTTGATGACCCCCTATGCACTGTTCTTACCATCCCCGCCGAATGTGATTTTGATAATGAACCATCAAACCAACTTAAGATTCACTTGGACAACTTTGAGGAAATCCCATGTGCCGAGATTGAAGACCTTAAGATGATCTCCACCATAGAAGAACAACCTGAACCACCAAAGGCCCTGGAAATGAAGACTCTCCCCATAGGTCTGAAATACGTGTTTCTGGATGAATAACAATTATGCCTTGTTATTATCAATTCTGACCTTACCATTGAATAGGAAAACATGCTTATGGGAGAACTTAGGAAAAGGAGAACAGCCTTAGGGTACAAAATGACGGATTTGGTTGGGATAGATCAATCCATTTGCATCCAAAAAATCCCAATGATTGAAAATAGTAAACCTTCCCGAGACCCACAAAGGAAACTCAACCCAAACATGAAGGAAGTTGTCCATCTTGAAGTGATTAAACTTTTGACTGCAGGAATCATCTACCACATCTCTGACTCTCCTTGGGTCAGCCCTGTCTAGGTCGTCCCCAAAAAGGGTGGGACCACAGTCGTTAGGAATGAGAAGAATGAGCTCATTCCCACCCGTACAGTCACAGGGTGGAGGATGTGCATTGACTACAGGAAACTCAATAAAGAAACTAGGAAAGACCACTTCCCTCTTCCCTTCCTCGATCAAGTTCTTGAACGTTTAGCTCATCAACAATACTTTTGCTATTTAGATGGATACTCAGGTTTTTATCAGATCCCCATTCATCCTGAAGACCAAGAGAAGACCACCTTCATATGCCCTTTTGGTACATATGCTTTTAGACGAATGCCCTTTGGCCTGTGCAATGCACCAGCCACTTTTCAAAGATGTATGTCTTCCATTTTTTCAGGGTTAACTGAGACTGTCATGGAGGTGTTCATGGACGATTTCTCTGTCTATGGAGATAGTTTCACTTCTTGCCTTGGAAACCTCTCCCTTATTCTTTATAGATGCATCGAGTCACATTTAGTCCTTAATTGGGAAAAGTGTCACTTTATGGTCAAGGAGGGTATTGTTCTAGGCCATAAGGTGAGCAACCAGGGCATTGAAGTTGACCAAGCCAAGATTGAGGTCATCACCAAGCTCCCCCCCAACCTCAGTCAAAGACATCTGAGCCTTCTTAGGACATGCTGGTTTCTA
Organism: Alisma plantago-aquatica; assembly: GCA_963693085.1. Taxonomy (NCBI): domain Eukaryota; kingdom Viridiplantae; phylum Streptophyta; class Magnoliopsida; order Alismatales; family Alismataceae; genus Alisma; species Alisma plantago-aquatica. Next base: position 616,940,447 of record OY856415.1, read on the forward strand.
TCGGCGATTCATCTGTGACTTTTCCAAAATCACAAAACCTCTCACCAATCTTATTCAAAAGGAGGTGCCTTTCCATTTTGATACGACATGCATGGAGAGCTTTCTATGTTTGAAAAAGGCTCTCACCACCACCCCTATCATCCGTTCTCCTGACTAGGCCTTACCCTTTGAAATCATGTGCGATGCTAGTGATTTTGTTGTAGGTGCCATTTTAGGACAAAGAATTGACAAAAAACATCATGTCATTTATTATGCATCCAAGACCTTAGATGAGGCTCAGTGAAATTACACAGTCACCGAAAAAGAAATGCTAGCCATTGTCTATGCATTCGATAAATTTCGCTCATATCTTGTTGGTTCAAAAGTTGTTGTTTACACTAATCATGCAGCTATTCGCTACCTGATGACCAAAAAAGATGCCAAGCCTCGACTCATAAGATGGATTTTGTTATTGTAGGAATTTGATCTAGAAATACTAGACAAAAAGGGCTCTGAAAATGTCATAGCTGACCACCTCATTAGACTTAGCTATAGCCCGATTGATTAACACCCCATAAATGAATCCTTACCCGATGACCAATTGCTCAAGGTTGACTCCCAATTTCCTTGGTTTTCTGATTTTGTGAATTATTTAGCTGCAGGTGTATTGCATCCCGAGTATACGGGACATTCTAAAGCTAAATTTTTACATGATGTCAAAAATTATTATTGGGATGAACTTTATTTGTTTTGACTTTGCGGCGATGGTTTATATCGTCGTTGTGTGTCCCATGAAGAAAGCATTGCCATTTTGGAACAATGTCACTCGGGCCCCTATGGTGGTCACATGAGTTCCCCAAAAATGGCTAGGAAAGTCCTACAATGCGGATTCTTTTGGCCCACCATCTTCAAAGACTCGTATGATTATGTGCTTTCATGTGACCAATGTCAAAGGACGGGTAATATTTCCAAGAGTGACCAAATGCCTCTCACCTCTTGGCAAGAATTAGAGATTTTTGACGTCTGGGGAATCGACTATATGGGCCCATTTCCTTCTTCTTATGGGTTTACTTATATTTTAGTCGCAGTCGATTACGTGTCAAAGTGGGTTGAAGCCATACCTACTAAAACATGTGACTCTAAACCCATTAAGAAACTTTTTAAAGATGTCATTTTCCCTAGATTTGGAGTCCCTCGCACCGTCATTTCTGACGGGGGATCCCATTTTTTGGAAAAAAGTGTTGAGGCTCTTTTGAAAAAATACGGGGTCTATCGAAAATACGACGTTTATTACCTGTTGTTCAAAGACACTCAGATGGTCCTCCAGCTCCCGTTACATTCGTGGTTTGCAACAGCAAACTACGTCTACGAGTTGACTGATTTACCAAGCCATATCCAGAGATTCTACCTGGAGCATCCAGATCCAGACACCTTCCCCGAGCCACAGCCTCACAGGAGGAGCCTCTCTTTAGAGGCACACGACAACGACACTGGTCCACCACCGCCACCTTCCAGACGTCGCACCAGGAGGCGACTAGATGACGACTCCGGTCCTTACGGCTTCTACGAGGTCCAGACTCAACTGGATGAGATTCAGCAAGAGCAGTAGCGACAAGGCCACCAGCTCAATCACATGTACCTGATGCAGCGTTCGCAGGAGTCTTGGCATGTGGATAGTGGTCACTATGCCCCTAGTCGACCAGCTTATGCCGAGTATGGAGCACAACAAAGTTATCCAAGCCTTAATTCTCCTTATTGGGCAAACTACTACTCTTCCCATCAGCAACAACCTCCACCGCAGTGACTCTTCCCTCCATCTCGCTCTTAGAGTTTGCTCGGGTCGAGCAAATTTTTAAGTCCAGGGTGGGGGTGGGTGGTACGTGATCCACCCTTTATCTTCCCTTTTCAACATTTCCTTCTGCATTTTTATTTGTTTATGTTGTTTACTTTCAAACATAAGGCCTTTATCTAGCCGGCCGAATGTTGTACTTTATCTTTAAAAATCAATTGCATTATCATTTTCATTTCAAACAACTTTGCAATATCAAGTTCCCTATGACCATGATAGCAATTTTTGGAAACTGTGGCAAGCCTTAGAGTATCAAATAGAATTAAATGCAGATTTTCTTAATTTTAGCATTAGATTAACTTATTTGTTTTTTCTCTTATATAGTGTAGCTACATGTATCTTCTATCTTATGCAACGACAACTCAAAAAAAAAAGTTTTTTGTTGCACGGGAAAAATAAATCGCACGCCAAACCCTAAGTCCGGGGTGGCATGCCCTTCTTCCATACCCCACAAAGGGGCGTACCATAAAAAGATGCCAAAAAGAGCACACACAAAAATTGTGGTCAATGCAATCACAAGTCCATGAAAAAAATTATATCCCAAGTCGAATAGAGGAGGGATTTTTCCGTCATACATCAAATTCTCTATTCCCGTGCAACAATAAACCAAAAAAAATTTTGAAAAATGAAAAAAATGATGAGTGTCGAAGCGCAAGTTAGATCAAGACTGTCTTTACAAAGTATAAGTCTAAAAAAATTAAGTTATGAAAAATGTTTTTTTAAGAAACATGGTGCTTACAATTTGTGGTTCTAGGAGATGGGTCGCTTGGCCATGAAAAGGATAGAAATATTGCTAATCTAGGGAGGATGAACTTGTTATTCCAAAATTCTTGGAATCTTTTTTATTTTTCAATTGCTTGAGGACAAGAAAAACTTTAAGTCCGCGGTATTTTGATGTGTGCTATTCAGCACACCTTTTTCTGCGAATTATTAAGCTTGTCACATAGAAATTCTCCATTCATCTCTTGAAAATTGCAAAAATTGATATTTTCTCGTTCTATCACAAATATGACAATCATGTGCATTTTATTACAGTTTCAGGACTTGAGCCGATCGATTGGTACATTCAACCAATCATTTCAAAGAATCAAACCATTCATCTGACATCATGAAACGCTCGGTTCACCTTCAAAGCATCGATCGTTGATCTCATCAGACGACGGCTGGGATCGCCCGACTTCAGCTACCAGACGCTCGGCTGGCCAACCGAGCGACACCGAGCAGTTTCAACTGTGCCGCCACCCTAATTAGGGTTGGCAACCGATCGATGGGATGCGCGTTCCAGAACCTTCCAACCGATCGGCTGGTTGCCGAACCGGTCGGTTGGCAGCGTCTTGAAGTGGAACAAGGATGTTGTTGGGAATCTTTATGACAATGCAAGGAAAATTAGATTTCAAACTAATGAAGCTCAAAGTATGGCTAATCTTGATCCCTTGAATGAAGTGAAAAGAGATCATGCTAATTTTCTTAGAAAGGAAGCTATCATGGCTGAGTCGGCTGAAGAATCCATTGTTAAACAGAAATCGAGGGTTCAATGGTTGAAGGAAGGTAATTCCAATTCTAAATTTTTTTACTCCTCCCTCAAGATGAGAAGACATAGAAATGCTATGAAAAGCCTATTGATTAATAATGTGAGTGTTACTAATTATGATGACATCAAAAATGTTGTGAAGGAGTACTATATGAAGTTGTTTATTAACAAGGATTATATTGGGGAAGCTTGGAGTGATATCTGGAATGGGAATACTTTATCTTCTGACCAAGCAAGGGTGATCATTTCTCCTGTGACTAGGAAGGAAGTTAATGATATTGTTAATAATCTTAATCCTGACAAGGCCCCTAGGCCAGATGGCTTTAATGGTTGTTTTTATAAAGATTCTTGGAGTGTTATTGGAGATGATACTTTTGAGGCTGTCAAGGAGTTTTTCTCTAGAGGTACTATGTTAAAAAAGGCTAATAAATCCTTTATTACTTTGATTCCAAAGGGACAAGATTCTTCTCATATTTCTAATTGGAGATCTATTGCTTTGTGCAATACTTTTTATAAAATTATCTCGAAGATCTTGGCGAATAGATTGATGAAGGTTCTTCCTGGGATTATTGATTGTAATCAATGTGTGTTTGTTGAGGGTAGGTCTATGAAGGATTCAATTCTCCTAACTAATGAGATTTTAAGTGACGTTAGTAGAGAATCTAATAGCATGTGCATTCAAGCAGATATTACGAAAGCTTATGATTTTGTTGGTTGGAGGTTTCTCTTATTTGTGTTATTCAAGATGGGTTTTCCTCCTAAATGGATTTGCTGGATTGAGGCTATTTTTATTCCACGTCTTATCAAGTTCTTATGAATGGAGAGCCCACTTATACCTTCTATCCTACTAATGGTATTTTTTTTTGGGAAAGTCAGGTGGTGATTTTATTCATCTTGCCCACCTCATGCAAGCCCACTCAAACTTGTACTACAAATTTTGGTAAATTGCATAGAATTAAATATGGTAGTACTACTACCATTACAAACTTTGCCTAACATATTACATGATTCTATATCTGAAAACTTATGATATTCACAGTTACCGGTTTTATTTTTAAGGTGATACTTAGCTAGAGAATCTGCAAGGGTATTGCCTTCTCTCATACCAAACTATAACCGATTGGACTTACATCTATCCTGCTGCATAGCCCAAATTTGTCTAGCATACTTGGGATTTCTCCTGTGGTCCTCTTTAATCATAATTACAGCCTATTTGTAGTCAGTTTCAATGGTTGTATTCTTGAGATTGTAGACAATGCATATTTTGTAGGCAAGCTCCACAACTTGCATCTCCGCTTCCAATAGGGAATCTGCCTTAATTAACTGTCCTATACCTCCTAACCACTCACCATGATGGTTGCGAACAACAGCAGCAATAGCACTTCTTTTCCCTTTGAAAGCGGTGTCAGTATTGATTTTCAAGAGATCTTGAGTTGGTCTCCTCCAGGCCACCTTGTTGTTTCCAATAGCTTGTTCATTCTTGACCTCCCACGCTTGGTCATTCAAGCGCATTTCAGTGATAATCAACAGAACTTGGTGTTGTGCATTAGTTTCTTTCTTCTCAAAAACCCACAAGTTCCTTTGTTTCCAGATATACCAACAAGTTATCATGAATTTTGCTTTATACTCTTTTGTAAATTTCAAATTCAGGCTTAACCACCTGCCCAAATCAACCTCTTCCCAGAAGTTAGGAGGGATATTACATCTGAACAAACCCATCCATATAGGATGAACTTTCCTGCAATCTCTAAGGGTGTGCAGAGTGTCCTCCTCACATATATTGCATCTGCTGCACGTAGCATCTGTAGTCATGTGTCTTCTCTGTCTATTTATATTAGTGAGAATGGCATTATTTCCAACTAACCAGAAAAACATCTTAATCTGGGCCGCAACTTTGGTCTCCCGTAAAATAAGCCAGTGGCCATCCCTTTTGATCTCCTTGTTAACTCGCAAGGCTCTGTAGGCTGTAACAACTAAAAACTTGCCTCTCAGGTCTAGTCTCCAGACTCGCATATCCTCGCCTCCCTGTTCAGTAGGCATAGGCATGAATTGAATCTCCTTAATGATATCCTTGGGTAGCCAGGTATCCAGGAACTCCAGGTCCCACCTATTCTCCAGGTCAATTAAACTACTTACCTGCAGATCCTCAATAGCAGCTGGTATGCTTTGTTTCACATAGTCCTTTAAGCATTTCCCGCTAGGCAGCCAGATATCTCTCCAGACATTAATAGCATTGCCGTTGATAGGAGACATATAGGAGTTGGATTCAACAAAGTCCTTATTAAGGACAACTGACCGATCTAGACCAGAACAGTAAGCATTGGATGTGTTAGGATTCCTCTCTAGTCTTGTTGCCATAGTTGTACTCCATGCAGTTTGTCCATTACTCATTATATCCCAAGTATGTTTCATGATTAATGCACTATTCTAATCCCTCATGGCTTTAATGTTGAGCCCTCCATTGGATGTGCTGCTCACCACCCTTTCCCAGGCGATGAGGTGCACCCCCCTCTTACTAATGGTATTAGGTAAGGAGATCCATTAGCTCCTTATCTTTTTGTGATCGTGATGCAGGGCTTTTCTAACATGATGAAGAAAGGTGTCTTTCTCAAAGAGTTACAACCTTTTATAGTTCATGTTTGTGAGCCTATATCTCATCTTGTGTTTGTCGATGACTTAATGTTATTCTTAAAAGCAACTATTGAAAATGCTAGCTATGTCCGCAAAGTTTTGATTGACTTTGGTGTGATGTCTGGCCTCAGGTTGAATGCTAGCAAAAGTTTTGTTGTCTTCGGAAAGAAGGTTAAGGCTGAGCTGATTCTGAGGATTTTTGACATGCAAAAAGGTGACATTAGTGATTTGAAATATTTGGGCATTCCTTTATTTATGGGTAAACTTTCTAAGAAACATTGCTATAGTTTGATTGATAGAATTAAAAAGAGGTTGGATTCTTGGAAAGCTATGTTGGTGAGTCTTGCTGGGATATTGGAGCTTATTAAGTCGATTCTTTCATCTCTATATCTTCACTGGATTATATCCTTTCCTATTCCTTCTTCAGTGTCGGAATCTATTGATAAAATCATTAGAGACTTCTTGTGGGGTCAGGCTGAAGGTAGGAGTAATGTTCATCTTGTGTCTTGGGATAAGGTATCCCTCCCTTTCTCTGAAGGTGGTCTCAGTATTAGAAAATGTAAAGATATGGTGAGAGCTTGTGTTATCAAGAATGCTTGGGATCTAGCCAATGAGAAAGAAAGACTTTGGGTGAAATGGATTAATGCCAAGTATTTGAAGAAAGAGACTTTCTGGAGTATTGAATCCTCCCCTAATTTCTCTTGGTCTTTCAACAAGATTTGTGCTAATAGATATATTCTTCTGAATTTTGTGAAGTTCAATGTAGGGCTTAACTCTCAATTTAAAGTTTGGAAGGTTCCTTGGTTGAATGGAAAATTTATATATGACTATGATGAGAAGCTAAATCCTATCACTACTGGGATTGGTGCAGATGCAAATATATGCTCCATTTTGAGGCAAGATAAATGGCATTTACCTAACTCTAGAGTTGTTGGTTTGGTAGCATGTTATATTACTGACAATAAGATCAAGATAGGTAATGTGGATTCTATCACCTTCTTGGATAAGTCTGAGATTAGCCTGAAGGAGGTTTTGGAGGCAACTAGAACTAAAGGAACTGATGTTCCTATCCTAGCTTGGTTATGGAAGTGTAAAGCTCCTAAAAACTATTTGGTTCATGGATGGAAAGTGTTTTTGAACAAACTCCCTACTCAAGATTATAGTAGGAGGATGAGTATTATTGTGGTGTCAATGAGTCATATTTGTAGAGATGATTACGAGGATACTTCTCATGTCTCCTTCCAGTGTAAGTACTCTTGCTCTATGTGGAATTTCTGCCTTAATGATGGGCTTATTAGATCTGTTCCTGTTGTGATGGATGATATCTATCATGAAAATCTAAAGCATCATTATATTACTTGTCTTGCAGTCTTTTACCCTTTATGGAGTGAGAGAAATATGAGGGTGCATAAGAATGTTGCTAGAGACCCTGGTTCTTTGTTGAAGGTGATTAAACAAGTGGTTATTGACTTGAGCTAAGGTGGCTGATTATTTTCTTCCTTTATCTGGCTGGTTCTGATGATGTTGGTACACAGGGGTTTGGATGGAGTTCTCCTGGGTTCTTTTTGTTGGTAGAGTACCCACTCATCCTTTAGTTGAGTGTGAGGCTCCCCTCTCCCTTGATGGCGTATTTGATCTTTCTAGGCCTACTGTGTGGTGATTTGTTGTGTTTGAGGTTTCCTCTTGGTCTCAGGGTGACTGATTTGAGGGTTTCATTCTTTGGTTTCTTCTTTGGTCCTTCTTTCTACCTGCTCTGTTGCGTAGTCTATGCAGATGGTTCTATTTGTTTGCTCTTCTCTTCTTTTTCTTATCTTGGTTTGGCCTGTTGTGTTTCCTCTATCGGTCTTTGTTGTAGATCAGTTATATGGGTGCTACTGCCTTTTGATGTTGTTTGTTTTGTAGCTGGTTGAAGGGCTAGTGATGGTCGAGTATCCACTCCTAGGAGTGTGAGGCTCCCCTCTCCCAAGGGTCTCCCTTTGTTGAAATGTGGCCTAGACTGCTCTAGCAGGTGGATGTTTTCTCCTATTCTTGGATGGCTTTCTCTGGTTTTATTCTGAAGATGTGGGTGCTTTTAGTTTGTGATGATGTTGGTGAGAAATTTCTATTTCTTGTCATTAGGTTGTTCCTACTTTGGCAGTTTGTGACTTCTTTATCAGTTGTTGAAGTTTAGCTATTTGTTTCTGGATGGATGTTGTTGGGTCTGGTTGTTGAAATCTCCTTTGATGTTCATAGAAGGTGGCATATATCTGCTATCTATTTCTTTGGGGTATGTGGATGCTTGTTGTGTTATTGTGGGAGATCAGTCTTATAGATCGATCTAGCCTGACCTAGTTGATGGAGGTTGTCTCTCGAGTGGTTGGATGGAGTTTTCTGGAGACCATCTTGAGTGTTTGAGGATGGAGGATTCTTTAGATTCTTACAAGTTTATACATCATTTTTTGTAAAATGTATAGCTTCCCCTTTTTTCCACTACCTTCGATTTGAAGGTAGATGCATTGTATAGACACTAGTTTAGAAAAATACAAAAAAAGTAGCACGAGTTTTTGCCGACCAAAAAAAAACATGGTATCAAAGTGACATTTTACACCCAAACAGCCCACCACAAGGTGCCTAGCTACTCATGGAACAAGAAAATGCAAAACGAGAAGAGAAAGAGATTGAGGTGGCCATGGAGCTCGAAGTAGTGGTTGAAATCCCTCTCTCCAATAGCTGCAAGGTCGACCTCCTCCTTCTTCTTGGATGGAATGGTGTGGAATGATGGTGGAAGTGGATGAAAGGCTTGAAAATGGGTGGTCTTGTGGTGGAAATGGAGAAATGGAGTGAAATGGAGGTGGAGTGGAGTAGGTGGGAGCAAGGGGGCGAAATGGAGAGCTAGGGAGCCAACCTCTGACCTCTAGCCACCTCCAAGGCTTATATAGGGGTCTAGGGGTCTAGGGTTAAGTTAGGGGTAAAATAGGTAGATCATGTGACAAAATTGATGGTGCTCAATGGTAGCACGGTCATTCTGGCCACCTCCCAGCAAGGGAATTCTGCTCAAAATGGCCGTTTTGGCCATAAAAATCAATTTCTACAAATTCTGTGAAGAGTCTGTGATTGGGACATGTCCCAGAATGGTCGTTCCTTGGTAGCACGGTCATTCTAGGGTCCTTCACATTCATTTGGGTCTTGAACTTGGCAATCCATGAAGGTTATTGCTTCAATACATCCTTTGACCACTTGGGGTAGGTTTGGAGTGGTTTTGGCATCATTTTGGGCTCCTCCAAGCCTGGGAAAACCCTAGATTCAACCATCTTCTTTCCAATCCACGTAGTGTCCAAAGTGCCTATAAAACATGCAAAAAGCCTCCATAAGTGCATTTGATAGAAATATGCATATTGAGGGAAATAACATGTAATCTAACAGGTATATATGTGATTAAAGTGCACAATGACATAAGATGAAGCCCTAAAATAGGGCTGAATCACCACCCCAAACTTGAAACATACTTGTCCTCAAGTATGCTCCAACTCAATCTCTTTGCAAAATTTTCACAAGCAAGAAATGACAAATGCAATGAAAAGGATTATTATTGTTGAATGGTATCAATAGTGACTAAGTACATGCATTCCACCTCTCTCGTCTCCTGCTTTCACAAACCAATTATGAAAAGAGCACAAAGTATATGAACTTCAAATATAGTGAATAAAACACACAAGCTATCCTTATTTCTTTCATGTAGTTCTGGGTAAACCATTTGATGATGGTGTTAATCAAGGATGACCAGGAGTGCTGCTTCACCTTCATGCTTTCAACCTTATATTTCAAATCACACCAAATGACCCATGTGGCTACAGAAAAGGGCAAAATGAGTTAGGTTTGATGTTTCCTAGCTCAATGGGTATAAAGATGGAAGAAAGGCTTGCGGTAAGATTTTAGAGTTCTATACATAGAGCACTCATCTTTTCTTTATTTGAATGCTCTTAAACATGAGTATCCTTTTTTTCTTTTTGCATTTCTTTTTTTCTTCTTTTTCTTTACCCTTGGAGTAGATAGGGCATATGGTGATGAGAGTGAAGCGGTGAGATGTAGGTGTGGCCACCCCAAACTTTTGGAGGTGGCCACGGCTGATATGTGCACTTTGGAATCCTTTCATGAGGCGGAGGGGTAAGAAGATGGTGAGTGAAGAGTTGGGTCAAAGAGGGGTCATTGGCATGATTCTCAACATAAGGTATCATGCATGAAAATTAATCCAACACTTCATCCAACAATGTCACACCACATGAATGAACAATCTAAAATTGATATTTCAATCAAGTGATTTCATAGGCATTAAGCGCTCATAGCTTGCTCAAATCACAATTCAACCAAATCATCCACAAACACAAGAGAGGTGATGCACATGTAAAAAGTCAAGAATTGATACCATTTGATAATAAATAATGATAATTCATTTGCATTTGTCAAAGGTCGTCATTTTTAATCCAAAAAGTAGAGATTGGGTTGAAATACACTTTTAGGAAAGAAATCTCAAATTTGGGCAAAATTGGCCAAAACGGTGCCAAGTTGCCTTCAATCACATCTAAGCCTATATTATTGAACTTAATGCCGTAAACAAGCAAATCCTATCTAAAATATGCAAAAATTACCAAAAAATCTACATGATCTGTAATGCATGGTAAAAAGAGCAAAATTTTGAAAATTATGCAAAAATGGCAGGAATGTAAACTACATGGCATGCAAGGATATAAAGAAGTAAAGAAAATCCACACTAGATAGATCAAAAGCAAATAGAGATCATGTCAGATAGGTAATCAAAATGAGAGAATGAGATAGGTGGTGCATACCGCCCTGCCACCCCAAACTTTTAAATCATGCTCTCCTCGGCATGAAACTTGAGCTTAGGGATAGTAGGGTGAAGATCATGGCTGGTGCGGAGTGTCATAATGTAGGTCACCCTGTTGTGGCTGGTGGTCGACCCTCACCACGGTCATGGTGTCCTCCTCTCACCTTAGTCGTGGCATGTCACCACGGCCGTGGCCATTCATGTGTAAAAACTCCTTGATCCCTGTAACTTTCCTCAACATTTGCAATTAAATCACCACGGCTGTGTGGCATGCACCACGGCCGTGGTGAGCCTTCTTTCTGTACTTTGTCAACTGCAACTCGAAATTTTAAAATTCTTATAAGAACTTTGATTTATTGCCACATTTTATTTTGCAACCAAGCCTTAATCTTTTCTTCTCTCTCTCTTCAACCTATCTCATATGCATTTCATCAAAACTAAAACTAAACTATCAAGCACAAGTGTGTGTGTGTGTTTAGGTTTATGTAAAACAAAAAGCAAAAGTATCAAAAATGAGAGGTTGGGTGAAAATTTCCCCAAACCTAGGTGGGTTGCCTCCCACAAGCACTGATTTTCTTGCCTTCAGCTTGGCTTCTTGGCGATTCTTCAATCATTCATCCGTTTGGCATTCGCATGTGTCCATTCTTGCAAAACATGCATCCCTCATTTGCACTCAATTTGTTTTCCCCATCCCTTTCATCACAATAATCATCACCAATTTCTTCACCTTGGTGTCCTCTCAAATGCCCATTTGGACTTGTGAAGTGATCATGTCCAATATCCCTATCTTAGACTCGCTGATTTGGGATCTTGTACATGTTGATGTTGATCTTCATGTCCATGAATGAGACTGTCATAGTGCCACTACGCACATGAATGTCGACATCAACTATAGACAAGAATGGCCTCCACAAGATAATGGGAATCTTCCTATCCTCCAGCTCCATATCAAGTACAATGAAATCCGCCAGGAACACCGTGCCTTTCTCTTTGTCTATCATCACGAAGACATCATCCACTCTACCCCTAGGCACTTTTATGGATCTATCCGCCAATTGGAGAGTGCAATGTGCCGGCTTCAACTTGCCCAAGCACAGCTCAACATAGACATTGTATGGCATCAAATTCACACTAGATCCCAAATCAAGTAAGGACATGTCTATGTGATGTCCCCCTATGTAACTAGGTATGAGTGGGGCTCCTGGTTCTTTTCTCTTCACGGGAAGTGAATGTTGGATGATGGAGCTCACTTGTTCAGTCAATTTTACTTTCTTTAGAATCCTCCATGTTGACCTTCTTTTCACAGTGCATAGGTTCTTGAGGAACTTGGCATATTATGGGATTTGTTTGATAGCATCCAAAAGTGGAATGTTCACCTTCACTTGGCGAAACACCTCAAGAATATCAACATTGTGCGTTTGCCTCCTTTTCAATTCTGGTGGCTCATCTAGCGCTTCTACAAATGGAGGATCACTAGTTTTTACCGTACTTTCATGAACATGAGGCGGAAGACTAGGGATGGTAGGACCTACAAAAGGGGTATGTGCTGGATCACATGGAATCCCAAACTCAGCATGTGGTATCACAACATCATCTTCAACAATATCAATCACAATATCACCACTCGGTTGCCTTTGCTTTGCTTTATCAATCTTTCTTTGACTTGCGGGCTGCTCAAGAGTTTTCCCACTCCTTAGAACTGTCACGGAACTACCTTGATCATGGTGGAGAGGGGGAGCATGTTGTGGATTTGGAGGAGGTGGAGGTGACATTTGGGGTTGAAATTGAGGTGGAGGAGAGAATTGGGGTTGGAAGGTGAAGTTTTGGGAGATTTGAGGTGAGGTAGAGTAACGACCCCACCTCCCAGTAACCCCCAATTAAGGGAGACCAAGAGGTCAGAGTCGTTATCCCCATTTCTAGATCAAAGGTTCGACAAATAATCAATAACAATTATCAAATTCTACCACTAAACTGAAAGGCTATAATAAATTAAAACTTTCCATACCATTTTTTTCAAACTGAGGGTAACTACTTCTATCCATAACTGGAGTCTAGTCTAACTAATCCTCCTTTGTACTTTAATTCTCATTTAAATCCACATATGCCACTTTACTATTTGTTCTTTTCACTTGTACCTAAAATACCAACAAACAAAACGTCGGTCAGCATAAAGCTGTTATGTGGGGGAAACAATAATCATGTAATTAATAACAACATATTGCAGTCAATTACAGTTTAACAACCAACTTTACGTTTTAAATATAACTGTGTGATCCACACATATCCCATCCTTTGCGTTGTCCCTGCAGTGGACCTGGATGCTACCTTCCTTATGGTAGATCCCCATTAAACCCCTCATGATCCTACCTAATAGCGAATCAGTTTCTATGGTTGAGTCACATGGTACTACCCATAGATAGCCCACTCCTTAACTCATGGCGTGCTATATAGTCTCATGGCACTACATGTGGGTAGCCCAATTTCTAACTCATGATAGCCTAGACCTTACTCTAGGTTACCCTTTTTAGCATTTGCAAAGCCACAGAGGAGGATCTAGATCTAAGCTAGTTATATATATATGCATAGTGATAATCATAGTTACTTTATAGTTGCATGAAATAAAAGTCATCGAAGCAGTTATTTTTAGGCAACCGATAAAACGCTCTTGAATCGCCGTGAAACTAAAGCGATTATTCATAAGCGTAACTACATACCTTTCAGGATGATTTGAGACAGAATAATCCAATCAAGAAATCCAAATAGGCAAGCAAGCACATTATGAGATCCTAAAATATGCATACAATTTTCTATTATTAAACATGCCATCAAGATCTACTAAACCTAGTTCACTTCCTAGGGTTTCTAGTCCACTTTTAGGGTTTCCATTTCAATTAGGGTTTCCTCTCATCTTTCACTATTTTAAACCCTAATTTAATACAATTACTCACAAACCCTAATTATCTCATCCATTCTTCTCAAAAGATATTAAGGTTACCTTTTAACAACATATAACCTTATTTTTAGATTAAAGGCATCATTATCCATCAATTAAGCCCATTAAGCCTCTTTTACATTAAAACTACCATTTTTATCCTTTTAATCCATGACAAGTTGACTATGCTCATTTATCATCTTCAGTTCCTTTCGGATTAACAACTCCTAGTTCATTATAATCTAATTTCACATATGAACTCATTAATTCCACCTTTATCTATTAGAAAACCCTAATTACTATATTAAGGGTATTTATACACAATTAAGAACTTTTATAATCAAAATATCTTAGAATTATCATGGCTCACCTTTATTCACGATTTTGAGTAATTAAAGCCATTATGAGTCACTTTTACTAATATTAGGGTTTCAAGGCCCATTAAAGCATTTTTACGCACATGAAATTCCAAATTGACCAATTATGTGCAAAGTTCATCCTTTTTGTTCTTAATGTACCCTTTTACAATTAATAGGTTAATATCAACTTCAATCATTCATTAAACCCATTAAATACATTAATCATCTCCAAATAGGGTTTCTTAATCTTTATTTCATTAAAGTTGATAACATACACTACTTTTCGAATATCAAGAATAGTTAGCATCTAAAATGATTTTTAATGAATTCCTCTCATTTTTCTGAGCAAAATACATATATTATTTGTACCCATCCGAGTTACCATTATTTAAATATGACTTTTGCAAGAAATTACTTACCAGAGCCAATCAGAGCGCGCCACATTGCTTATCCCTTGCAACGTTGCTCGTTGGGTTTGAAATCATAACGGATTGACGAAACTACCCTTGATAAGTTGATTGCTTCTTCAATACCCTGAGGGGTAAAATGGTCCAACACCACCCCTCCTTCTTCCTCGCGAAAACCCTAGGGCTACCGCCTGCAGCGGCTCGGGGGAGGGTTTCCTCCCTCCATCCTCGGCTCCTCAGCACCCTCGAAGGTCCCACAGCCTCCTCCGCCCTCCACCACACCTGCGGGGGTCTCAAAACTAGGTCGAGGTGGCATGGACTGGGTGCGATAGATCACCACCTACGGCGGCCCTATGCAGCCAAGTTCTAGTTGCAGCGCCTGCGTTTGAGCATGACTATGATGGCGTTGCTATTCCCTGGTGTCATGGAGCATCAGGCGTTCCTCGAAACTTCGTCTTGCCGCCTCGTGGCTTCAAGATCAGGCTGCTTCTATGTAGATAGGGTTCACACGAAGAAGAAGATGGGGAAGAGAGAGACATGGGATCTCCTTCCTGGACTCGAACTAGAGCTCTACCCTTTATATAAGGGTGGTATCCACGCCCCAAGACGTTCATCCACAAAGACGCCAGGTCTTTTCCCAATAGGAATCCAATTCCTTCATTAGGAAGCAAGCTTTCTCTCTCCTCACTATCCCTTTGATATTCTTTATTACTTGGATATTTAGGAATATGAAAATCCTCTCCCTTACTCTCTATATTCTTGCCTTTTAATTCATTGGCCACGAAAATATATTTTCCTTTAGTAGAAAACACCTCCTTTTTAACAATACCACACAATCCATTAATTATGTATTCACATTATCTTCTTGTTTTCTATTATAGGTATTTTCTCTTTCTTTTTCTTCATTGGGACTCCTTGGATCCCCAGAAACTCAAATATTTCGAAATCCTTTTTAATGGATACTCAATATCCTTCTAGATGCATCTATATCCATTATTTCTCATTATCTTATTTATTTCTTATTAAAATATCTCTTTTTGAGGATTTCTCTTTATCTTTCTTTTTATTTTCCTCATTGGCATTCCATTTAACATTAGGAATCCTTTGGATACGAAAATCCATCAAGGATAACTCAAATATACCTCTTTTCACTTATTTTCCACATTTTATCATTGTTTTCAATTTCTTTCTTAATAAAGAAATATTTAATTGATCTTTTCTTTTCTTATTGCTTTGTTTTTGCAACTTTGGACTCCTTGGAACCCAAGGAACCCAAGAGGCACGAAATCCACCTTTGGATTACATACTTTTGCCTTCTAGAGGTTTCTACATCTTTCTTTTCTCCATTTCATATTAATAATGGAATTCCTTTTGTCTTTTCCTTATTATTGGGCCCAATAGCCAATAAAGCCCACAAAACAATCATCAAGGCTATTGTAAACGAAATCCATTTATTCAAAATAGATTATATCATTATTTGTTCCAATATCTTTAATATGAGAAATTACATTTCTCACCAAATGAACCCAAAATTTGGGGTTGTAACATCCTTCCCCTCTTATAAGAATTTTGTCCTCAAAATTCCATCAAGCAAATCAACAATTCAGGATAAGACTTTTACATGTCCATCATTGGCCCCTATGTGGCTTTGCCCTATCCATTGTGCTTCCAAAGAACCTTTATCATCACATATTCTTTTCTCTGAGTTCTTTCACCTTGGCATCTATAGACCTCACAGGTGACTCAGGTCATTTCAGCCTCCCTTGGGGCTCACTAGGTCCATTGCTCCGTACATGGTATGGGTACCTCACATAGTGCTCTAAATTGGACACATGGAACTCATCACACATTACTTTATCCTAAGGGGTAAGGTCAAACTTATCCTTCTCCACCAAACCATGTCAAAAGAACCCATGCTTCGGGGACTCAACTCTCTTAGCTATAACTTAGAGGGGTCAGATTTTCATATCACATATTCTCCCACAGTGAACTGCATGTCAGTCTACTTTACATCAACTTACAACTCATGTCGTCTCTGGGCTCCTTTCAGCCATTGCACGATCAAAATGACTTCATCTACACACACTGTGGTCCTTTCTTGACCTTCGTGAGGTCCCTTTACCAACATCATCTTAATGAAGTGGTGACCGACACAACCTCCCTTGCAGAGCTTCTTTACATCCTGATACTGGATATGGTGGTTATCATCACCTCTTATAAAAGACAATAACTATCTCCATGCATCACCCTGAACAAGCACACATGCTCACATCATACCCTTTAGTCTGGACCATACTAACCATTAGTTAGGGGTGATAAACTGTACTAACATCGAGTTCTTCATGTATCTACTTCCACCTTATGGAAGTGTATCTTTAGATTATACTCAAGAACTTTTGAACTCACATCATGGTGTGGTTGAACCATCTCTTCTCATATGTAGTTCAACCAGATCTGTCTCTTGACAATATTCTTTCATCTCATGTCATATAGGTAAGGTGACCTACCATAACCCGTATTACATCTTGACCTTCCTTGGTCTAGGGAAGACTTCAACATTCATAGTGATGAACTCGCTTTCCCTCTCGGAGACACTTTATCCTTTATATCAATACACTGGCTTACTGGTGTTCATCCTTTACCTCATGCCATGCATGGTATCAAACCACATACAACTTTATCTTAGGCATCCAAAGTACTATTGTCACTTACTATCTTTGTAGTACCAAGGTGTATCATGATCTCATGTATGTCATGATTCCTCAAGATCGATTCTTCAAAAACCCTAAACCACTTTAGTCGGGGTTTCATCACCTTTTTTTCCAAGGAAGTGTATCTGAGGTTCTACTACCATCCTTTCATTGCATCCAGGCCTAAGCTGGCTAACCAAACAACCATTAACTTGATCAACCAATATTGTTACATCTGAGTGTTAGCCAAACTTATCTCTTTTCCAACTGAGGGTTAACCTAACAACCTCTTCTAGCCTCCATCTAAACTAGGCAGCTGTATCCCATCCAGAGCATCCATTACCACTTCACATCCTTAGGTGTTAGGTAACATTGAAGACATACACCTCCATGTATTTCACTTATTACCTCATCTCATCTCTAAGTCTATCATCATCAAGAAAACTCTGGGCTTATTCTCTTGGTTATTCAAACTCAACCTGGTATGACTCATATCTCATAATAAAAACATCCTCATAATATGACTACCTTATTCCTTTTAGCGTTGGTAAGCCATCCATGTATCATTCACTCCACCAGGTTATGTTATCATCCCTATCCTCATACCTCGTAGCAACGTTCCAACTCACATCATCTTTATCCTTGGTGTATGGCATGCGTATTGTCCTATCTCTCACTCCCATAACAAGAGGAAATAAGCATTTGGCTACAGTCCAAATACATAGTTCTTCCTGTTCCAAGAGTAGAGATGGTTCATCTCACCTTTCCAGTACACCTTTAAATCTAAGTTGAAATGTGCATCTTATGTCTCGACATCACAATCATCTCGATATCAAAGTTACTTCCATGGAAAACCGGTCTCGAACTTACTTGGATCCACACACATTCCTTGGTCATCTCCTCTAGGTCTATAGGGTGCCGGCACTTTTGGAGTCATCCCTCTTCCCTCATGCATCTAGAGAGTGCCCTACTCATCTGCCCTTTGGGTCCCATGAGTTCATGAAGGTGATCAATCTCCTAACCCATGGCCCTTAGACAATGATAGTTGTAACCTCCCGACCCTATGGTCATGTGCAACTAAGGAATTAGGCAACCCCTACTTCCATCAGTCTTATCCCTACCTGACCCTAGGATAGACTTAGGATTCCATTATAGTACATGTCCAACTTAGAACATTACCCAAGCCTTCATCATCTATCTCTCTGCATTCATGGGCTGACCCTCATCCTTTCATAAGGGTCATGGCAACATGCCTACCTTGGTCAGGCCCCCACCCTGGTTACCTCCATGGTAACACATCCATATGCACATAGAGATGGTTATCTATGGGTCTATAGGTTCATTCTCATACCATATACTTTTCACTTAGCTTCTCAAGATCCTATGAGACCTCATTAGGTTTCCTCAAAACCCACCAAACTGATATACACCCTACTAAAGGGTCCCTCTCCCAGGATGGGAGGAACTACAACCCTTGACAATAAGGTCACAAACATCCTTAGGTTTTATATTCACATGAGCATGCTTAACCCTAGCAAGCTACTAAGGAACAAGCGGACCACTTACTAACCCTGTTAGGTCATACTTGTTCTCTTTCCTCAACCCTAGATCACGATCATACCTTCCCATGTCATCTACTTAGCTGTGAGGGGTTCATCAAACATAACTTTAAACTTAAGGGGTTCCCTCTCCTCTAACCATGAAGAGTACCATGCTTGAATCTATAGAGACTCAAATCTCATCATGAGCATTAGGTACACTACTTCCCCTCTTAGGCCTAGGAACCCTAGGTTCACTTTTGGGTGTCCATCTGCATGCTCAATCTCTTAACCACAAATCAAGCATGTATAAGGCATGACATGCACTTTCTGTCATCCTTCTACTCGAGCAACACTTCAGAGTTGAGTCCTCCTCAAGGACAATTAACAAGGTACAAGGCCTCACCACCTGTTACTAAACCTCTCCATGGTCTAAGGAACTCTTCTTCTCATCTATACCAAAGGTACGGTGGTACTAGAAGACTCATCCTCTCTCTAGGGTTTGGTTCTTCTCATGGCAACCAAGACATCATCAGCCTCCAGGGATCAAGCATGAGGCAACCACAAGCATCCACTTAGGTCGCATCATCCTCAACTCCCCACTTTTCCTCATATCTCAGAGTCTAGGCTTCCAACCTTCTTGCTTGGGTCCTGCTCTCTCTCTCTCCAGAGCTAACTCCATAACTAGCCCAACTATTAGAGCTCCTCTCTTCATGAAGGTGGGTCAAGCTTACAAGCATACCCTTACATGGTGAAGCATATGTTCCAACTTATGTTTGCTCAAAGTTATCCATAGCTCCTCTTACTTATCTCATAAGCTATCCATCATACTTTCCTGGCCAGGGTTTCGACCTACTGTTTGCACTACTGACGTATTTTGGGTTCCTACTATGCCATGCTCATATAAGCTCATGGGGTTTCCATATGTTCTTCTCTAACCTTATCAATGAAGGAGCTATCCTTCACTCTAACATGCACTACCCTTCCCAGGGTTGGGTCGCCAAAGGTACTCGGTCATCCAACCTCTCATGGCTCATAAGGCATCCAAGGCATGTCCTCCCTCACACTTGGCCTATCATGACATCTAACTCCTCGTGTCATCTCTCTCTAACCTTCACTTAGGGTTAGGGTTTGCATCATCCTTAGAGGATGTTCCAGGTCTCATAATTATAATGGAGGTCTCTACCTCCAAGACTATCTCTCGTTACTTATCCTCCTAACAAGAAGGTCTAGCCTCAGGTCTCTCCTAAGGGCATGACAACTTATGTCATACGACCTAAGCATGTATCTATTCCTTTATGCTTAATCTATTAAGCTTATGTCCATGACATCTTATTTACATGCTTTTTATTAATTTGGTGGAGGATTCCTTAAACCTTATCAACCTTACCCATACCTCAAGAGGGTGAGGAAAAGAGAGAAAACCCTAATCCTTATAATCCTTAACAGCAGTTGAGTTGAGAAGGGATGAACAAGATGAGAGAGTCCTAAAGGTATCTTATTTCGAGTCAAATCCCGAGACATTGGCCAGGCAGTCACACTAATCCGGGTGTCCTCGTATTCCGACTAGCAGTGCGGAGGAAAATCTTGCCAACCCCTGGACATGATCCTTTTCTAGACACCTCTATCTTTTGGAAATTCCTCTAATAACTCCCTTGGGTTCTACAGAGTTTGTAAAATTTAATAATTATTAAAGATTAAATGAGGAACCTATGCTTTGGTACCAAATGTAATGACCTCGCCTCCCAGTAACCCCCAATTAAGGGAGACCAAGAGGTCAGAGCCATTATCCCCATTTTTGGATCAAAGGTTCGACAAATAATCAATAACAATTATCAAATTCTACCACTAAACTGAAAGGTTGTAATAAAGTAAAACTTTGCATACCTTTTTTTTCAAACTGAGGGTAGCTACTTCTATCCATAACTGGAGTCTATTCTAACTAATCCTCCTTTGTACTTTAATTCTCATTTAAATCTACATATGCCACTTTATTGTTTGTTCTTTTCACTTGTACCTAAAACGTCGACAAACAAAACGTCGGTCAGTATAAAGGCGGTATGTGGGGGAAACAATAATTGTGTAATTAATAACAACATATTGCAGTAGATGTTGCTTTTCATTTTCTCCACGCTCTACGTTGTCTTGCTCCACTAGGGTTCCCCGAATGTGATCATCGCACTCCGTGCATGAGGGGCGGTGGCTCTAGAGGTCGGGGCAGCCACGACGTAGGCAAAGGCGTCTTCAACCCCCTCCATCATGGTGGCGTCGGGGGCAGAGCAACTTCACCGGGGCTTGTAGAAAACGCCCCCCATCGACGTCTAAAGGTGATGTCGACGCTATGGTGGAAAAGAGCATTGATGTATCTGCAAAGCCGGCCAGTGACCCACCCTCTCCGTAGGTCTCATACCGAAATGCCATTTCCAACCAATCTGGTAACGCCTAGCCCCATATCAGTCCCGCATCACCGGACGTGCTCAAAGTAGGCAACATCCATTTCGATCGTAGCAGCGCCCTCCCCCACATCACCATTAATCCAGATGCCCTCCCACCTCTTTTGGAGCCGTGGAAATATGCATTCATAATCAAGGTCGTCAGAGTTAACATTGGCTTCACTGCACTGGACAACCGCGTCATGTCTCTTTGGCGATTAACAGATCAGTTTCGGGTGGTGGATCTTGAGATGGGGTACTACATTATCTATCTTGGCAACCATGATGATTACGCCTGTGCCTTAACTGAAGGTCCATGGAAAATTTTTGAAAACTATCTATCTGGCCAATTCTGGTCCACAGACTTCCATCCCACAGACCCCATACCTTGCAAGCTTGTGGTCTGGTTAAGGATTCCTGAGCTCCCAGTTTTTCTCTATCAATACGAACTACTGTCAAGTGTCGGTGATGTTGTGGGGAAGACGATCAAGGTCGACACCACTATGTTGGCCGGTCACCATGGAAAGTTGGCTAGACTGGCAGTTGAAGTCGATACTACAAAACCGCTTCTACCTGGTATCTTCCTCAATGGCAAACACTATAGGCTTGAATACGAGAACCTACCGACCATCTACATGAAGTGCGGCAGGGTTGGCCATGGGGACAAGGACTACACATTTATGTTGTCATTTGCACCCCCCACGGATCCATCATCTTCATCGGGTTCAACCCTCTTGAATATTGCTGCTTACACTCCGCAAATCCATGTGAAGAAGCCTGAACGTCATCCCCCCTGTGAAGAAGCCCCCCGAGAGCCATCTCGCACTATAGAGGATAGAGTTGAATCCACCGAGAAAGACAATGCACCCAAGACTTCCCTAACCTCACCGTCAGATGAGCTAAAGGAAGACGAGGGTGACTGGCAAGTGGTTAAATCCAAGAAGAAGAAAAGGAGGAACACCAAGTATAGGCTACACAAGCCAGCAAATCACAATGCCAACCTGCCACCTATTCCGCCGCCATGCAATAGCAATAACACCACGGTCACCTTGGTTGACGATGACACCTGCTTGGGCATATCTCAAAACACCACTACTGACCCCCCTCCAGTTCGCTGCCCAAGAAAATTTGGTGGTGCTCAACCCTCCCCACCAAGGGTTTCATTGGGGTGATAAGGGGAGTGGAGAGGGAGTCCTCCTTAGAAGCAGGAAGGTTGTCTATCAGACGGTCAGTCCAGGACGGGAAAGGAAAAAAGGCAAGCTTGCCCAATTTTTGGGTAGCATGAGTCAAGGTCCACCTGCTAAGTGGGCCATTGACTTTAATTATGATCATGTTGAGATCCCTGATGATGAGATGGACGGCGACGATGCCTCGATCGGCCTATGCGCAACCATTGCTTGACGGTTGCACCATACTATCCCAATCATTTCTTAATTCTTAACATCCTTTGCTGGAATATACAAGGTGCTTGCTTCAAGAAGAAAATTCGTCTTCTCAAAGACTACAAACGGTGATATAGGTTGCATATGCTTGCTATAGTTGAACCACGTGTTAGTGGCTTGAAGGATGAAAATATCATCTGACAACTTGGATTTTCCTCCTCCCATCACATTGAGGCCATCAGTTTCTCTGGAGGCATCTGGATACTTTGGGATGATGCCCACTGCTTAGTTGATATTGTTCTGAATCACCGTCAATTTATTCATTACTGCATCAAAAACTCTTGGCACCTGACTGTGGTGTATGGGAGCCCAAATCCTTTGAAAAGAAACTACCTCTAGAGCAGGCTACGTGAGATTTCCTCCACTGTCCATGACGCATGGGCAGTGATCGGAGATTTTGATACTATGCTTGACACCACAGAAAAGCTTAACGGTCGCACCTTTGATTGTCGGTCCTGTAGACACTTCAAATCAGTCCTCCTTCATATAGGCCTTGCCGATATGAAATCTAATGGACCTTTCTTCACTTTCAAGAGTCTCCAGTTGCTCGAATGATTTGATAGAGTGATTGCTAATGGCCTAAGGATGGCCCGGGCTAGCAGCACTTCCATAACTATCCTCCCGCAGCTCTATAATGATCACAACCCTCTCATTGTGCATACGAACCCTTCCAGTGCTCATAGACCTCGCCTCTTCCGCACTAAATATAGTTGGTCCCTAATACCATCCTTCAAGAAATTTCTCAATTGCACGTGGGACCCTCATAAGAGCTTCTCTGACACTCTTCGCGCCTTTCGTGAAGCTGCCATGAAGTGGGATGATATGCACCAGCGATCCAACAACAAATTAAAGAGTAAAATCATGCACAAGATTAATAAACATCAGGTTTCTACCAAACTCTCCACTTCCTTTTCTTTTAACATAACTATGGATAGATTGCAAGATGATTACAGCAATATCCTCCTCCAAGAAGAGGTTGGCTGGAGCCAACGGGCAAACATAAATTGGCTGAGCCTGGGTGATGAGAACACAAAATTCTTCAATACCTATGTCAAAGCATGGAGGCAGCACAACAAAATCTCTCGCCTTAAAGACGCCAATGGTAATTGGGTGGACGATCTTATTGCTGTGAAGGACATGGTGTGCACTTTCTTCCTCAACCTGATGATGGCGCCCCCGGCTTGGTCAAGACGCCCAACGGATGCTGCAGACTTCATTGGTTCTTTCTTGCACCCGAGTACCAACGATTGCACCAGCATAAGTCAAATTCCTACGGGTGATGAAGCCAGAAAAGTCATGTTTATGATGGCACCAAATAAAGTGCCCAGGCCTGACGGGGTCTACAACTCTTTCATCCAAAAGAACTGGGAATGTGTGGGACCTTCTGTTATCTACACGGTACAAGATGCCTTCCGTAGTGGTGTATTTGATGACCGCCTTGCAAATTCTCTTACCATTCTGATTCTAAAAAACAAGCAACCCCAAGTTTGTGGTGACCTGCGCCCTATCTCTCTGAATAATACATGTTTCAAGCTTATCTCAAAAATCCTAGTGGAATGTCTAAAGCCTCTCCTACACATGTGGGTCTCTGAAACTCAATCTAGCTTCATCCCGGGTAGAAGAATTACGGACAACATTATCCTCATCCAAGAAGTCATTCACACTATGCGCAACAAGTATTCAGGCAAACCTATGGCTTGCATCAAACTTGATCTAGCCAAGGCGTTTGATCAAATGATTTGGCCCTTCATTCTTGACACACTGCAAAGGACGAGACTCTCGGAAAAAACCATTGGAATCATCATGCAAATTTTTACTAGGCAGTATGTCTATTCTATGGGAAGGTGTCCCACTCAAGCCTTTTAAAGCCACCCTAGGCGTTCGCCAGGGTGACCCAATCAGCCCTTATGTTACAACCCCAATTTTGGGTTCATTTGATGAGAAATGTAATCTCTCATATTGGAGATATTTGGGCAAATAATGTTGTAATTTCGTTTACAATAGCCTTGATAATTGTGTTGTGCGCTTATTGGCTGTTGGGCCCAATAACAAGGAAATTCAATTAATTAATGAATAATTGAGATTTAAGAAAAGAAAGAAGTGGAATCCTCTAGAAGGCAAAAGAATGTAATACAAAGATGGATTTCATGCCTCTTGGGTTCCTTGGGTTCCAAGGAGTCCAAATTTGCATAGAGAATGCAATAAGAAAAGAAAAGATCAATTAAGTATTTCTTTATTAAGAAAGAAATTGAAAACAGTGATAAAATATGGAAAATAAGTGGAAAGAGGTATAATTGAGTTATCCTTAGTGGAATTTCATATCCCAAGGATTCCTAATGATAAAAGGAATACCAATGAGGAAAATAAAAGAGAAATAAAGAGAAATCATCAAAAAGAGATATTTTAATAAGAAATACACATGATAAATATAGATGCATCTAGAAGGATAACGAGTATCCTTGGAAAGGAATTTCGAATTATTATAATTGATTGGGGTCCAAGGAGCCCAATGAATAAAAAGAGTAAAGAGAAAATACCCATAATAGAAAATAAGAAGATAATGTGAGTATACAAGATAATGCATGATTTTGGGGTTTTGTTAAAAAGGAAGTAATTTCTATTAAAAGAGAATAGAAATTCGTGCCTATGGAGTAAAAAGCAAGAATAAAGAGATTAGGTGAGAGGAATTTCGAATTCCTAAAATCTAATGAACAAAGTACATGAAGAGAGAGAGAAGGATACTTCTAAAGTAAGGAAAATCCCTTTCCTATAAGGAGAAGCCATGATTGCTTTGTGGGCAAGCAATCTGGGGCGTGGATACCACCCTATATAAAGGGGTAAAGCCCTGGTCGAGGTCTAGAGAGAGATCCCATGCAATACAACCTCTCCCTCTCTCTTCCTCATCTTCTTATTACTTCTTTGCGTTTGAAACCCTAACCAAGGACGCATGAAACCATCTCGGCGGCAACTAGCAGTTGTGGAGGGATCTCAAAAGTGGCTATGACGATCTGGGGTGGTTGGCTATCTTTCCCTTCCCGCCACCCTTGTGCAGCACCTACAGCATGGCTGCCAGGCCGGCCGTGGATGGAAGGTCCAGCCAGCGTAGGCCAGCCGCCCTGGCTGCGAGAAAAGAGCACCATCATGTGGGTGGGAGCATGGCGGAGTGAGGCAGAAGCTAGGGGACTATCCCTGGCACCCTGGAGTCCAAGGGTGGAGGAGGAGAGCTCCCCTGAGCTGCTGCAGGCAGTGACCTAGGGTTGCTCACAAGGAAGAAGAGCACGGGCGACTTTGGACGAAAATACCCTCTGCAGGCTACAGCGTCGACCGACTTAAAGGAGGACATAATAGACTTTTTGTTATGTTTCCATATAAACCAAGCAATGTTGCATGGTAAGGGCGACGTGGCAGCTCCTGATTGGCCAAAGTAAGTATATTTTGTAAAATTCATAGTTAATTATTCGTAGCTGGGATTAGCACACATAAAATATGAAAGTTACTCAGAAAAATGAGGGGAATCCACTAAAAATATAACTGAAGCTCGATTCCTTTTGCAATTCGAAAAGTAATGGAAGATATCAACTTTAATGTATTAATGTTTAAAGAACCCTATTTTGATATGATTAATGTGGTTAGTAGGGTTTAATTGATGATTAAAGGTAATATTAACCTGTTAATCATAAAGAGATACATTAAGATCAAAAAAGATGAATTTTTCACATACATGTCAAGTATCTCAGTCCACTGCAGGGACAGCACAGAGATAGGGGATAGGAAAGGATTGAGTAGTATGGTTTAAAATGTAGTCTTGGTTGTTAAATGATAATTGGTTGATTACTTTGTTATTATAGTTGCACGATTATTATTTCCCCCACATACCAGATTCTTGCTGACCGAAGTTTTGTTTGTCGGCGTTTTAGGTACAATGAAAAGAATAAACAGTAAAGTGGCATATGTGGAATTAAATGAGAATTAAAGTGCAAAGGAGGATTAGATAAATTAGTATCTATGTGGATAGAAGTTTTGAAAACCCAATTTTAAAAGGTATGCAAAGTTTTTATTTTTATCATATTTCAGTATAGTTGGTAGAATTTAATAATTTTTAATGATTATTTGTCGAACCTTTGATCCGGGTTATTAGATAACGGCTTTGATCTCTTGGTCTCCCTTGAGTGGGGGTTACCGGGAGACGGGGTCGTTACAATTGGTATCAGAGCGAAGGTTCCTCACTTAATCTTTAATAATTATTAAATTTTACAAATTCTGTAGAACCCAAGGGAGTTATTAGAGGATTATTGGAAAGACAGAGGTGTCTAGAAAAGGATCATGACCGGGGGCTGGCAATATTTTCCTCCACACCGCTAGTCAAAATACGAGGACTCCCAGATTCGTGTGACTGTCTGGCCAAAGTCTTAGGGTATGATTCGAAATAAGATACCTTTAGGACTCTCTCATCTTGTTCATATCTTCTCAACTCAAATTCTGTTAAGGACCTTAAGGATTAGGGTTTTCTCTCTTTTCCTCACCCTCTTGGGGTATGGGTAAGGTTGATAAGGATTAAGGAATCCTCCACCGAATTAATAAAAAGTATGTAAATAAGATTTCATGGGCATAAGCTTAATAGAGTAAGCATAAAAGAATAGATACATGCTTAGGTCGTATGACATGAGTTGTCAGTGCCCTCAGGGGAGACCTGAGGATAGACCTCCTTGTCAGGAGGATGAGTAGAGAGAGTTAGTCTTGGAGGTAGAGACCTCCATTAAAAGTAGAGACCTAGCACATCCTTTGAGGATGATGTTAACCCTAACCCTAAGTGAAGGTTAGAGAGAAAGATGACATGATGAGTTAGATGTCATGGTTGACTGGGTGTTTGGTTGGACATGCCTTTGGTTTGCCATACGAGCCATGAGAAGTTGGATGACCTAGTACCTTTGGCGACCCAACCCTGAAGTGGGTCATGCATGTTAGAGCGAAGGATAGCTCCTTCATGGATGAGGTTAGAGGAGAACCTATAGAAACCCTATGGGCTTAGGCAAGTAGGGTATAGCTTGCACCCAGAGTGCATCATTAGTGTTGATAGTAGGTTGAAACCATGGGCAAGGGGTCATGATGGATGGCTTATGAGAAAAGCATAAGGGGTTATAGATAATCTTGAGTAAACATAAGTTCGAGCATAGGATTCACTCCGGTAGGGGCATGCTTATGAGCTTGATCCTTCATGAAGAGAGGACCTCTTATAGAGAGGTTGGTTGTAGGGTTATCTATAGAGAGAGAGAGAGCAGGACCCCAGATAAGAAGGTTGGAAGCCTAAACCCCTGAAATATGAGGAACATTGGGAGTTGAGGGTAATGTGACCTAAGTGGTTGATAGTGGTTTCCTTATGCTTGACCCCTGGAGGCTGATGATATCTTGGTTGCCTTTAGAGGAACCAAACCCTAGAGAGAGGATGATCCTTCTGGTACCTATGGTATAAGTGATTACCTACTGGATGAGATAAAGAGTGCTTTAGACCCTGAGGAGGTTTAAGTAACCAGTTGTGAGGCATTATACCTAGTTGGTTGTCCTTGAGGAAGACTCAACTCTGAGGTGTTGCCTATATAAAAAGATCATGGAAGTACATGACATACCCTGGACATGCTTGATTCATGGTTAAGAGATTGAGTATGCAGTTGGACACCAAAAGGTGGACCTAGGGTTTCTAGGCCTAAGAGGGGAAGCAATGTACCCGATGCTCATGATGAGATTTGAGTCTCTATAGCTTCGAGCATGTGTAGAGGAAAAAGAAACTCCTTAAGTTAAAGGTATGTTTGATGGACCCCTCCCAACTAAGTTGGTCTAATGTTGAGGATGAGAACAAGTGTGATCTAGCATGGTTTAGTAGGTACGCTTGTGCCTTAGTAGCTGCTGGATTAAGCATGCTCATGTGAATGTAAACCCTAGGGACGGTTGTGACCTTGTTGTCAAGAGTTGTAGTTTCCTCCCATCCTGGAAGAGGGACCCTTTTGTAGGGTGTATATCAATTTTGTTGGTTTTGAGGTAACCTAAAGAGGTTTCATGGGATCTTGAGAAGCTAAGTGAAGCGTACATGGCATGAGAATGAACCTATAGGCCCATAGATAACCATCTCTAAGTGCATGTGGATGTGTTACCATGGAGGTAACTGGTATGGGGCCTGACCAAGGTAGGCAGGTCGCCATGACCCCTATGAAAGGATGAAAATCTGCCCATTAATGTAGAGAGAGATGATGAAGGCTTGGGTAAGGTTCTATGTTGGACATGTACTATAATGGAATCCTAAGTCTATCCTAGGGTCATATAGGGATAAGACCGATGAAAGTAGGAGTTGCCTGATTTCCTAGTTGTACATGACCATAGGGTCGGGAGGTAACAGCTATCATTGTCTGAGGGCTATGGGTTAGGAGATCGATCACCTTCATGAACTCATGGGACCCAAAGGGCAGATGAGTAGGGCACTCTTTGGATGCATAAGGGAAGAGGGAGGACCCCAAAAGTGTCGGCACCCTATAGACCTAGAGGAGATGACCAAGGATTGTGTGTAAACCCAAGTAGGTTCGAGACCAATTTTCCATGGAAGTAACTGTGGTATCAAGATGATTGTGATGTTGAGACATAAGTTGCACGTTTCAACTTGGATTTAAAGGTGTATCGGCAAGGTGGGATATCCCATCTCTACTCTTGGAACAGGAAGAACTTTGTATTTGGACTGCAGCCAAATGCTTATTTCCTCTTGTTATGGGAGTGAGAGATAGGACAGTACGCGTGCCCTACACTAAGGATAAAAGATGATGTGAGTTGGAACGTTGCTATGAGGTATGAGGATAGAGATGATAACATACCCTGGTGGAGTGAATGATACATGGATGGTTTGCAAACAATAAAAGGAATAATGTAGTCATCTTATGAGGATGTTTTTATCATGAGCTAGGAGTCATACAAGATTGAATTCAAAAACCAAGAGGATAAGCTCAAAAATTTTCTTGATGAAGATAGACTTAGAGCTGAGATGAGATAATAAGTGGAATACATGGAGGTGTATGTCTTCAATATTACCTAACACCTAAGGATGTGAAGTGGTAATAGATGCTCCGGTTGAGATGTAGCTGCCTAGTTTGGCTAAAGGCTAGAAGAGGTGTTTAGGCTAACCCTAAGTTTAGAAAGGAGGAAAGTTTGGCTAACACACAGATGTAACAATAATGATTGGTCAAGTTAGCGGTGGTTTGGTTAGCTAGCCTAGGCCTTGATGCAATAAAAGGATGGTTGTAGAACCTCAGATGTACTTCTTTGGAAAGGAAAGTGATGAAACCCTGATGAGAGTGGTTTAGGGTTTCCGAGGTGTCAATCTTGAGGAATCATGACATACAGGAGATCATGGTTTTAAGATTACCAAACATTGTGATACTACAAAGATAGTAAGTGATAGTAATACTTGGGATGCTTAATATGAAATTGCATGTAGCATGTGGCAATGCAAGTCAGGAGGTGGAGGACGAACACCAGTAATCCAGTGCATGGATATAAAGTATAAAGAGTTCCCGAGAGGGAATGGGAGTTCATCACTATGGATGTTGTGATAAGTCTCCCCTAGACCAAGGAAGGTCAAGATGCAATGTGGGTTATGGTTGATCGCCTACCTAGATGACATGAGAAAGAAAGAAAGAGTTCTTTCAAGGGACATATCTAGTTGAACTACCTATGAGAGATATGGTTTAACTACACCATGATGTGAGATCAAAGGTTCTTGAGTTTGACCTAAAGGTTCCCTTCCAAAAGGTGGAAGTAGGTACATGAAGAATTCGATGTTAGTATAGTTTATCACCCCTAACTAATGGTTAGTATAAACCAAACTAAAGGGTCTGATGAGAGCATGTGTGCTCATTCAGGGTGATATCTAGATACAGTTCTTAAGATGTGACGTTAACCACCATAGCCTTTATCGGGATGAAAGAAGTTCTAGAAGGAGGATGTGTCGGTCACCACTTCATTAAGATGATGTTGGTGAAGAAGGCCTCACGGAGGTCAGGAAAGAACCACAGTGTGTGCAGATGAAGTCGCTTTGATCGTGCAATGGCTGAGAGAGAGCCCAGTGGTGACTTGAGACACGAGATGATGCAAAGCAGACTGACATGTAGTTCTTTGTGGAAGAGTATGAGATGTGAAAATCTAACCCCTCTAAGCTACAGCTGAGAAAGCTGAGTCCCCGATATATGGGTCCATTTGAGATGGATTTGTGGAGATGGTTGTGTTTAGCCTTGCCCCTCACGATAACGTGATGAATAAATGTATTCCATGAGTCTGATCTAGAGCACTATGTGAGGTACCCAAGCCATGTGCTGAGCCCTGAACCTATTCTGCTTTTTTAGAGGCTGAAATGTCCTGAGTCACCTATGAGGGTACGATATTCCAAGGTAAGAAAGAACTCAGATGGAAGAATATGAGATGATAAAGGTTCTTGGGAAGCACCATGGAAAGGGTAAGGCCACATGGGAGCCATAATGGACATAAGAAAGGCTTATCCTGTTTGTTTGCTTGATGGATGGAATTTTGAGGGCAAAATTCTTATAAGAGGGGAAGGATGTTACAACCCCAATTTTAGGCTCATTTGATGAGAAATGTAATCTCTCATATTGGAGATATTTGGGCAAATAATGATGTAATTTCGTTTACAATAGCCTTGATGATTGTGTTGTGAGCTTATTGGCTATTGGGCCCAATAATAAGGAAATTCAATTAATTAATGAATAATTGAGATTTGAGAAAAGAAAGAAGTGGAAACCTCTAGAAGGTAAAAGAATGTAATCCAAAGATGGATTTTGTGCCTCTTGGGTTCCTTGGGTTCTACAGAGTCCAAAGTTGCATAGAGAATGCAATAAGAAAAGAAAAGATCAATTAAGTATTTCTTTATTAAGAAAGAAATTGAAAACAATGATAAAATGTGGAAAATAAGTTGAAAGAGGTATAATTGAGTTATCCTTAGTGGAACTTCGTATCCCAAGGATTCCTAATGATAAAAGGAATAAAAATGAGGAAAATAAAAGAGAAATAAAGAGAAATCCTCAAAAAGAGATATTTTAATAAGAAATACACATGATAATGGGAAGTAATGCATATAGATGCATCTAGAAGGATAACGAGTATCCTTGGAAAGGAATTTTGAATTATTATAATTGCTTGGGGTCCAAGGAGCCCAATGAATAAAAAGAGGAAAGAGAAAATACCCATAATAGAAAATAAGAAGATACTGTGAGTATACAAGATAATGCATGATTTTGGGGTTTTGTTAAAAAGGAAGTAATTTCTATTAAAAGAGAATAGAAATTCGTGCCTATGGAGTAAAAAGCAAGTATAAAGAGATTAGGTGAGAGGAATTTCGAATTCCTAAAATCTAATGAACAAAGTACATGAAGAGAGATAGAAGGATGCTTCTAAAGTAAGGAAAATCCCTTTCCTATAAGGAGAAGTCATGATTGCTTTGTGGGCAAGCAATCTGGGGCGTGGATACCACCCTATATAAAGGGGTAAAGCCCTGGTCGAGGTCCAGAGAGAGATCCCACACAATACAACCTCTCCCTCTCTCTTCCTCATGTTCTTATTACTTCTTTGCATTTGAAACCCTAACCAAGGATGCATGGAACCATCTCAGTGGCAACTAGCAGCTGTGGAGGGATCTCAGAAGCGGCTATGACGATCTGGGGTGGTTGGCTATCTTTCCCTGCCTGCCACCCTTGTGCGGAACCTACAGCACAGCTTCCAGGTCGGCCGTGGATGGCAGGTCCGGCCAGCGTAGGCCAGCCGCCCTAGCTGTGAGAAAAGAGCACCATCAGGTGCGTGGGAGCATGGCGGAGTGAGGCGGAAGCTGGGGGACTATCCCTGGTGCCCTGGAGTCTAAGGGTGGAGGAGGAGAGCTCCCCCAAGCCACTGCAGGTGGCGACCTAGGGTTGCTCACGAGGAAGAAGAGCACGTGCGATTTTGGACGAAAATACCCTCCGCGGGCTACAGCGTCGACCGACTTAAAGGAGGACATAACAGACTTTTCGTTATGTTTCCATATAAACCAAGCAATGTTGTATGGCAAAGGTGACGTGGCAGCTCATGATTGGTCAAAGTAAGTAGATTTTGTAAAATTCATAGTTAATTATTTGTAGCTCAGATTAGCACGCATAAAATATGAAAGTTACTCATAAAAACAAGGGGAATCCATTAAAAATATAAATGAAGTCTGATTCCTTTTGAAATTCGAAAAGTAATGGAAGATATCAACTTTAATGTATTAATGTTTAAACAACCCTATTTTGATATGATTAATGTGGTTAGTAGGGTTTAATTGATGATTAAAGTTGATATTAACCTGTTAATCATAAAGATATATATTAAGATCGAAAAAGATGAATTGTGCACGTAATTGGTTTAATTTAGAGTTTCATGTGCATGAATATACTTTAATTGGCCTTGAAACCCTAATATTGGTAAATGCGACTCTTAATGGCTTTAATTATTTGAAATCATGAATAAAGCTAAGATTTTATGATTCTAAGCTATTTCGAATACAAAATCCCTAATTATAGATAAATGCCCTAAATGTAGTAATTAGGGTTTTCTCATGAATAAAAGGTAGAATTAATGGCAAATAGAGTTTGTATGTGAATTCAATCATAATGAACTATGAATTGACAATAAATGAGCGTAATGATCTTGCCATATATTAAAAGGATAAATGTGGCAACACATCCCACTATCACACAGATAGCGAGGTGTTACGCAAAAATGTGTGGAAAACACCATAACCACAGATTACCAAAAACATGGGTTATTTAAAACTGATTGCGGAGAGCAGATAAACTGAGAAATTATTACATTTAAGTCCTCATCCTGCAAGAAAACAAGTTATATAAACATTCACAAGCCTTGATACGTGTCCACAGCTTAGGAGATCAGTTGTCAAGCTATCACATGAGTTCATCACATGTTTATATGTATAGAACGGCCCAGCTCCGGGCAGCAGCAGGATATATAAAACATCATCAACTATACATCGGGAAACAACATCAAAACGCTCCCAAGGACCTGAGAGTACAGGGATGACTCTAGACTCTACTACAAAAAACCAAAACAGCAACATGTCCATCACTTGCCTTCTACTGCTTGTCTTGCTGCTCTGCCGCAACTCTACGACCACCACCACGTCTAGCTCGACCACCTAAAAAGGGTGTAAACCAGCGGGGTGAGACACACAGTCCCAGCGAGAAACATAACTCCCCGCCGAAACTACAAAACCTCAGAAAAATAAAGCAACAACAGCATATAACTGATAAGAGGTATAACAAGAGCAGCTTATATATCAAAGCTATTCATACCATCCAGCTTACCAGATGTACGGAAGGCATGTACCCAAGTAATCCTTTATGGAACATGATTAACAAGATAAGATTTATAAGGTCTTATCACATAACATGAGGAACATATAAGTAACTACAAGGTATAACAGAATCAACTACACAAGCAAGGCCTCAACCAATGTTCCGTGTTTTGCCTTATGCAATAAGTACTATTTGGCTAGATTACATATTATTATGCCCTTAGGAAGTGAGTCGTACCGCTCAAATCCAACCTTCGGTTGCGAAACCCAAGCCGGTGCCATACAAGGTCAATGGAAGAGCTCGACTCCATGACTTCCCACCTCGTGGTCAGTGTACGAGAACCAAAGTAGGACCGCAGTCTCATGCTTAAGTGGCCTCAGTCACAGGGTCAGCTCCATAGGCTACCCTTCCTCTAACCTGCCTTGGTACAGGTCTCGGCGCTAGTATATCTGAGCCATGGGCCTATTCACCGTGCTCTGAGCCATGAACACATTCATGCTCTACCACTCTGAGGCATGGGCTTGTTCACCATGCTCTATATGTATATATATCCGAGTCTGCAACCGTAGCTGCACTTGATTCCCTCTCTATTTTAGGCTAGGAGAAACCTCGTATATTCAACAATATGCGCTCCGGGTTAACCCGCAGGAGAACCCATTTCACCATCACCAGCTCCTGACGATGATGGATCTATGGCCATGGCAAACTACATGATTTTTTCCACTGTGATTAATTAGTATATTTTAAGTGGATTTCAAGATTCAACCAAGTTGTATAACATGCAAACTATAACAAGAATAAACAGTCTGAAACTCAATATTATGCCTTTATTGTAATTAACATCATCCTGATCCATCACAAGGATTCAACATTACATGTTACCACTTGGCCTCTTGCCAATCATCCAGATCCATCTCAAGGATCATCACATTGCCATGGGATCTCAATCCCTTATCACATAGTGCTACTGCCTCTCAAGGCATTCTCATCAACTGAGGCACTCTAGCCAAACTCAGGGTCTCAGAACAAAACACATCAAGAGTAACTATCAAAGCAATGTTACTCATCATATATACCTCATAGCCTTTTACCTGGCTATGCATCACCTGTATGGTTAGTATACACAATCATCATGGATTAACAGAAAGATTGTATTATTGATGTACGGCAGCATTGATGATTAGGTGCTTTATCATTCATGCCTCAACCTGTGACCATAGATACAGTTCATGCAAGGCATCTTATATGTTTACCATTATCTCAGCAGTATTCATATCATTAAGATGATTACACACACACAGGTAATGGTAAGATACATAGGTGTAACCTACTATCATGATTACCATCAAGCATGTCAAAGTTTACTATCAAAAACCAACGTGATTCATTAACAAGAGCTAGCGCATAGATTTCCATAAGAGACCAGACCGCACTAGAAGTGCCCACTACCCTCACAAGAAGTGTGATGGGTAGGGCACTCTCACAAGAGGTGGTATCAGGTAGGATATTCTCCCATATCATCCATCACTCAAACGCATACCAGCACATATCAGCCAAGCATGACAGCAAGGGTGTACCATGCAATGCTGTGTCATGCAGCAGGGCTTATCGTGTAACTGAGCCCAAGGGCGTGTCGTGCAAGGTGTGTCGCGCCTCATGGCATATCGGTCAGCACAGGTATCGGGCACTAAGGTGTCGTGCAATGCCATCAAGTGTCGTGATGTCGGTCGACACACATAGAGCTAAGGCCAAAGGGTGACGCCCACCACAGACTAGCTAGCAACGTTTCCACCACAATCAGGCATAACGATACTAACCCACCTTCTAGGTTATATGTGTCGGGCAGGGTACTCAGCTAAGTGTGACGCCCGACACAACAAGGCAAGGACCAAGGAGCATCGCCCGACACAACCAAAACATGTGTCGTCCAAAGCTCAAGGTCAAGAGGGATATCGGGAAGCACAGACCTCAAGGTCATAACGGTCAACATGCTACTCCACAAGGTCGTCATAAACCCCAAGGACAAGGGCACCAAAACCCTAATGGATAAAGAAGATGGCTCACCTCTCAATAACTAAGAGAGAGGGGTCTTGCACATCTCTTATCACCAATCGGGAAACACAAGGAACAACCACACCCAAGGTCCACAACCATCACATAGCTCACCTTTCAAGTCCATGGTGAGAGGAGGGTGTTGCTCAAGCAACTAGAACACAAGCTCACCTCTCAACTTAAATGAGAGAGGAGTGTTTCCCATGATACTAGAACTCAATCTCACTCCTCAAGACCTAGGAGAGAAAGGGGTATTTTTCACCAAGAAACCCTAGAACACATGGTCCGGCCAACAAGAAGCAACTTAAGCAAGAAACTCAACTAACAACATACATAGTCGATCATGATCATAAGAAACATATAAGAACATAGAAGAAGGTAGTATAGCTAGGGTTAGGAGTTATGTAACCCACCTTAAGAAAGCTTCAAGCTCCTGGCTCCAAGCACTACCACAAGAAGAAGAGCAAGGCACTCTAGGGTTCGGCCACCACTAGAGGAAGAAGGAGACTCCAAGGCAAGGATCAGCCACCAAGCTTGCAAAAGAAGAGAGGGTGTCGTGCACCAAGGGAGAGGGAGACTAAGGAACTAAAGGGATCCTTAGCAAGAGAAAGGAAGAACATATATAGGAGAGGATGGAGGAGAAACTAAGGTAAGACAAGGCAAGGTGTCGCCCACCTAGGGACACTTGTCCATGAGTAATGCCACCACTCTAACATGCCCTAAACACATGTCCAAGGCCATTGCCATATGCAAGCATCAAGCACCAAGTATCCACTAGTGGTGACACAAACGAGGTCAAAGAGGGTCAAAGAGGTCCATGGGCGACACACCTCCATGCCATGGCCGACACACCCACACCATGGCCGACACAGACGCTGGGCGACACACCACTGGTCGACACACACCCTGGCCGACACAGGGCACTCTTACCTAACACAAGGTCCAAAGAAACAAAAGCAAGGCACCACAAAGCCCAACAAGCTCAACCAAGCCCAAAGGAACTCAAGCAACGAGCCCAACCCTTCCTCTCAATGCTAGAGGAAACAAGGAGAGGGAGGAACACCTTACAAGGTGGTAAACTTGCCCACAAACCCTAGACTTGGGTTAATTGCAAGTAGCACCTCCAGCTCTCAGCAAAGCACCAACAAACCCTAATCAACACCAAAGGTGATTAGCAAGTAACTAAGCATCAGGGTTAAGCAAAGCAAATAGGATAAGCCCTAAATGGAGGTCAGGGTCCTTACAAGCTAACCATCTACAAAGGGATTTCGTCCTCGAATTCCGAAGAGAAAAGCGAGGGATACTTCCTCCTCATCTCTTCCTCAAGCTCCCATGTGGCTTCCTTAATGCCACGATGATGCCAAAGAACCTTCACAAGAACCAGGTCCTTCCTCTTCAACTTCTTAACTCTCCTATCAAGGATCATCACAGGACCTTCCTCGTAGGTCACATCTTCATCAAGCTCAACTTCATCTGGCTATATCATTGTTCCTGTATCTAGATGACTTGTCTTCAGCATACTGACATGGAATACTGGATGTAATCTGTGCAACTCTGGCGGCAGCTCTAACTCGTAAGCTACCTTGCCAACACATGCTATGACTGGGTATGGCCCTATATACCTGGGTGCTAGCTTACCCTTCTGGCCAAACCTTAGCACACCTTTCCACGATGAGACTTTAAGATATACTTTGTCTCCTACCCGAAAATCCAAGGGTCATCGGCGATTGTCTGCGTAAGACTTCTGCCTGTCTTGTGCCACTTTCAGTTGTTACTGTATCACTTTAATCTTTTATGTTGTCTGTTGTACTAACTCAGGACCCAAAAGTTGATATTCACCAGACTCATACCAACACAAAGGATAATTGCACTTCCTTCCATATAAGGCCTCATAAGGAGCCATGCCAATGCTCCGCTGATAACTATTGTTGTAAGCAAACTCTATCAGACTGAGATGCATGTCCCAACAGCCTAGGAACTGCAAAACACAAGATCGAAGGAGATCTTCCAAAGTCTGAATAGTCCTCTCAGACTGTCCATCTGTCTGTGGGTGGAAAGCGGTACTAAACCTCAACTATGTTCCCAACATTCTATGCAACTGTTCCCAGAAATGACTCATGAACTGAGGACCTCTGTCAGAAACTATCGTCGTTGGCACACCGTGCAAATGCACTATCTCATCTACGTACACTCGAGCGAGCTTATCGAATGTATACGTTGTCTTTACAGGTATGAAATGGGCAGACTTCGTCAATGTGTCCACTATAACCCAAATGGAATCATGATTCCTAGTTGTCCTGGGCAGACCAACTACTAAATCCATGGTTATATGATCCCATTTCCACTGCGGTATCGGCAAGGGTTGTAACATCCCTGCCGGCTTTTGATGCACAGCCTTGACTTGCTGACAAACCGCACATCTAGCCACAAACTCAGCTACATCTTTCTTCAAGCCAGGCCACCAATACAAGTCCTTCAGACTATGATACATCTTGGTGACTCTTAGATGCATAGCATACATCGACGTGTGTGCTTCCTCGAGCACTAACTTCCTCAGATCATCAACATCAGGAACCACCATCCTATCACGATAGCAAAAAAGTCCATCCTTGGACTCATGGAACCCATCACGCTTTTCGCTGCCGAACTCTGATCTGATCAACTGTATTGTAT
Source organism: Alisma plantago-aquatica (assembly GCA_963693085.1). Lineage (NCBI taxonomy): Eukaryota > Viridiplantae > Streptophyta > Magnoliopsida > Alismatales > Alismataceae > Alisma > Alisma plantago-aquatica. The sequence goes on from OY856415.1 coordinate 616,979,156, forward strand.
CATCTATTTGTTGTGCATCTTTGATCTATTATATTAGCATAGGCTTGACTTGCAGCTGTGCTAAAAGTCCAACTAACAAGGAAACTTCCATCTGCACATTCATCTGTCGTAAGGAAACAAGCATATCTCGTCTATGGCATACCAGGGAACTCAACTGTGCCTTCTTTGAAGGAAAAGAAGAAGACTTTCGGCTAAGCACATCAGCTACCGCATTCGCCTTACCAGGATGATACTTGATGGTGCAGTCATAATCATTGATTAACTCCATCCATCGACGTTGTCACATGTTTAACTCATGCTGTGAAAAGATGTACTTCAGATTCTTATGATTTGTAAAGATCTGACACACTTCCCTGTAAAGATAGTGTCTCCAAATCTTTAACACATGAACCACTACTGCCAACTCCAAATCATGAGTCGGATAGTTCTCCTCGTGTTTCTTAATCTGTCACGAGGCAAAAGAAACCACATGATCTTCCAGCATCAGCACACAACCTAGACCTTTCTTGGAAGCATCGCAGAAAACAACATAGCCCTTCCCAGGCTCTGGCAGGATTAGCACTGGAGCACTAGTCAGCTTCTCCTTCAAACTTTGGAAATCTTGCTAACAACGATGATTCCAGACAAAAGGTACATCCTTCCTAGTCAACTTCGTCATCGGCAATGCAATCGCACTGAACTCCTTGATAAACCTTCGGTAGTATCCTGCTAATCCCAGGAAACTACGAACCTCTGTCGGCGTCTGCGGCTGTTCCCATTCTACAACGGACTCCACCTTCTTTGGGTCCACTTTGACTCCTTCTGCAGATATCACATGACCCAAGAAAGTCACTTCTTCCAACCAGAACTCACACTTACTGAACTTGGCATACAGTTGATGTTGGCGAAGAATAGTCAACGCTAGTCGAAGATGTCGCTCATGCTCTTGCTTGTCCTGGCTATAGATCAAGATGTCATCTATAAAGACTACAACAAACTGATCTAGAAATGGACGGAACACTCTGTTCATCAGATCCATGAAAGCAGCAGGTGCATTGGTTAGCCCAAACGGCATAACCACAAACTCAAAGTGACCATACCTTGTCCTGAAAGCTGACTTTGGTATGTCATCCGCCTTTATCCTCAACTGATGATATCTGGACCGTAGATAGATCTTCGAAAACATGGTAGCACCACGCAACTGATCAAACAGATCATCTATCCTTGGTAACGGGTACTTGTTCTTGATCGTGACCTTGTTCAACTGTCGGTAGTCTATACATAACCACATCGATCTGTCCTTCTTCTTCACAAACAACACTGGAGCACCCCAAGGCGACGTACTCGGTCAGATGAAACCTTTGTCCAACAACTCTTGCAACTGCTTCTTAAGTTCCGCCATCTCTACTGGAGCCATCCTATATGGTGTCTGTGCAACTGGCTGCGTTCTTGGAACCAGATTGATCTCGAAATCAATCTCTCGGGGTGGAGGAACTCGAGGGAACTCATCGGGAAACACATCCGCAAACTCTCGGACAACTGAAACTTCCTCCATGCTAGGACCTTCCGCCTTAGCATCCACAAAGTTATCCACAACGTGAGCTAAGAACGCCTCACATCCTTATCGTAGCAACTTCTCTGCCACCATAGTTGATACCAGACACGTCGAAAGAATCTTCCTATCTCCTTGGAAGGTCCACTTTTCTCCATCATCATCAAACACAGCCTGCTTGGAACCACAGTCCAAAACAACCTTATACCTTTCCAAGGTATCCATCCCAAGGATCACATCGAATCCATGCATATCAAGTGGTATAAGATCCACTTGTATACTGTGTCCCGAAAAAGATAAGACACAAGATGGACACTCTTCTCAAAGAATCGAGGAACCATCAAGAGGGGTTTCTAACAATAAGTTATCCCTCTTACAACTAACAGGTAAATGACAGTTCTTAAGCATACTATAGGTGATAAAAGAGTGTGTAGCACCCGGGTCAACCAAAACAGAGATAAAGCAAGAAGAAGACATATCAGAATGAAATAACTCCATCTGACATGTCACCACTTACGGGTTGACTATTGCCTCTGGCTGACTCATAGAATAGAATCGAGTCGTTGCTTGTTATCCACGCCCTTTGCTTCCTTGAGCATACAATCCGACTTGCGACGCTGGACCGCGTCCTCGCCCTCTGCTACTACTGGGTTGTTGTCTATATATCCCTTGTTGATTCTGCCTCGGCTGCTGCGTTACTTCAACATCTCTACTTGGGTAGTTCGACTTGAAATGCCCTATCTGACCACAGATATAGCATGTTTTAACTTCAAACCGTGGCCTAGATGGCCCTGTCACTGCCACAGAAGCTGTACTATGTGCCCTTGACGGTGAAGAAACATATCCTCTTCCCTTACTCGGAGACCACTATGACGGTGCACTGGAACCACTCATCACGGAAGGTGCTGAAAACCTTGGCTTCTTGAAGCCACCAAACCTCTATCCCTGGAACTGAGCAGGCCTCTTCTTAGATATGGATTCTCTTTTCTCCCTAACTGACCGTTCGATCCTCCGGACAGACTCCACAAATGTAGCAAACCACTCTCGGTTCTCCAACGTAGAAACAGGTGTTGTCAGCTCAACACTCAGACCTTTCTCAAAACGTCTGATTCGCTCCTCATCTGTTGCCGCCATGTGAGGACAAAACCTCAATAGATCCATGAACTTGGCTTCATACTCAGTGATGTTCATCGCTCCTTGTCGTAGGCTCTCAAACTGACTGATCTTCTCATCCAGATACGTTTTTGGAAAGTATCTGTTGACGAACTCGTGCCGAAAAACCTCCCAACCGGTCACCTCACCAGGTCGCTTCTCCTCCTCAATGGTCCACCAGTGACCAGCACTACCCTTCAGAAGGTAGACAGCATGATTTACTTTGTCTGCTTCGGGGATGTTGAGGATCCGGAACACCTTCTCGAGACTTGTCAGCCACATATCTACATCCGCTGGATCAGCCGTTCCAGCATAATTCGAAGCTCCGACTCGGCGAAGCCGCTCAAAGGTCTTCCCAATACCCGATGTTTCACCATGGGGAGCCTGTGCTCTCGGTGGAGGCACTGGAAATCTCTCTACCATGAGATTCATCGTAGCTATTATCTTCCCCATAAGTTGTTGATAGGCAGGGTGTTCAAGAATGGTCGGGTCAAGTTGGGGGACCTCAGGCACCCGATCTTCATGTGCCTGCCCTATAGCTCCATCAACAGATGCAGCATCACTGTTCTCAGCAGCATGTTCTTCATGGTTTCCAGACATCTTGGCTTTTCTTCCACTGAAGGTAGAAGATGGTTGTGAGAAAATCTAGGAAACTCACAAGAACAGACATGACCTAGTCCTAACTCCCTGTAGACTCAGTGAACCTAGAGCTCTGATACCAAACTTGTGGCAACACATCCCACTATCACACAGACAGCGAGGTGTTATGCAAAAACGTGTGGAAAACACCATAACCATAGATTACCAAAAACACGGGTTATTTAAAACTGATTGTAGAGAGTAGATAAACTGAGAAATTATTACATTTAAGTCCTCATCCTGCAAGAAAACAGGTTATATAAACATTCACAAGCCTTGATACGTGTTCACAGCTTAGGAGATCAGCTGTCAAGCTATCACATGAGTTCATCACCAGTTTATATGTACAGAACGGCCCACCTCCGGCCAGAAGTAGGATATATAAAACATCATCAACTATACATCAGGAAACAACGTCAAAATGCTCCCAAGGACCTGAGAGTATAGGGATGACTCTAGACTCTACTACAAAACAACCAAAACAGCAGCATGTCCATCGCTTGCCTTCTACTGATCGTCTTGTTGCTCGGCCACAACTCCACGACCACCACCACATCTAGTTCGACCACCTAAAAAGGGTGTAAACCAGCGGGGTGAGACACACAGTCCCAGCGAGAAACATAACTCCCCGCCGAAACTACAAAACCTCAGAAAGATAAAGCAACAACAACAGATAACTGATAAGAGGTATAACAGAAGGCATGTACCCAAGTAATCCTTTATGGAACATGATTAACAAGATAAGATTTATAAGGTTTTTTCACATAACATGAGGAACATATAAGTAACTGCAAGGTATAACAGAATCAACTACACAAGCAAGGCCTCAACCAATGCTTTGTGTTTTGCCTTATGCAGTAAGTACTATTCGGTTGGATTACATATTATTATGCCATGAGGAAGTGAGTCGTACCGCTCAAATCCAACCTTCGGTTGTGAAACCCAAGCCGGTGCCATACAAGGTCAATGGAAGAGTCGGGAGAACCAAAGTAGGACCGCAGTCTCATGCTTAAGTGGCCTCAGCCACAGGGTCAGCTCCATAGGCTACCCTTCCTCTAGCTCACCTTGGTACAGGTCTCGGCGCTAGTATATCTGAGCCACGGGCCTATTCACCATGCTCTGAGCCATGAACGCATTCATGCTCTACCACTCTGAGCCATGGGCCTATTCACCATGCTCTATATGTATATATATCCGAGTCTGCAACCGCAGTTGCACTCGATTCCCTCTCTATTTTAGGCTAGGAGAAACCTCACATATTCAACAATATGCACTCCGGGTTAACCCGCAGGAGAACCCGTTTCACCATCACCAGCTCCTGACGATGATGGATCTATGTCCAGGGAAAACTACATGATTTGTTCTACTGTGATTAATTAGTATATTTTAAGTGGATTGCAAGATTCAACCAAGTTGTATAACATGCAAACTATAACAAGAATAAATAGTCTGAAACTCAATATTATGCCTTTATTGTAATTAACATCATCCTGATCCATCACAAGGATTCAACATTACATGTTACCACTTGGCCTCTTGTCAACCATCCAGATCCATCTCAAGGATCATCACATTGCCATGGGATCTCAATCCCTTATCACATAGTGCTACTGCCTCTCAAGGCATTCTCATCAACTGAGGCACTCTAGCCAAACTCAGGTTCTCAGACCAAAACACATCAAGAGTAACTATCAAAGCAATGTTACTCATCATATATACCTCATATCCTTTTACCTAGCTATGCATCACCTGCATGGTTAGTATACACAATCATCATGGATTAACAGAAAGATCATATTATTGATGTAGGGCAGCATTGATGATTAGGTGATTTATCATTCATGCCTCAACCTGTGACCATAGATACGGTTCATGCAAGGCATCTTATATGTTTACCATTATCTCAGCAGTATTCATATCATTAAGATGATTACACACACACAGGTAATGGTAAGATACATAGGTGTAACCTACTATCATGATTACCATCAAGCATGTCAAAGTTTACTATTAAAAACCAATGTGATTCATTAACAAGAGCTAGCGCATAGATTTCCATAAGAGACCAGACCGCACTAGAAGTGCCCACTACCCTCACAAGAAGTGTGACGGGTAGGGCACTCTCACAAGAGGTGGTATCAGGCAGGATATTCTCCCATATCGTCCATCACTCAAACACATACCAGCACATATCGGCCAAGCATGACAGCAAGGGTGTACCATGCAACGTTGTGTCATTCAGCAGGGCCTATCGTGCAACTGAGCCCAAGGGGCGTGTCGTTCAAGGTGTGGTGTGCCTCATGGCATATCGGTCAGCACAGGTATCGGGCACTAAGGTGTCATGCAATGCCCATCAAGTGTTGTGTTGTCGGCCGACACACATAGAGCTAAGGCCAAAGGGTGACGCCCACCACAGACTAGCTAGCAACGTTTCCACCACAACAAGGCATAACGATACTAACCCACCTTCTAGGTTATATGTGTCGGGTAGGGTACTCAGCTAAGTGTGATGCCCGACACAACAAGGCAAGGACCAGGGAGCATCGCCCAATACAACCACAACATGTGTCATCCAAAGCTCAAGGTCAAGAGGGATATCGGGCAGCACAGACCTCAAGGTCATAACGGTCAAGATGCTACTCCACAAGGTCATCATCAACCCCAAGCACAAGGGCACCAAAACCCTAATGGATAAAGAAGATGGCTCACCTCTCAACAACTAAGAGAGAGGGGTCTTGGACATCTCTTATCACCAATCGGGCAACACAAGGAACAACCACACCCAAGGTCCACAACCATCACATAGCTCACCTTTCAAGTCCATGGTGAGAGGAGGGTGTTGCTCAAGCAACTAGAACACAAGCTCATCTCTCAACTTAAACGAGAGAGGAGTGTTTCCCATGATACTAGAACTCAAGCTCACTCCTCAAGACCTAGGAGAGAAAGGGGTATTGCTCACCAAGAAACCCTAGAACACATGGTTCGGCCAACAAGAAGCAACTTAAGCAAGAAACTCAACTCACAACATACATAGCCGATCATGATCATAAGAAACATATAAGAACATAGAAGAAGGTAGTATAGCTAGGGTTAGGAGTTATGTAACCCGCCTTAAGCAAGCTTCAAGCTCCTAGCTCCAAGCACCACCACAAGAAGAAGAGAAAGGCACTCTAGGGTTCGGCCACCACTAGAGGAAGAAGGAGACTCCAAGGCAAGGATCGACCACCAAGCTTGCAAAAGAAGAGAGGGTGTCGTGCACCAAGGGAGACAGAGACTAAGGAACTAAAGGGATCCTTAGAAAGAGAAAGGAAGCACATATATAGGAGAGGATGGAGGAGAAACCAAGGTAAGACAAGGAAAGGTGTCACCCACCTAGGGACACTTGTCCATGAGCAATGCCACCACTCTAGCATGCCCTAAACACATGTCCAAGGTCATTGCCACATGCAAGAATCAAGCACCAAGTGTCCACTAGTGGTGACACAAATGAGGTCAAAGAGGGTCAAAGAGGTCCATGGGCGACACACCTCCATGCCATGGCCGACACACCCACACCATGGCTGACACACACCCTGGGCGACACACACCCTGGCCGACACAGGGCACTCTTGCCTGACACAAGGTGCAAAGAAACAAAAGCAAGGCACCACAAAGCCCAACAAGCTCAACCAAGCCCAAAGGAACTCAAGCAACGAGCCCAACCCTTCCTCTCAATGCTAGAGGAAACAAGGAGAGGGAAGAACACCTCACAAGGTGGCAAACTTGCCCACAAACCCTAGACTTGGGTTAATTGCAAGTAGCACCTCCAGCTCTCAGCAAAGCACCAACAAACCCTAATCACCACCAAAGGTGATTAGCAAGCAACTAAGCATCAGGGTTAAGCAAAGCAAACAGGATAAGCCCTAAACCGAGGTCAGGGTCCTTATAATAAAAATAGTAGCTTTAATGTAAAAAAGGCTTCCAAGCATTCTTCGAGCAAGGCGGTGTGGACGTCATTACACATGACACCAGTTTTCTATAGTACCTCTGGCGATGATTGGATCAATCACATCATCCAAGGCAAAGACTCGGTGGAGGCAATCATTCAGTGTTGTGTCGTATGATGGGCTATTTGGCACGAACGCAATGCGTACCTTCATGACGGCAAATGACGTCCTACCTCAGTCACTGTGTCCTTTATCAAGGAAAAAATGGCCGCCATCATGGCGTCCAGCGGCAGCTCATCACCCATCACAACCAGAACCTGTCGGCCTCCGCCCAAGCCGCAGCTGCGCCACCAGTTGGTCTTCATGGACGTTGCCTTCCAATACCACTCGCACAATATGGGACTTGGCGTTCATGCCGTAGATAGCTCTGGTAGATGCCTACTTGGCAGTGGCAAGTGTGGCTTGGCTACCTCAGTACTTGAAGCTGAAATCAAAGGGATCCTCTACGCATTGCAGCTGTGCATTGACAACAACTGGCAATATCTGATGCTTCTCACAGACTCTTCCATGGCTATCAGCACTCTTCACAATACTGGTCAGGCTGCATGCAAGCTTGAACCCCTTAAAAGAATTTATGCCCGGGCAAAGTCTCTACTGCCCAACCTCCAGCTCGTCCACATCAGCAGGGAAAATAACCAAGTAGCTGATACCCTAGCAAAGAGATCCATGTACCTTTCCTCAAACTTCACTTTCTTCTCTGTCAAGCCAGCTTGGCTATCGAAAGATGTAAACATTCTTCTCGATCGTATTTGGCCCGTACTAGAGAACGGGATGAATAAAAGCTGATCTCTAGCTATATTGCAAAAAAAAATGTAAAAATGGCTTAATGGACTTATTTAATGGTTAATTATTCCTTTGATCCGAAACTAAGGATTATATGTTTAAATAATTAGGGTTAGTGATCAATTGCGTTAAATTAAGGTTTAAAATATTAAAAGATGAAGGAAAACCCTAATTGCAATGGAAACCCTAAAAGTGGACTAGAAACCCGAGGAATCGAGCTAGATTTAATAGATCTTAATGATATGAGTAATAAAAGGAAATTGTATAATTGTTTCAGGATCTTATTGAATGCTTGCTTGCCTAGTGATTGATTGGATTATTTTTGTCTCACATCAACTTGATAGGTATGTGGTTACTCTTATGATTATCCCGCATTAATTTTCCGAGGATTTTATCGATGTTTACATCATGGCTTGAATTAATTGTTGGATTAATTTAATTCATGCAAATTATAATGTGAATATGACTATCACATAAGAGATGTGCCTACTAGCTCAGATCCTAGTCCCCTCTGTAGCTTATGGGTTGACCTAGTGCATGGATACCAATAGGGTAGGCCATCAGGTCATTGGATGACTTAGTATATGGCTACCAATGGGGTAGGTCCATCAAGTCACTTTGAGTCAGGGATTGGACTACTCATGGGTAGTTCCGTGTGACTCAACCCTAGATATTGGTCTACCTGTTAGGTAGGATCATGCGGGGTTTAATAAGGATCTACCTAGAGAGAGGTAGTATCTCAGTCCACTACAGGGACAACACAGAGATAGGGGATAGGAAAGGATTGAGTGGTATGGTTTAAATGTAGTCTTGGTTGTTAAATGATAATTGGTTGATTACTTTGTTATTATAGTTGCATGATTATTGTTTCCCCCACATACCAGCTTCTTGCTGACCGACGTTTTTTTTTGTCGGCGTTTTAGGTACAATGAAAAGAACAAACAGTAAAGTGGCATATTTGGAATTAAATGAGAATAAAAGTTCAAAGGAGGATTAGATAGATTAGTATCTATGTGGATAGAAGTTTTGAAAACCCAGTTTTAAAAGGTATGCAAAGTTTTTATTTTTATCGTATTTCAGTATAGTTGGTAGAATTTAATAATTGTTAATGATTATTTGTCGAACCTTTGATCCGGGTTATTAGATAACGACTTTGATCTCTTGGTCTCCCTTGAGTGGGGGTTACTGGGAGATGGGGTCGTTACACCTTACATCTTCATCCTATGCATGGAAATATTGAGCCAAGCCATCCACAAATCAGTGGAAAGAGGAGAATGGAAGCCAATCTGGCTGTCTCGCTCTGGCCCCCCTCTGTCGCATGTCCTCTTTGCCGACGATATTCTTCTAATGGCAGAAGCATCCACTTCACAAGCTAGGATTATCAACAAGGTGCTCCAACAATTCTCATCTGCATCTGGACAAGTAATCTCTAAGGCAAAGTCACGGTGTTTTTTCTCCCCTAATACGCCATGCCAGCCTGCTACCTCCTTCTATAGGAGGTTGGGTATTCAAAGTACAACATATCTGGGAAGATATCTGGGTGTCCCTATCATGCATCACCAGGTCAATAAATCCATACACTCAGCAATTACAGACACTATCAAGGACCAGATGTCTAGTTGGTCAGCCCGCTACCTGTCTCTTGCGGGTAGGATCACTCTTGTGAAATCCACTTTACATGCCATACCAAGCTATGCTATGCAGTTAGTTCAGCTATCTCCGTCTCTCTGTGATGACATCAACAAACATATCAAGAACTTTATCTGGTCCAGTGGAAGAGCACACCACAACCTTTCTCTTGTCTCCTGGAAAGTCATCACTATGTCTAAGGATGAAGGTGGTCTTAGAATCAAAGATGCACACACTCATAACCAAGCTCTCATGCTCAAAAATGTATGGCTCTTTATAAGCAACATGCATGCTCTTTGGGTTTGTGTAATGAAAGCTAAGTATATGAATAGAGGGGCAATTTCTCGGAAGTCCTGCTCTTCGGTTTGGTCCTTCATTCAGAAAAATCTACCAAGTATTCAACATGCGGCTGGGATTAGCATTAACACTAGAAGTTCTACTAATGTATGGGCTACAAAGTGGTTGTACGATCTCTCCATACGGGATCTGGACCCTACTTTCTTGCCACCCCAAGGTCTAGAAGATGTTTGTGTTACATCTATGGCCTTAGACGATGGAAACTAGGACTGGCAATTCATTCATAACTATCTCCCTGAGTGCTCGTGGCAGCATATCCATCATATTCCTCCCCCAGATATGGCAGCAGGTGATGATGAGTGGTATTGGCCCCTCACAGCTTCAGGAACGTTCACGGCCAAATCTGCATACCACTGGCTCCGTACTAGCTTGCATGATGACATTGAATAGAATTGGTGATCCATTTAGAAGTTACCACTCCCTGCTCATTTCAAAACTTTTCTTTGGCTTCCTCAACATAAGGCACTACTCACAAACGTTGAAAAAGTATGCCGGCACATCCCTACTGATGTTATCTACCCCATGTGCAATAATGGCATGGACACACTACTGCACTGCCTCCGGGATTGTCCCTCTAGTAGAAGTGTTTGGGCTGCCCTAAATGCTACCCCTTATTTTTTCTCACTCGATGAAAATGCTTGGCTCATGGAAATCATGTCTTCTCTATGCACCACTGAAGAGTCTATCTTACCTATTGTGGCTGTATGGGCCATTTGGCTTCACCAGAATGAATTTATTCACAACCGGCAATCCCACACAATAGTCCAGCATATTAGTTTCATCAAGAATAAATCCTGAGCTATTCTGAGTATCCCTCCTGCTATTCGACATATTTCTGTGGCCTCTAATGTGGCTAGTCAACAACCAGCCACTCATAGCATTCTGATTTTTGTAGATGCCTCCTTCACATCACTGGCGGATACTGCAGGGATAGGTATCCATATTTAGATGGACATGGCAGAGATATTATGGGTCATGGCTCACCCAACTGTGTCGGTTCGGCATTGGAAGCGGAAGTTCAGAGCATTCTTTGTGCCTTGGAACTCTGCAAAACTACGGGATGGCACTCCTCTGCCATTTTTTCGGATGCTCTCACTGTAGTTCACATTACTACCGAGATCACTCCTACAATAACCACACTTCATCCTCACATGAGGCGCCTTTGGATGATGTGTGAAGATGTCGGGAAACCGAACATTTCCTATGTCTCTAGAAAGTACAATAGTGTAGCTGATTGCATAGTGTGCCACTCAAAAAATTATGTTGGTCCTTTCTCTTTCTCTTCTAGTACGCCTCCTTGGCTAAATATGGACCTGAATGTATGTTGTTCTGATATTTGTCCTGCAATAGAGAGCGGGATGAATGAAAGTTAATCTCTATCTCCTGCAAAAAAAAACAACATATTGCAGTCAATTACAGTTTAACAACCAACTTTACATTTTAAATATAACTACGCGATCCACACATATCCCATCCTCTGTGATGTCCCTGCAGTGGACCTGGATGCTACCTTCCTTATGGTAGATCCCCATTAAACCCCTCATGATCCTACCAAATAGGCAAATCAGTTTCTAGGGTTGAGTCGCATAGCACTACCCGTAGATAGCCCACTCATTAACTCATGGCGTGCTATAGAGTCTCATGGCACTACATGTGGGTAGCCCAATTTCTAACTCATGATAGCCTAGACCTTACTCTAGGTTACCCTTTTTAGCATTTGCAAATCCATAGAGGAGGATCCAGATCTAAGCTAGTTATATATATATATTCATAGTGATAATCATAGTCACTTTATAGTTGCATGAAATAAAAGTCATCGAAGCAGTTATTTTTAGGCAACCGATAAAACGTTCGTGAATCGCCGTGAAACTAAAGTGATTATTCATACGTGTAACCACATACATGTCAGGCTGATTTGAGACAGAATAATCCAATCAAGAAATCCAAATAGGCAAGCAAACACATTATGAGATCCTAAAATATGCATACAATTTTCTATTATTAAACATGCCATCAAGATCTACTAAACCTAGCTCGCTTCCTAGGGTTTCTAGTCCACTTTTAGGGTTTCCTCTCATCTTTCACTATTTTAAACCCTAATTTAATACAATTACTCACAAACCCTAATTATCTCATCCATTCTTCTCAAAAGATATTAAGGTTACCTTTTAACAACATATAACCTTATTTTTAGATTAAAGGCATCATTATCCATCAATTTATCCCATTAAGCCTCGTTTACATTAAAACTACCATTTTTATCCTTTTAATCCATGACAAGTTCATTATGCTCATTTATCATCTTCAGTTCCTTCTGGATTAACAACTCCTAGTTCATTATAATCTAATTTCACATATGAACTCATTAATTCCACCTTTATCTATTAGAACACTATAATTACTATATTAAGAGTATGTATCCACATTTAAGAACTTTTATACTCAAAATAGCTTAGAATTATCATGTCTCACCTTTATTCATGATTTTGAGTAATTAAAACCATTATGAGTCACTTTTACTAATATTAGGGTTTCAAGGCCCATTAAAGCATTTTTACGCACATGAAATTCCAAATTGACCAATTATGTGCAAAGTGCATCCTTTTTATTCTTAATGTATCTTTTTACAATTAACATGTTAATATCAACTTCAATCATCCATTAAACCCATTAAATACATTAATCATCTCCAAATAGGGTTTCTTAATCTTTATTTCATTAAAGTTGATAACTTACACTACTTTTCGAATAGCAGGAAGAGTTAGCCTCTAAAACCATTTTTAATTAATTCCTCTCATTTTTCTGAGAAAAATACATACATTATTTGTACCCATCTGAGTTACCATTATCTAAATATGAATTTTGTAAGAAATTACTTACCAGAGCCAATCAGAGCGTGCCACGTCGCCTATCCCATGCAACGTTGCTCGCTGGGTTTGAAATCATAACGGATTGATGAAACTACCCTTGATAAGTTAATTGCTTCTTCAATACCCAGAGGGGTAAAACAGTCCAACACCACCCCTCCTCCTTCTTCCTAGCAAAAACCCTAGGGTTGTCGCCTATAGCGGCTCGGGGAGGGTTTCCTCCCTCCATCCTCGGCTCCTCAGCACCCTCGAAGGTCCCACAGCCTCCTACGCCCTCTGCCGCACCTACGGGGGTCTCAAAACTAGGTCGAGGTGGCGCGGACTGGGCGTGACAGATCACCACCCACAGCGGCCCTATGCAGCCAAGTTCTAGCTGCAGCGCCTGCGTTTGAGCATGACTATGATGGCATTGCTATTCTGTGGTGTCATGGAGCATCAAGCGTTCCTCGAAACTTCCTCTTGCCACCTCGTGGCTTCAAGATCAGGCTTCTTCTATGTAGATAGGTTTCACATGAAGAAGAAGATGGGGAAGAGAGAGAGAGATGGGATCTCCTTCCTGGACTCGAACTAGAGCTCTACCCTTTATATAAGGGTGGTATCCACGCCCAAGACATTCATCCACAAAGACGCTAGGTCTTTTCCCAATAGGAATCCAATTCCTTCATTAGGAAGCAAGTTTTCTCTCTCCTCACTATCTCTTTGATATTCTTTATTACTTGGATATTTAGGAATACGAAAATCCTCTCCCTTACTCTCTATATTCTTGCCTTTTAATTCATTGGCCATGAAAATATATTTTCCTTTAGTAGAAAACACCTCCTTTTTAACGATACCACATAATCCATTAATTATGTATTCACATTATCTTCTTATTTTCTATTATAGGTATTTTCTCTTTCTTTTTCTTCATTGGGACTCCTTGGATCCCAAGAAACTCAAATATTTCGAAATCCTTTTTAATGGATACTCATTATCCTTCTAGATGCATCTATATCCATTATTTCTCATTATCTTATTTATTTCTTATTAAAATATCTCTTTTTGAGGATTTCTCTTTATCTTTCTTTTTATTTTCCTCATTGGCATTCCATTTAACATTAGGAATCCTTTGGATACGAAAATTCATCAAGGATAACTCAAATATACCTCTTTTCACTTATTTCCCACATTTTATCATTGTTTTCAATTTCTTTCTTAATAAAGAAATATTTAATTGATCTTTTCTTTTCTTATTGCTTTCTTTTTGCAACTTTGGACTCCTTGGAACCCAAGGAACCCAAGAGGCACGAAATCCACCTTTGGATTACATACTTTTGCCTTCTAGAGGTTTCTACATCTTTCTTTTCTCCATTTCATATTAACAATGGAATTCCTTTTGTCTTTTCCTTGTTATTGGGCCCAATGGCCAATAAAGCCCACAAAACAATCATCAAGGCTATTGTAAACAAAATCCATTTATTCAAAACAGATTATATCATTATTTGTTCCAATATCTTTAATATGAGAAATTACATTTCTCACCAAATGAACCCAAAAGTTGGGGTTGTAACAGGTAGGTGGTGGAGGAGTGTAAGGCTTGGAATAGCCTTGGAAGGAGTGAATGGCATGTACTTGCATGGGGGTGGACTATAGAAAACTTGGGTGGAAGGCATAGGTCCACTTGCTTCATGGTGGCCCATGATGGGTTTTGAAGACAATTTTTCTTCTTGGAGAGCAATTATGGAAGATAGCTGCTCTATTCTCTCTTCTAACCTTGCAACATCTCTTTGAACATCATCAAACACTTTCTATCTAGAGAGAACCTTTTCCTCAAACCTTGAGCTATATGTTAAACTTTGGGGTTCCTGGTAGCTGTAGGAGTGAGGTGTTTTCTTTTCTTCCCCATAGAATTCAATAGCATTGACCGAATGACAAGGAGGTTTGGTCACTTGGTTTCTCATGAAGCTCACCATTTCACCAATCATTTTCATCAATTGTGGGCTTGAATCATTGTGAGTTGGAGATGTCACACCAAAAGATAGGTCACAGTCACTAACCATGCTAGAAGCTTTCATCCCTGAACTTTCTGCCAAACTCTCAAACAAGGGCCATGTCTCCTCATGTGGTTTAGCCATAAAAACCCCTCCACAAGAAGAATCCACTGGAGTTTGACTTGCATGAGATAGACCGGAGTAGAAGGACTGAACTAGCTGCCACAAAGGGATCTCATGATGTGGACATTCTCTCAACATCTTTTTAAATCTCTCCCAAGCCTCGTGGAATCACTCATTATCTATTTGACTTAAACTTTCTATGGCATGCCGCATCTGTGTCAACTTTGCTATAGAGTAGAATTTCCTCAATAAGGTATTTTTCATCTCTCCCCAACTCATGATGTCTCTTCTTGAATCATACCACTCTTTGGCTTTGTCTTTGAGGGAGAAGGAAAACAAAGTCAACCTGATTGTTTCATCACTTATTGTCGACGTCCTGAAGGTGGAGCATACTTCAAGAAAGGAGTCCAAGTGCTTGTAGGCGTTCTCACTCTTCAAGCCATAGAAGATGGGCAAGAACCCAAGAAGACCTGGAGGGATGGAGAATTGCTCCTCTGGCATCTGATCAACCCTGCTAGCAATTGGAAATTTGTAGTTGTTAGGCATGAAGTAGTCTTGAAGTGGCTTGTGAAGTGCATTTTGACCTTCCATCTTGTTTCCTCCCGAATGGCTTGTCACATGCACAAAGTACAACCAAACAAAAGAAAGTAAGTTAGTAAACCAATATTCACAAAAAATGCAAAGAATAATGAAAAAAGAATAGCAATGATGAGGGTAGTAGGAAAAGTCAAAGAAAAACTAACTAGCTAGGCTGAGTACCTCTACTCCCCGACAATAGCACCGGAAAGCTTGGTGCGCCCGGCCAGTGGTGCTACACTCTAGCCGATTTGACTCAAATAGATGTGCCCCACGAGACTCAAGCACATGGTGGATTCACTTTCGATATTTATAAAACCTAACTTAACACCTACTCACACTAAAACAACTACACTCGCAAACGCATGAGGTCTTGTCGTAGTATAGGAAGGTGGCAAGTATAGGGTCGATCTACAGGGAGAAAAGGGGGCACTAGATCTAGGTTTAGTTTTGCTAGGTTCCTACTGCGGAGTCTAGGGTTAAGGGTTTGAAAGTTGATTTAATTTTTAAACTACTATGAACAAACAAGTAATTAAGGGCAAGAATGAAATCTACATTAACCCTAGACTAGATTAAGGCTAATTAAGAAAGATAAGTCTAAGCTAAGTAAGAAATGACAATTCTACCCTAAGGCAAGCAATTAGGGAACTACGTTACACTACACTAGCAATTAAGGCTACAAGGCAATCAAATACCTAAGCTATCAAGAACAAGACAAGAGAAAGAAAATTAACTAGGGAAGTAAACAAACTAGCTAGACAAGTGTGAACTAAGCAAGAAGGCAAACTAGGGTTTAGATGCAATTTATGAAGGTGTGGGCTATTTAGGGGAAAACACTTGTCAATCAGGTTGGGGGTCATAACATGCAAACATAAATCATCCATTCAAATCATCCAAACCAAACAACAAGTTATGTGCTAATGAATTGCCCTAAACTACCAATTAGCCATGGGTGAGCTAGGGCATGAGAAGGGGAACTAGTCCCTACCATTTCCTATTCACCCTTATGAGGCTCATTTGAATTGTGATTTAGATGGAATTCAATTATGACCTAATCAAGTCTAGGATTCTAGATTATAGGTTCCTAGGACAATTAGGGGCCGAGGGTAGTAATGAGGATGTGAAACTAGGATTTTGGACCCCAATTCCCCCACATTCTAGCCTTGAGAAGGCTCCATGCTAATTGCACTAAATGACCCTAATCTATCTACTTAGATTTCTCACCTAGGTTTAGGTGAGATTGATTAGTATGTAGTAAGATGGTAGGCAAGCTAGGAATCTAAGAATTGGACCTAGGAGCAATTCCCAAAATAGCCACATATAGTCAATTTCCCTAGGAACCTAGGTGATTTCACACACAAACCAACAATCAATTAATGGAGAAAGAGATCTAAATAGAACATGATCATTAACAAATGAAATCATAATGTTTACATATTATTTTCCCCCAACATGGTATCAAAGTGACATTTTACACCCAAAAAGCCCACCACAAGGTGCCTAGATACTCATGGAACAAGAAAATGCAAAAAGAGAAGAGAAAGAGATAGAGGTGGCCATGGAGCTCGAAGTAGTGGCTAAAATCCCTCTCTCCAACAGCTGCAAGGTCGACCTCCTCCTTCTTCTTGGATGGAATGGTGTGGAATGATTGTGGAAGTGGATGGAAGGCTTGAAAATGGGTGGTCTTATGGTGGAAATGGAGAAATGGAGTGAAATGGAGGTGGAGTGGAGTAGGTGGGAGCAAGGGGGGCGAAATGGAGAGCTAGGGAGCCAACCTCCGAGCTCTAGATGCCTTCAAGGCTTATATAGGGGTCTAGGGGGTCTAGGGTGAAGTTAGTGGCAAAATAGGTAGATCAAGTGACAAAATTTATGGGGCTCAATGGTAGCAAATGAAGATGTTGTGAATTTTGGGAATCTCATTCTCCATGAATTTCTTATTGGTTTGTGTGTGAAATCATCTAGGAATTTAGGCAAATTGCTTATATGTGTGAATTTTGGGATTTGCCCCTAGGTTCAATTCTTGGATCCCTAGGTTGCCTCCCATCTTCCTACATCCTAATCAATCTCCCTAAACCTAAGTGAGAGATCTAAGTAGCTAGATTAGATAATTCTAGTGCAATTAGCATGGAGCCTTTTCAAGGCTAGAATGCGAGGGAATTGGGGTCCAAAACCCTAATTTCACCTCCCCATTACTACCCTCGGCCCCTAATTTCCCTAGGAATGTCTAATCTAGAAACCTAGACTTGATTAGACTCTACTTGAATTGAACCTAATCCCTAACCCAATTGAGCCTCGTAAGGGTAGTAGGGGGTGTTAGGGACTAGTTCCCCTACACACAACCTAGCATATCCATGGACAGTTAGTAGCTTTGGTTAATTCATTAGACTCTAACTTGTTGTTTGGTTCGGATAATCTAAATGGAATCATAATGTTCATATGTCACCCCCAACTTAAGTCATAAGATCATACCCCTAAACAGCCCATACCTCTCTTTACTTCTTAAAACCCTAGTTTTGTGCTTGCTCATCTTAGTGAGCTCTTTCCTTGCTTAGTTAGCTTCATGTGTTGTTTTTGCCTTGTTCATGCTAGTTTAGCTCTTTAATTGCCCTTTTGCTTCTCTCTTGTTTGCCTTAGTGTAATTTGCCTTTTCATACCTAGCTTAATCCTTTCTTGCCTGTTTAGCCTTACTCTAGGCTAGGGTTAACTTAGATTTCATTCTTGCCTTTAATTTCTTTCTTGTTCACCCTTAGTTAACAATAAAAAAAACCTTTAAACCCTTAACCCTAGTCTTTGTAGTAGGAACCTAGTGAAACTAAACCTAGCTCTAGTGTCCCCTCTTCTCCATGTGGATCGACCCTATACTTTCCACCTTCCTATACTAAGACACGACCCCGTGCGCTTGCGGGTATAGTTGTTTTAATGTGAGTAGGTGTTAAGTTAGGTTTTATAAATATCAAAATTGAATCCACCGTGTTCTTTCATCCGCCGGGTTGCATCTATTCAAAACTGCAATTGAGTAGTGTGTAACACCATTGGAAGGAGTGCACCAAGCTTTTTGGCCCATTGTCGGGGATAGAGGTGCTCGACCTAGCTAGTTAGTGTATCTTAGCTTTTCCTACTGCCCTCACCATTGCTATTATTTATTATTTGTGTTACTTTTTCATCTTGGTTTTCTAACTTGTCCTCTTTTGTTTGGTTGTGCCTTGTACATGTGACAAGCAACCCTTTGAAGTCAAGATGGTAGACCAAGATGCACGAGTCCCTTCAATCCCTCAACCACCCTACATGATGAAGATGTTGGAAGACATGGTATATCTCATGCAGATTCATGTGGGAGGTTCTTATAATCACTCTTCCAACTCCATGTAGGATCTTTATGAAGATGTGCAACTTCTACAATACTATCAAATTTAGAACAACCAAAGCCCCATGTCAAGCTCTTACACTTTAGAATGTAGAAATGGTCCAAACTTCTCATGGGAACCACAAGGAGACCGTGAGCCAAGAGACAGCTCCATGTTTGAAGAAGAAGTTCTTGCAAGGTTGAGAAGCCTTGGTGAAGTGAAGAGAGAGGTGTCCTTTCAAGGACAAACCGTTAATCGGCTAGAGCAAAGGCTGGATGAGATTTCCCTTTCACTTGCCCTTTGTGAGGAGGGAAGATTCCTTTCCCAAACCATAGCCAACCCATACAATGCAAATAGTTCTATGGGCTCCCCTCAAGTTATCTATGATCCACCACCTCTTCAACCTTCGTACAACTTCCAACACACCTCACAACCACCACCATAACATCAACCACAAGAACCACCCCCATACCACCCACCTCCACAACAACCATCCTACATCCTTCACAAACTTAATCCACCACTACCACCAACACCCCCACAACCATCACTTGCTCTCCCTCCTCGCCATGAGCAAGTGGATACAATTTCAATCTTGAGGAGTGACAAGGTTATAGAGGAGCTCAACAAGGAAGGGAAGCAATTAGATGAAGATCATGATGAAGAACTACTACCGCAAAGTCCTTGTGAGAGTGCTAAGTGCACTATAAATTCTACAATCCTTCTAGATTTTGAGAAGATAATACCTTGTGCCCCATCTTCCTTTGAGATGACACGACCAAGTTCTCCCATTGCTGATCCAAGACATCCCAATGTGATATTTTTAGGATTGCAAGTGTCCAACAGGATGGAAACCCCTCTCGTTGATGCCTATGAAGACCCATTCCTCAAGGGAAGGCAAAATTATGGCATGTAAAGTTCGAAGGTCTTAAGATTGACTAAGGCAAACACCTCATTACTTGCCATCATCAAGAAAAGTCCAACTTATGTAAGGTTCCATAAGGGTGTTTTCACCTTCAAGAAGAAGATGAGAGGGAAGATGCCTAAGGAGTTCATCTTAAATGAGATAAAAAGTTTTGTTGATGAGGATTCTTACTTTGGGACCTATGATTATGACCCCGGAGGAGAGACAAATGAAGAAAGACACTTGAGAAACTCATATAACCCTTGGGAGACAATGAAGGCATTTGATAGGATTGTGTATCATGAGGATAAAAACATTTTGCTTTTGGATAATGGTTGATTGATGGAGGTACAACAAGCCTAGATGAAGGCTCTAAATTTAGCACTAGTGGGAGGCAACCCACGTGGTTTGAGATTCTCGAACCTTGTATTTTTGATATTTTTGCTTTCTTTTCCACACAAAAAACACACACACACTATACTTGATAGTTTTTCTATTTGTGAATCATGTTAATACATGTACAAGGAAGAAAAGATGATGCAAAAAGGGTCTAGCCAAGGAGAAGATCAAAGTTGGAGAGAAGATTGTAAATCAATAGAGGAGATGTAGGAAGGAGTCCAGAACGGCTGTGCCACCTAGCACGGCTGTGTGATTGGCAAGACATAATGGCCGTGTTGCTTAACACGACCATGGTGGTCTTACCCTTCCCACCTAGTGCTACTTTGATCACTCCATCTCTTGGTGTTTGTCTTTTACAACTCCACGCCCATTACCCTACTATTCTAAACTTCTAATTCATGTTGAGGACATCATAATTTAAAAGTTTGGGGTGGTAGGGGGGTAAGCCCTTCATTCACCGCATTTTTATCTATGTACCTTGTGCTAATTTTTTGCAAGATGATCAAACAATTTGACTAACCTTCATACTTGTCTATCTTGATCTTGTGTGTCTACTTGCATTCATGCATACATGTAGTTTAATTTCATGCATTTTCTTGTAATTTTTCAATGTTTTTG
The DNA here is from genome assembly GCA_963693085.1 of Alisma plantago-aquatica. Classification (NCBI taxonomy): domain Eukaryota; kingdom Viridiplantae; phylum Streptophyta; class Magnoliopsida; order Alismatales; family Alismataceae; genus Alisma; species Alisma plantago-aquatica. The sequence continues at coordinate 617,000,034 of OY856415.1, forward strand.
CTCTTTTTGCTATTCCATACCATGCATTGCATTCTCATGTAGTTTTTGGCAATTTCTTGTGCATTTTAACTAGGATTTGCTGCTTTATGTTTTAAATTTCCCTAAAGTAGGTTTAGATGTGATTTAATGCAAATTGGCATCTTTTTGGCCAATTTTGCCCAAACTTGAATGCTCTTGCCCAAAAAGCATGTTTTGACTTAATCTCCACTATTTGAAATGAAATGTTTTAATCCTTTGACAAATGCATGCTACTTTCTTAAATCTTATTGCTATATGGTCTTGTTTGTTGACTTTTTACATGTGCACCACCTCTCTTAAGTTTGTGAATGTTTTGGTTGAATCATGAATTGAGCAAGCTACAAGCGCTTAAAGCCTATGGAATCACTTGGTAGAAATGTGAATGTCATGTTGTTCTTTCATGTGGTGTGATATTATTTGGTGAAGTGTTGGATTAGATTTCATGTAGGAAATCTTATGTTGGAAACTACACTAATGACCCCTTTTTGATCTGACTATTCTTTCACCACCTTCATACCTCTCCGCCTCATGAAAAGATGCCAAAGTGCACATAGCAGGCGTGGCCACCCCCAAAAGTTTGGGGTGGCCACATATCAACCTCCCCTCTTCACTCTATCCACCAGATGCCCTATCTACACCAAGGGAAAAGAAAAAATAAAATAAAAGGATGCTCTTGTTAAAGAGCATTCAAATAAAGAAAAGATGAGTGTGTAAAAGCACTCTAAAAATTTACCACAATCCTTTCTTCCTTTTTCATACCCATTGAGCTAGGAAGCATCAAATCTAGCTCACTTTACCCTTTTCTACAGCCAAGTGGGTCATCTAGTGTGGTTTAAGGCATAAGGGTGAATGCATGAAAGTGAAACAATACTCCTAGTCATCTTTAATTAACACCAACATGAAACGATTTACCCGGAATGACATGAAGGACATATGGACAGCTTGTGTTTCTATGCTTTATATTTGAAGTTTGTATGCTCAGTGCTCATTTCATGAATGATTTGGGAAAGAGGAGAGGAGAGAGGTGAAGCACATGCACTTAGTCACTCCCAAGACCATATACTCAATAATTTTTTGTTGCTATGCATTTGTCATTCCTTTTTATTTAAAGGAACCCGAAAAGAGAGATTGAGTTGGAGCATACTTGAGGACAAGTATGTTTTAAGTTTGGGGTGATGATGTAGCCCTATTTTAGGGATCCATCTTGTGCCTTTTTGTACTTTTATCACATCTAAACAAGTTAGATTGCAAGTTATTTTCCCCCAATATGTGATTTATTGTCAAATGCACTTATGGATGGTTTTTGCATGTTTTATAGGTACTTTTTCCATTACTTGATGGATTGGAAATAAGATGGTTGAATCTAGGGTTTCCCTAGGCTTGGAGGAGCCCAAAATGAGGCCAAAACCACTCCAAACCTACCCCAAGTGGTCAAAGGATGTATTGAAGAAATAACCTTCATGGATGGCCAATTTCAACACTCAAATGTAGGGGAAGGACCCCAGACCAACCATGCTACCATGGAATGGCCGTTCCGGGACATGCCCCAATCACAAACTCTTCACAAAATTTGCAGAAATTGATTTTTATGGCCAAAATGGCCATTTTGATCAGAATGCCCGTGTTGGGAGTTGGCCAGAATGGTCGTCCTGACCAGAACGGTCGTGCTACCATTGAGCCCCACCAATTTTATCACTTGATGTCCTTATTTTTCCCCCACTTAACCCTAAAACCCCTAGACCTCTATATAAGCCTTGGAGGCAGTTGGAGGTCGAAGGTTGGCTTCTTTGAGCATTCATTTCACACCCTTTCTCCCACCTACTCCACTTCACCTCCATTTCTCCATTTCCACCATTAAACCACTCATTTATAAGCCTTCCATCCACTGCCCACCACCATTCTACACCATTCCATCCAAGAAGGAGGAGGACGACAACCTTACAGCTGCTGGAGAGAAGGATTTCAGTCACTACTTTGAGCTCCATGGCGTTTCTTCCCCTTCTTCCCCTTTCTTTTGCCATTCCTTTGACTATGTGTAGCTAAGCCCCTAGTGGTGGGCTGTTTGGGGTTAAAATGTGACTTTGATACCATGTTGGGGGAAAATGGCTTGTAATGAACTCATTTTTATCTATGATGATTGCTCCATGCTTGTGTCTCTTATCCCATTGCCATGCTTGTGATTAATATTTTTTTCCATTAATTGCTTGTTTGGTGGTGCTTGATGATACCATGTTTCTAGGATAATTGGGATGCATGTGGCAATCTTAGGTGTGATTCCTAGGTCCCAATAGGGGATCCCTAGCTAGTCCCCTATGTTCCTAAATGCCTAACCCCTCTCCTACTACTTGGTATCAGACCTAAGTTACTAGTATAAGTGGGATTGATGTGATTTCCTAGGGTCTTCTAAAGGCTAGAATGGCTAGTGGCATGAGGTCAAATATCCTCATCTCTACTCCCATATCTACCCTCAATCCTCAATTTCTCAATATCACTTATCCTAGAAACCTAGATTTGGCTAATCCTATTAGAAGTACACCTAACCCTAGTCTTCTACTAGTAGTATAGGGTACATTCTAATAGCATTAGTCTTATTGTTTGGTTTGGTAATCTAGATGTAAAATGAGAACCATGCTTTTCTAATAAGCTCCCCCAACTAATATCAAAGTTACATCCTTAAACGACCCACCTACCCTAATCATCTTGCTTAAAACCCATATTGCTCTGCTTGCTTGTTCATGCTAGTCTAGTTTAGTTACTTTTACTTAATCTAGTTAATTGCTCAGTTTTGCTCTTTAGTGTTAACTTAGGTTCTTACTCTTGCTAGTGGTTAGTTTAGTTCTTAATTGCTTCTTGCCTTGCTAGAGTAGTGTAGCTCCTCTTTCTCTTGCTTAGCTAGTTTGTTAACCTATTTTGCTAGATTTGCTTGTTTAAGATAACTTAGGTTTAATTTCACTTTTCTTACTTATTTGCTTAGTGTAATCACAACCAAACCTCTTTTAAAACCCTTAAACCCTAATCTTTGTACTAGGAACATAGCACACACTACCCTATCTCTAGTGCCCCCTCTATCCCTGAGGACCGACCCCTTTTCTTGCCAATCACCTATACTAAAACAGTACCCCGTGCACTTGTGGGCAACCTGTTTAGTTTTGTGATTGACTTGGTTAGTGCCAATATAAATTTTGAAAGTTCCCACCCGTGTGTTTCGATCTCGTGGGTTGCATCTATCAAGTCAAATTGGCTAGTGTGTAATACCTCTAACGGACGCACCAAGCTTTTGTCAAGAAAATCCTATCTTCTGCTAAGTTCTTGAAAGATCTGTACACCTTCAAGAGAAGGACTACGGGAAGAACCCCAAAGAAAGTGAAGCTCACCGAGCAAGTGAGCTCGATCTTACAGCACACCATACTAAGAAAAAGAAAAGATCCTGGTGCTCCTATCATCTCATGCTACATTGGGGCACATCGCATAGACCAAGCTCTCCTAGACTTGGGCTCTAGCATCAACCTCATGTCGTATGATGTGTTTGTAGAGCTACAGATGGGGCAGTTGAGTCCAGCTCATTGTACTTTACAGTTGGCTGATAGATCGGTAAAGACGCCTAGAGGGCATGTGGATGACGTGCTTGTGAGACTTGATGATGAGACATCTGCCTTCTTCCCCTCCGATTTCATTGTCTTGGACATGGAAAAAGATGCAAGGAGGGTTCTGATCATCTTGGTGAGACCGTTCCTATCCACAACGGATGCAGTTATTCATGTGAGGACCGGTGCGATGTATGTGACATTCATGCACATGAAGATCCGGTTGAACATCTTTAAATCGTCAGCCACGGCCGAGGTGATAGGGGTGACTGAAGAAGATTGCTATCTCATTGAATGCCTAGATGAAATTGTGGAGGAATGCCTACCTATGTGGATTCAAACTTCCACTCAAGGTAGAGGTCTAGATCCGATAATTGAGTTCCCCGATGATGATGAGGAAGATGATGAAGAGAATGAGCTAGCCTTAGTGGCTGCAAGTGAATACCTCCCTTCTATCTCTGAACCATTAAAAAACTCTCTTGAAGAACCGCCCACTCTTGAGCTGAAATCACTTCCAGAAGGTTTGAAGTATGCCTTTCTAGGGGCAAATGACACCCTCCCCAGAAAGCTTGGTGTGTCCGAGCCAGAGGCGTATACACTAGCCAACTAAGGGTAGCTAGATGCACTCCACGTGACTTGAACACACATGTGGGATTCACTATCATAATTTCTATTGGCCCTAACCAAGTCGATCACAAAACCAAATAGGTCGCCCGCAAGCGCACGGGGTACTGTTGTATTATAGGTGATTAGCAAAAATAAGGGTCGGTCCTTAGGGATAGAGGGGGCACTAGAGCTAGGGTAGTGTTTGATATGTTCCTAGTGTAGAGATTAGGGTTTAAGGGTTTTAAAAGTGGTTTGTTTGTTGATTAATCTAGGTGGACAAGCAAGAAAGGCGGAATTAAACCTAAGTTATCTTGAACAAGCAAATTTAGCAAACTAGGTTAACAAAATAACTAAGCAAGGGAAAGAGTAAGCTACACTAAACTAGAAAGGCAAGAGGCAATTAAGAGCTAAACTAACCACTAGCAAGAGAAAGAACCGAAGTTAATGCTAAAGAGCAAAACTAAGCAATTAACTACATTAAACAAAAGTGACTAAACTAGACTAGCATGAACAAGCAAGTAGAGCAAGATGGGTTTTAAGCAAGATGATTAGGGTAGGTGGGCCATTTGGGGGATGTGGTTTGATATTAATTGGGGGATATCAACATATCAAGCAACCATCACAATTATATCTAGATTACCAAACCAAACAACAAGGCAAGTGCTAGTAGAATATACCCTATAATACTAGTTGGGTAACTAGGGTTAGGTGTAATTCTAGTAGGACTTGTCAAGTCTAGGTTTCTAGGGTAAGTGGTATTAGGTCAATTGAGAGATAAGGGTAGAGATGGGAGTATAGATGAGGATATTTTACCTCATGCCACTAGCCATTCTAGCCTTTAGAAAGCCCTAAGCAATTGCACTAATCACACTTACACTAGCTACTTAGATATCACACTCACTTGTAGGAGGAGGGATGTGTATGTAGGAACAAAGGGGATAGCTAGGGATCCACTAATTGGACCTATGAACCATTCCTAAGATTTCCACATACACTCCAAGTCCTCTTAGAAGCTAGGTGTCATCAAACATCTCAAAGCAAGCAATTCATGTTATAAGCACAAACCACATGCAATAAAATAGGAAATGAGATAGAAGCAAGAGGCAATCATCATAGATAGAAATTATATTCATTACAAGCTATATTCCCCCAACATGGTATCAAAGTCACATTTTAACCCCAAACAGCCCACCACTAGGGGCTTAGCTACACATAGTCAAAGAAATGGCAAAAGAGAGGGGAAGAAGAGGAAGAAACACTATGGAGCTCGGGGAAGTAGCCTTCTTCCTCACCTCCTTGTTGCTGGGGATGTCCTCTCTCCTCCAAGGGTGCAGGTGAGCATGAATATATGGGGGATTATGGATGAAAACCTAGAAAACTAGGTCTCCAAGGTGGAATGGAGGTGGAAATGGTGGGTGGAGAGCACAAATGCAAAGGAAATGCACTAGATGCTCAAGGAGGAGTGATGGAGGCTAGGAGTAGATGTAGGGGAAGCTAACCTACTGTTGTGGCCACCACCTATGTATATATAGGTGGTGGTGGAAGCACTGGGGTAAGTAGGGGTATTGTGGGAAAAAGTGTGAAAAGTGTTAGGTCTTAGGTGGTATCACGGTCGTATTGGGCAACACGACTGTGGTGGAGGAGAATGGTCGTTCTAGTGATGTGTGAAATCATAGGTTGGATGGGTGAAAATGAAGGCTGGTAGCACGGCCATGCTAGGCAACACGGCCATGGTGGTGGCTAGGTAGAACGGTTGTGCTAGGTAGCACTGTCGTGGTGGAGGAGATTCGAGGAGGTCGTTCCCCAAAGCATGCCTATTCTGATCTTCATCTAGCACGGTTGTGTTGGGCAGCACGGCCGTGGTGGGGTCTTCATGGAACAGCCGTGCTGGGTAGCATGACTATTGTAACATCCCTGACCTGGGTTATGAAATAACCCTAGGTGTTTTGCCTAAATATGTAATTAAATCCTTGTGATTATCTTTTGGCATGTAATTAAGTTCCTAAGGAATATACATTTTCATTTCTGTCCTTTTTAAACAATGATTGTAGTATTGTTTGGTAAGACAGTGACCTATGTGCAAATTACCCAGGTAAGGGGTTTAACTTGCAAATTTCACAAGTTAAGATGTTCCTTTGATGATAAGACATCATATGAGTGAATATGATGAGGTAAGATGGATTTCCCAAGCTTGGGCATCAAGATGCAGCTTGTGGAATGATCCTTGTGCTTCAAAACCCTAATTTGGATTAAAGTGCAATTTACCCGAATGTGGGGTGCAACTTATAAAATACACCATCTTGAACATCTTTTATGACTTTTGACATCATTTAGACTAATAATGATGAAGAGGGCACTTCATTTGAATAATTATATAATAATGAACATTTTTGTAATTAAATCACCTAGTATGAGTAAGGAGACCTTTTATATATGTACCTTAGTTTGCATATTGGTTTTCTTTACCCTTGGATCTTGAGATTTGATGGGCTTTGATTAAGTTTTGATAGCTTGAACGTGCCTTAGAAATAAGGAGGGACTTGGATGAGAATTATATGCTTTAGAGGTCCTTATGGTGAAAATTAGCCTAATATATATAAGCACCTTTCTTTCCAAACCAAGCAAACATTTTCCTTCACTTCCTCACTTCTTATCTTTCTCAACCAGCCAAAGCAAAGCTCAGGAGCTCAAGGGGACGACCAACCTGTTCTAGGTAAGAGAACACCACCTTCTAGCTTGGATTCTTGGAGGAAATCGTATTACAAGGTTGAATTGCTAGTTTCTTACTTAGGTTCCTTGTTCTAGCCGACCATCCCCATCTTTTTCTTGAAGAATTGACCTTGGCCAACCTGTGGAGCTCAAGACGCCATTAAAGGCTTGAATCTTGGAAGCTTGGAAGCTCTAGGAACCACGTTTGAGGTGGGTTTTATAACTCTAACCCTTAGCTTTGTTATGCATATCTTTGTTCTTGTTTTCTATGATTAGTTCTTCTTCTACCTCCCTTCTTCCTTTCTCTTTTGCAAGCAAAACGGTGGAGGAACTGACCTGAACAGAGGTTGAGGATGATGGGCATGGATTCCTATGTCACTTTATGAAACGACCTTGAACCCTTTTGGTCCAAACGGGTGCAACTCGTTTAAGGTCAAACGGGTTCAACCCGTTTGATCTCAAACGATCCTGCAAGATCATTTGGATCAAAACGACCCCAATACCATTGCATAGGGTTGACCAAGCGTGGACCATTTGGGTTTTCTGTTCACAATTATGTAGGCTAATGACCCACCAAATTTGAGGGGTTAACTCCAAAGGAATCGTAGGTTGAAGGCCAATCAATTAGGCAATAGAATTGAATTAAGTACTGATTTTTCCAAACTAATTAACTTGAACTTTTGAGCAAACGGGTTCCAACCCGTTTGAATGAGTTGACCAAGTGTTGACCGTTTGGGATACCTGTTCATAATATATTGAGTTTCATTCCTACAAAGAATTGTAATCTAATTCCTAACCAATTAAGAGTTGAAGACACTTCAATAACCTAACCCTAATCGGGTGAAAGTTGCTGATTTCAATATAGATCTTGTTGAGTTTTGGGTTGAAGGACCCAAACGGGTTCCAACCCATTTGGGGGTTCATCCAAACGATCTCACACTCGTTTAGTGACACCCCAAGATCGTTTGGAGGTCTAGGGTTAAAGAAATTTGATGGTTTGAAGGTCCAATTACAATAAGTTGATGAATTGATAAAATTGCTGATTTTAGACCTAATTAGGGTTCAACCCTTATCCAACCGACTTGGTTTTTGGTCAAACTTTGGGAAAACGGTCTCAAGACCGTTTGGAGGTCATCCAAACGATCTCAAGACCGTTTGGGCCAAGTTTGGGCCCAATTGGAGTTCAATTGATGGGTTCAATTACACTTTCTTTCACATTGTTGAAAATTGGTGATTAGCCGATTGGAAACCCTAATTGAGTTAGACTTAATCCTAATTAGCTTTAAATTGAGGGTCAAATTGGAGTCCAATTGATTGAGGCTCATCCTAATTGACTCAATTTGTAAGTGGTTAACATGGCCTTGGCCAATTAAAGGCTTCAACATAGGAAACCCTATTCAATCATAACCTATGTGTCACCTTTTATGTTTATGTGGTTTGAACCCAAGTTAGTCCACACTCGTTTGAGTCCAAACGAGTCCACACTCATTTGAGTCCAAACGAGTCCACACTCATTTAAGCCCAAATGAGTCCACACTCGTTTGACCTCAAACGGGTTCACACTCGTTTGACCTCAAATGGGTTCACACTCGTTTGACCTCAAACGGGTTCACACTCGTTTGACCTCAAACGGGTTCACACCCGTTTATACTCCATTGGGTTCACACCCGTTTAGACTCAAGTGGGTCCACACACGTTTAAGATTAAGTGGGTCCACACTCATTTAAGGCTCAAATGGGTTCTAGGTCAGTTGAGGTTAAACGAGTTCAAGGTCATCTAAGAATCAAATGGGTTGAAGGTTGAAGGTCAAACCCTAAACCAGTTAGAGATTTTCAAGGTTGATTATACTTAATCACTTGAAGGTGTAAATGGTCCAATGATGATCTTATTTAAACCATAATGGTAACTCAAGATATTAAGGGACCAAGTGATTAATGAATTGACCCATGATGATGGTCAATGGTTAAATTACCAAAATGCCCCTGAAAGGTTCAATTGAGTGATACCTTGTTTTAATCAAACCCTAATCACATGATAGTGATGAGTTGACTTGTGTTAATCAATGAGGACTTAACCCAACCTAATCTAGAGTGGTGTAATCACTATCTACTAGTTAGAGGAGAGAGAAAGTACCAATTATAATGGAAACTCAAGTAAAATACCTTCAATATACATGAATGTGCAAGTTTAGGTATGATCCACTTATGTGAGATCATGGAAAACCCTAATTATGATAATTGATGAATCTTAATCTTATCTGAGGTCTTTAATGATGATGTTTCTCATACATGAGGATGTTATGAGATCATTTCACCATGAGGTGAATAGTAAACCCTAATTCTAGGGTGATGACATGTAATGTGAATAGTAAACCCTAATTGATGAAAACCAGGGAAACCTAGATCTTGTATGAGTAGGGAGATACAACTTCTTTAAATGAGTTATTTATTGTTATCAGTTGATTCAACCATGCAGGTTCCTTTATGAGGATGATCATATCCAGGTATGGATGATGATACTATATTCATTGAAAGCATGTTGTTAGCTTTATGAATAGTGATATATCCTGATGCCTTGTTAATAGCATCTTATGAGATTGATAGGCTGTAAGAGCCATGAATACCATCAAGGTCATGCTTTAAGAGATGACTTGTGATGAGAATATTGAGAAATGATAATTGATGAGAGTTAGGCTTGTTACATTTAGTATTATTCCTTCATAGCTGCTATGCTAATGATTAATGTTTGAAAACATGTATGATGATAAAAGAATACTGAAATGTACCTAACTAATCAAGTATAATCATACCATGTAGAGCCCTGATCATAGATCCATCATTGTCAGGAGTTAAATGATGGTGAAATAGGTTTCCTAAGGGGATTCCTGGAGCACATATTTTTGAATATGTGGGGTAATATGGATGTGAATTTCCTTACATCCTAGTGTAGGAATTGATATAGATGTATCTTAATTTATCAATCCTTCACTATGCTTTATGTCGGGGTGATGTAACACTAATCTCCCGAGGAAATCTTTTATACTGCATCGATGAGAGATAAACAAGAAATCTTTCGGTAGAGAAGAGAGTACAGAATGCCACTGTGACTCTAATAGTGAAGTACCAGAATACCCTGGTAAGCTATAGTAGTAGAGACACTAGATGTCCTGCATGTTGATCCTCTTACTGACTGAGGAAGATGAGGTCATAAGAATCCGGCTCTTTTGATGACCTATGTATGATACCGATGTGACTTAATAGTGATCGGTTGGAGTATGAGCGGTATACCTCATCTCCGCAGGGCATAATGATGTTTGTAAAACATAATCAACCGCGTAGCATATCTGCTTAGGTTGAACTACGAGATACATTGGTTGAAGATACATTACTTAGTATACATGTTCTTCATATTCCTTAAATGTTGTAGTTCTAATTGATAACAATCTGCTGTTGATTACCTTAAAGCTTTTATTGCCTATGTTATTCTTGGTTGCTATAATAAAGCTTCTGGCAAAGAGTTATAACTCTCGCTGGGAAAATTATTTAAAATTGTCTCACCTCGTAGATTTCAACTTTTTAGGTGGTCGTCGAGGGCGAAGGAATCAATCTTCAGGTGACCAATATCAGCAGCAGCAGCATCAGGAGCAGCAGTAAATCTCAGGTGGAGATTCAGACTGCTGAGTTGTTTAGTTAGATAGTCAGTCCTATGTGTTCTCTGTACTCTCAGGTCCTTGGAGTCTTTTGGTCTGAGATTTTGGTTTTGAGTTCTTGAGATTTTGTATCATGTTGTATATAATTACTCAAGAAGTAATTATCTGAGATGTAAACAGGTTATCTCCTTTTATGAAAGAAGTTTTTATAGATTTAAGCTCTTATCTCGAAAAGTTTTAATTTCCCATGATTTTTGTCTTCCGTTGTTAATCGAATCGCTTCCGCTAAGTTTATATCGTGGTTTTGGAGATTAGAGCCCACAACTATGGTGGCTGAGTTGTTGAAACTCCAAGATTTGTCAATCAACCTGTTACTTTGTGTAATTTCCAACACGGCCGTTCCTTGGCACCACGGCCATGCTGGGGTCTTCAAGGGATAAAATAGCCTCAAACTTCATTATCAAAGGACTTCTTTGCTTGGAGTCGAATCTTGGCCATTGGGGTAGGTTGAGGGAGCTTTTGGGGCCTTTTTGGACCCCTCCATGGGTGGAGGAACCCTAGGATTCCTTCCTTCTCTCTCTTCCATCCAAAGTATGGTCCATGTTACGACCCCACCTCCCGATAACCCCCAATTAAGGGAGACCGAGAGGTCGAAGCCGCACCCATAACTTTCGGATCAAAGGTTTAGCAATTAACCAAGAATAATTATCAAATTTTAACATGCTATACTGAAAAGCTGTAAGAAATAAATTTTTGCATACCTTTTTGAAAACTTGGATCTCTAAACTTTTATCCACTTAAGGATTCTACTCTAACTAATCCTCCTTGTATTTTACTTCATGTGTTTCACAGTATGACGATTTACTGTTTGTCCTTTTGGCTTATTCCTAAAACGCCGACAAACAAAACGTCGGTCATCCGAAGCTGGTATGTGGGGGAAACAATAATCATGTAAATATGTTAACAATGTAATCATTCAATTAATCATTTAACAACCAAGATTACAATTTAGATATAACTCTGCGATCCAAGAGTACCCTATCCTCTATGTTGTCCCCATTAAACCCCTCATGATCCACCTATAAGTGAACCAATTTCAAGGGTTGAGTCACATGGCACTACTCGTAAGTAGTCCACTCCTTAACTCATGGCAGACTAATGAGTCTCATGGCACTACACGTAGGTGGCCCAGTTTCTAACTCTCGGTAACCTAGACCTTGCTCTAGGATTTCCCCTTTTTTCTTAGCCTTTTCAAAGCAATAGAGGTGGACCCGGATCTAGCCAGTTATATACGCACATTTATAGTGATAATCATAGTCACTTTATGGTTGCATGAAATAAATAAACATCCAACAGTTAATTTCAAGCAACCGATTAAAACTTCGAGAATCGTCGTGAAACTAGAGTGATTATTCATAAGCATAACCACATACCTGATTTGATGAGTCATGCAGATTATTCAACATTTACTTCATGTATATACAATCAAGCCAATCAACAGATCCAAGCAAGTAATTCAATCACATAATTCCTGAAAAGAATATGTACTCTATTTATTACACACTTTATCAAGAATCTACTTTATTGACTTGGATTCACTTTCTAGGGTTTCTAATCCGCATTAAGGTTCCATTAATATTCATTAGGGTTTCTTAGATCAATTTCTCAAACTTTATCTCTTTTAGGTTAACAAACCCTAAAATACTCTTTTCCATTTATATGAACCTTAATTGCTCAACTATTCATTTTAATAGTCTTTTATACCCAAATTGACTTAGGATCATCATATCCCTATTTATTCATGGATTTGAACAATTAAAACAATTAAAAGACATATTCATCTAAATTAGGGTTTTCAAGCACAGTAATGCATAATCATGCACGAAACCCTAAATTAAGCCAATTATATAAAAAGTTCATCTTTTTAGATCCTATTTTCACTTTTATTAACAACAGGTTAATATCAGCTTGAATTATCCAAATAACGTCATTAAGTCCATCTATCATCAAATCGAAGGGTTTTTCCTTAATTAAATCATTAAATATGATAACTTTATGTCCTTTTCAAATTCAAGCACATTTACGCACATGACGCAATTTTACCGTGCGTATAAATGCAAGTGAACGCGTCGAGTAGTACAGGCCTTTGTGAGGCCCGAGTCAAACTCAGGGATACGTGCAATCGTCGAGGACTCCTACTAACTACTCGCGATCAGCCAAGCCGATTAACAAGTTGAAAGTTGTTGTTAAAAATAAAAGAAAAATAAAAAAAACAAAAAAAACAATCAATTAAATGTTGGTTTAATCAATTCAAAAGGGTATCTTTAGGATTGCGGTTTCACCGCGAGTTTTCATTGTATTAAATTCTATTTAGCTACTCAATTTTATCTCTCTATCCGGATAGTGGACTGAAATCAGAATTGCCCACTGTCGTGGTACAATTCACTACCTATGTTTAGGTCGGTTCCACCGTCGTAGTAACCTATACCCTAAACTAGGTGCATTATAAACGACCTCTCGATATCCACCATTAATCTTACACCGCCTTGTTCAAGGGATTTGTCAATTAATGTAAATTCCGTCTCTTTTCAGCCGTTAATTATTCTTTCAAAGCAATTAAGGGCATTAGGTTATTATTATGGTGATCAAGCATAACAATATATTGAGAAAACAAAATTATACCACATATTTAAGAGATAAGATATGAAATACTATTATAAAATTGTCATACAATGAATCCCCGGGCTACTCCCGGTCCTAAAGATAAAGGGGATTAGCCCCGCATGTTCATCTCAAGACAAAGCATGGTAGAGAAAAGGGGAAACATGAGAAAAACGAAATTTAGTGGTGAAACCCCTGAACGGAGAAGGTCCAATCGATCCTTGGCATGGAATCCGTGTTCTACCGCCTCTCGGTGGTGGAATTCATCTTCTTCAGCGTCCGGATCGGCTGGGGGTGTGCTCTCGTGCTCCTTTCTTCTCTCCTTGCTCTCTGGGATGTGTGCAGCAACTAATGACGTGATCCCCCGGTTGGGGGCGCCGTCATTAGGTTAAATTCCCGAGTTAAGTCGCCAAATAATCACCACTGTCCGATTAAGATCATTCTGAATCAAACTCATATCTGATGGTGTCGATACCATCGACGCGGGTCGATGGTATCGACCATGCACTGATCGGCTGGCTTTCTTTCCTTTTCTTCTGTCGCGACTAATACCGACTCGATACCATCGACTCGTGTCGATGGTATCGACATGCATAGGTGTCGGTTTTATCTTTAAGCGTTGTTGTAGCTCCACTAGTCGATAGTATCGACTCTTATGTCGATAGTATCAACTCACTTTCTTCCAGAAACCTGATGGTATCTCGATACCATCGACATCCCTGTCGATAGTATCGACTCTGTTTTGGTTCTTGCGACTGGCAACCTGTGGTCCGGTCAATGGTATCGACCGCCGTCGATGGTATCGACGGTAGTAGATACTTGTTTTCCCTAAAATTCAAACACGAAACCACATAAGTTCACACAACTAATAATATTCTGACAATTAATGCTCAAAATGATAAAATAAAGGGGATTTGACATAAAATAGTAGCAAAGACCAAAGTGGATGAATTATGCAACATTAACCATAAAAATGACTAATAAAAGCATAAAACACATATCAAACAGGTCTATAAATGTGACTCAAAATCATCACATCAAACTCCCCTAAGCTTGAACATTGCTCGCCCTCGAGCAACTAAACCTTAGAATAGAATTGCCAGAGTCAACTAAAGAACAAAACATCACAACAGACATCTCATATGACTCCCACCGGACATTCACATACCGGCCCTCGCTAACCACAGAATGATAATTACCTTGAAGGCGACAGTAATCATCCATAAAAGAAATTGACCTCAAAACTGATGAACACTATCACATAAGGCAGTTAACATAATAAAACTCGCCGGTTCAGACTTGGTGCATCTTGTGATCTCATGTACTATGTTGCTCGCCCTAACTACCATCTACATGGAAGCAGTTCTCCTGATATACCTTAGTGAGGAGAAATTCACGGTGGCCTACCAATCCGAGGAACAGGTGGATGAAGATGGGTGGTTCATGGAAGAAAGTGGAAGTGTTATACAGTTTCAACATGCATAAAACAAAAATGTCCTAAATGATGCAAATGCACATGAAAAACGCCCTAATGCCTAAAATTGGGTGGAATGATGCATGCACTAACCATCCATCTCAAAACAAGATGGACATCTAATTAAGATACATCATGTACTCAATTATCTTGAATTGCAGGTGATATTTTTGTTCCTTTCTCCTTCTTATTCTTCTTGCTTCTACATAACTCTTTTCTTTTTTTTCATTATGCAGATTTTTCAGATTTGTCTCTTTTTTTCTTCTTTTTTTTCAACCCTTATATCCATAATTGATAATGAATATTTTATTGGGCTTATTTTTCTTCATACTCAGAAATTTGCACTATTTAGAAGGTATGGAACAATTTAATTCACCATTAGAGAAAAATTGAGATACATGATATAGTTTATGCATTAAAATTATGAATGCAACTACATGGCATGCACCTAAGGGTAATGTGCAAGTATCACTATTCTACTTTTTTTTTATATGCAAAACATATGGAAATAAATTCAATGCAAGACCTATCTATATGCAATGATGTCAAAGAAGTTAAAATCGTACTTTACTTCCAAATCTTGGTGGATTGTGAAAACAATGAGGTGGACAGATCACAAGACTAGTTGACTGAACCTTTGAAAGATATTATGTGTCCCTCCTTACTGACCTGTGTAGTAGTTAAGAGGTTTCTCTCTCTTACATCCAATTAGAGTCTCATTACCATTTAGTCAGTTTAGGCTCAAACAACCATTTCCGTCCACTTTCATGAATCATTAGGAGTATAGTTGTGAAATTTTGTTTTAAAGTTGACAAAACCAATCATTTTCTAAGTTAGGCGATCAGGGTTGAACAACACTCAAGCTTGCGAAACACTCAAAAATTTTTAGTTTCCCTTACTTTCCCATGCACATGCAACTGAGATGACTCAACATTAAAGACATCCACGATTACACTAGATAGATTGTGGATCCTAAAACAAACTAAGATTTCAGAAAACAAATGACAGGAAACAAAAGCAATAAAACTAAAAACAGAGAAAATAAAAGATAGAACTGTTCCAACTACCCCCCCAAGCTTGAATTCAACTATGGACTCATAGTCAAAAACAAACTCAAAGGTTGGAACAGTGATACTGGTTCACTCTTGTGGTGGAGGCGGGTACTGCGGAGCCGTCGGGTCCCAAGAAGGATACTCCCCCTGGAAGCTTGGATCAAACTGGGCCCTGGGTGGAGGTTGTGGATAACCTCCAAAATAATTTTGGCTCCAATAGTGGTCGTAGAAGGGCTCCTGTTGTGTCTCCATCCGATACAACCGATCGTGTATCTATTGTTGGTTGTCAAGGAGGAGGCGCTCATTCTCGAACATCGCCCTTTGGTTGTCCAGTATCCGATTCGTAGTGTCTTGAATACCGGTATACATCACCATGTGTTGCCACTGCGACTGATGTATATCATGCAGTATAGTATACATGCCATGCATGGAATAGACATCCTCGCTTGGCTGCGAGGGCGGTGGTGGTGGCGGCGTATGCTGGGATGATGAAGATGCACCCAGATGCATCTGAGGATGCTTCTGTGGTGCCACTCGTGCTCGAAGAGGTGTAAATGCCTCCTCTTCCTCCTCAGCCTCGTCGTCATTTCCGTCGTCGCCGCCTTCTTCATCGGAGTCTGCGATGGATATGATTGGCCACCGGAAGTGTTGCGCCCCTTCGATGTTGAAGACCGGATCAGGCAACGAGCATTCCTGATAGGCGTGGTTGACGTGGCAATGCGCATATGCCAAACCATCTCGAAGAAGTAGGAGATTGGACCGGTGCAAATGTTGCAAGTTCACCTTGCTCCTAGTGGATAGAGGAGTGAACGACTGTAAATTCAAGTCGAGGTATGAAGCCAGCTTGGTGATGAGCCCGTCGAAGTGAATCGGCGCTTTCCTCGTACTCCTCTTCACTGCCAATACTCTCTGTAGAAAGAAGGCACCCCAATTGCACTCTTGACGCTTCAGGAGCTTATACAATAAGAAAATATCCGGCTCCTGGAATTTGCTAAGGGATAGATCACCCCTAGCGAACAGTGTCGAACAGAGCATCCGGTGCATTATCCGGACAAAAGGGTGCTCGAAGTCAGCTACCGCAGCATTGTGGTAGCTAACGGACTTCCCCGGCGGCACTGTAACCAGCTCGGCGAAGATCGCGTCGTAGTCGATGCGGTTGTCCGGCCGCCGGTAGTCGTTTGGTGAGTGGTTCCAGTTGAAGATTGCGTTAAACTACTTGAGGGTGATAATGTAGTCGATGTTGTATAGCCGAAATGACACCCGGTCTTTAATCCACTCGTGGTCGGTGGAAATAACGTCGTTGGGCACGACGCAGACATCCAGCGACGCCATGAACTCTGCCACCAACTCATTGTACGTAGGCCACTCACCGAAGAACGACTGGCCATCTTGGTGAAATTCCAGCTCGCCAGGTCTTATGGGTGCGTGGTGGGCCTATCCTTTCAGAACGTAGGCCAAGTTGGCCTGGAACCCCAAGTCGCAAATCATGTTCCGTTCGACATAACGGGTTGGCTCTATCTTCCTCTTTAAGATCTCCTCGTAGATCTTCTTCACCTCTGCGAATGGATGAATCAGTCACGGATGTGAAACTGACGCGGGAGGAGGTGGCACGAACTCTGGGATATCCGCCGGGTTCGCACGTGAAGATGACGCACCCGCTCCGTGCACCATGGTTGCGAGAGAAAAAAGGATTAGAAAGGAGCTCGGTGAAGATTGGAGAATCGAATCTCCGCTCGATGAAGACCTTCGCTCGGTGATGCTCTTCGTCGGGCTTGGACAACTCTGGAACTCGCTCGGCACAAGTTGAGGAAGATTGCACTGAAGGTGTGATGTCATCTGACGTCAATCATCCTCTTAAATAGATGTTGCGGCGCCACTGTTGACCCGTCGATACCATCGACGCGAGTCGATGGTATCGACTCAGGTAGCACAATCCGTACCTCCACTAGTATCGACGGTTGTCGATGGCTGGATTGCGGGTCTCGGATTGCTGACGCGTCGATACTATCGACGCGGGTCGATAGTATCGACCCATCCCCCGGATCGACTTCTTTGTTTGCTGCGATGCCGTTGATCTTTCTCACGGATCGTTGACGTGGCGCGTCGATACTATCGATGTGGGTCGATAGTATCGACCCTCTGATTAGGGCAAATCCTCACGAGGCACGGCCGCCGCCTTTTTCACTTGAATGTGTCGATACCAACGACTGGGCCGTCGATGGTATCGACTTCACTGACACGATTTGTTCTGAAAATCTCCAGAGATCTCGATGGTATCGACTGGCATGTTGATACTATCGACTTGGACTCCGAAATCAGCCTGTAAGTGTGTCGATATTATCGACGAGGCTGTCGATAGTATCGACGCAGTGCGACCCTTGTAGTTGATAACTTGTACCACGATCGATACCATCGACACAAGGGTCGATGGTATCGACCCTGCCTCAGACCTGCACATCACAGAAACGATCACGGTACCTTTTTTTACACTAAAAACTAAGTAAAAACAAATTGAACTATGAATTTAAATGAACTAATCTAAGGTACCAATGGTTGGGTTGCCTCCCAACAAGCGCCCTTATTTAACGTCTTAGGCTAGATGACTTTTGGGCACCTCATGCATCCGAAAGTGAAATGAGTTTGACCTCATTCACCTTCCTCTTGTAATTTTCTCCAAAATACAGCTTTAACCTCTGTCCATTCACCAAAAATGTGGTCTCACCATCACGCACCAAGATTGCGCCGTGTGGTTTGACCTCTTCTACTATGAACGGCCCACTCCATCGGGATTTGAGCTTCCCGGGATGCAACTTCAGTCATGAATTGAACAGCAATACACTATCTCCTTTCTTGAACGTGCGCAACTGGATGTGGCGATCGTGGATTAACTTGGTGCGCTCCTTGTATATCCGTGAGTTATCATATGCCGTCATCTGTAGCTCATCCAACTCATTCAATTCAAGCAATCTCTTCCTCCCCGCTCCATCATAACTCAAGTTGAGCCTTCTAAGCGCCCAATGTGCTTTGTGCTCTAACTCTACCGGTAAGTGACAAGCCCGACCATATTCTAACCTAAAAGGCGTGGTGCCTATAGGTGTTTTGTAAGCTGTCCTGTACACCCACAATGCATCTAGTAGTAGGGCACTCCAATTCTTCCTCGTGGACGCCACCGTACGCTCCAAAATCTTCTTAATTTCGCGATTGGAGACTTCCACCTGTCCTTGAATTTGCGGGTGATATGGGGTACCTATGTTATGTTTTACCCCATATTTCTTCAACAATGCTGAGAACTTGTGATTCTTAAAGTGCGTACCCCCATCAGTGATGATCATTCGGGGCACTCCAAACCTGCAGAAAATATTTTCTTTTACAAATCTGCACACTATAGAAGAATCATTAGTCCTTGTGGGTATTGCTTCTACCCACTTTGACACATAATCTACAGCTAGAAGAATATATAAATTCGAATTTGAGGACACAAAGGGTCCCATGAAATCTATACCCCACAGATCAAATACCTTCACTTCTTGGAACACATTTAGGGGCATCTCCTGTCTCTTTGAAATATTACCTGCTCGTTGGCAAGAGTCACATTGCCTTACATACTCATAGACGTCTCGGAACAAGGTTGGCCAATAAAGGCCACTCTCCAGAACTTTATCTTCCGTATGAGAGCTCGCATGGTGTCCTCCTATAGGTAGTGTGTGGCAATGACGGAGAACGCTCTCGTACTCCACCTCAGGCACACACCTGTGTAGGATACCATCCCTGCATTGCTTAAGAAGAATCGGGTCATCCCAAAAATAATATCGTAAAGAATGGAAAAATCTTTTCTTCTCTTGATATGACCAATCTTCCGAGATGATCCCGCAAGCCAAATAATTCACAATCTCAGTGAACCAAGGGTCTTTCAAATTAACTTTCAAAATCTGTTCATCCGGAAATGTTTCGGTTATGGGTATATGTAAATCTTTTTCATCCACCCTCTCTAACCTAGACAGATGATCCGCCACAACAATTTCAATCCCAGCTTTATCCTTGATTTCGATGTCAAATTCTTGTAAGAGAAAAATCCACCTAATTAATCTAGGCTTTGCGTCTTTTTTCTCCATTAAATATTTAATTGTGGCATGGTCAGTCCAAACGACTACTTTAGATCCAACTAAATATTGCCAAAATTTTTCAAAAGCGAAAACAACGGCGAGTAATTCTTTTTCAGTAGTTGTATAATTTAATTGAGCGTCATTCAAAGTCTTTGAAGCATAGAAAATCACGGCGGGTTTATTGTCCACCCGCTGCCCCAACACGGCTCCTACCACAAAATCAGAAGCGTCACACATGAGTTCGAACGGTTTAGTCCAATCTGGCGTTTGAACAACCGGCGCAGAAATCAGTTTCTCCTTCAACACGTCGAACGCATGTAGACATCTGTCATTGAAATCAAATACAGCGTCTTTCTCAAGCAGTTCGGATAGAGGTTTCACGATTTTTGAAAAATCTTTTATAAACTGACGATAAAATTCGGCATGTCCCAAGAAACTCCTTACCCCTTTAACTGAATTTGGTGGGGGCAATTTGGAAAAAACTTCAATTTTTACCGGATCCACCTCTAAACCTTTGCTAGATACCTTGTGTCCTAGCACTACCCCCTCAGTCACCATCATGTGACATTTTTCCCAGTTGAGGACCAAATGTGTGTCCTCGCAGCGCTGTAAAACTTTGTCTAGATTATAGAGACATTCGTCAAACAATGCACCATACACCGAAAAGTCATCCATAAATACCTCAAGACAGTGTTCTACCATATCAGAAAAGATAGCGAGCATACAACGCTGAAAAGTCGCAGGTGCATTGCATAAACCAAAAGGCATTCGGCGATATGTGAAAGTACCATAGGGGCAAGTGAAAGTAGATTTCTCTTGGTCCAAAGGATCAATTGAAATCTGGTTGTACCCCGAGTACCCGTCAAGAAAACAGAAGTGCGATCGGCCGGCAAGATGCTCTAGAATTTGATCGATTAAAGGTAAAGGAAAGTGATCCTTTCATGTAGCGGCATTCAGACGGCGGTAATAAATACATACTCGCCACTCGGTTACCAATCGAGTGGTGACAGGTTCATTTAAAATATTTTGGGTGACAGTAATTCCCCCCTTTTTAGGGACTACCTGTGTGGGACTCACCCATGTCGAGTCTGATATGGCGTAAATGATACATGCAACAAGAAGTTTAATAACCTCCTTCTTCACAACCTCCATCATGCTTGGATTGAGACGTCGTTGAGGTTGGATCACGGGCTTGGCTCCCTCCTTGAGCCGAATCTTATGCTGACACAATATAGGGGAAATCCCCTTGATATCTACAACAGACCACCCAAAAGCTCCTCGGTGGTTCTTCAGCACTATCAACAATTGTTCCTCCTCTTCCGCACTCAAATAAGCAGAAATGATCACAGGTAACTTGTCTTCCTCAGCTAGAAAGACATATTTGAGATGCGGTGGCAGCGGCTTTAATTCTAACTCCGGCGGGCTGACCAGAGATGATTGAAGCGGCGGGGGAAGTTCACCTAAATCTTCATAATGCCTCGCATAGAAGCATGGAAGCATATGAAGCATTTTTGCGCACTCCTTAAGTGATTTTCTCCGCATCCAATCATTTGTAATATTTACCAAGCACGCCTCCAATGGTAATTCAGGATATGCATCAAAAATAGAAATTGTAATAACATCATCTTCCGTAGACGGCGGAATGTCCTCATCCTCATCATTAGGGAACCCTACAGCTTTACATAGAGATACTACCTTGGTCTGTTCCATTATGTCCACAACCAAAGTTCCATTGTCCACTTTGCTCATCACATGAGCCATGTCCAGAAATGGCTTCCCAAGACAGAGTGAAATATTATTATCCAGATGTTTTACCACACGGCATTGTTCCTTTGCTTTAGACGACACCATACTAGAGGGCATGACCATCTCAAATCGGTCATCTGCTATACCTAAGGTCAAACGACCTCTCCCCATCTCTAAAATCATGTCAGCTGTAGCTTGGAAAGGACGTCCAAGTAATAGCTCGTTGCCATGTTCATCCTGCATCTCCATGACTACAAAATCTGCTGGAAAAACAAATCTGTCCACTTTCGCTAACACATCTTCACAGATTCCATATGGCTTTACCACCGAGTTGTCTACCAATTGAATAGTCATGTTGCTTGGCCGTGACTCCTTCAATCCCAGCTTTTTGAATGTAGAAAGGGGCATCAAGTTGATGCTTGCCCCTGAGTCACATAACGCTTCACCAAATTTGACTTTTCCAATATAACAAGAAATGTTAAAGCAACCTGGATCTTGCCTCTTTGGCGACAAAGTGCCCATGATGAAGGCACTCACTTGCTCTTTGAGCACTACAACCTCTGTATCCGGAATTTTTCTCTTTTTAGTAATGATGTCCTTTAGAAATTTCCCGTAAGACGGGATTTTCTCAATGGCTTCCAATAGAGGGATATTGACTGAAAGCTTCCTGAAACTGCCTAAGAACTTCTTAAATTGCACATCTACCTTCCTTGCCTTAGCACTGTTTGGATACGGGACCGGGACTGCTTGTGCCCTTTGATGCGGTGGCACATAGGGTGTCATTTTCTGAGGTCCTTCCTCCTCTGCAATCGGGTCTTCAGTAGAATCCACAACTATGTCATTGACTGGATCTGTGACCGGTGCGGGCTGCTCCTCATTGGCTTCACCTTCTACTTCAGCTTGTGGTGTGCTTGTCTCCTCGGCCCTTGGATTTAACAATTTCTTGCCACTTCTTAACAAGATTGCCTTTGCCTGCTGGTTTCCCCCTGGAACATTGGTGTTTCCCGGAAAACCTGGATGCGCCGGTTTCTTCAAACTGGCTATCTCTGCTGCCATCTGTGCCATAGATGTCTCAATGGTCCTCATTTGTGCCCCATGGCTCTGAAGTGTTTGCCCAAACTGATTCATTAACTCCCCTTGCTATTTAATTTGCTGGCCGAACGTAGTCATGAGTTCTTGATTTTGCTTTATAACTTGATTGAGCAGCTCTGTTCTCTTATCCTCTGCAGCTGGCTGGGGTTTAGCATCCGAATCCTGCAAGAAGTTGTTAGGATCCTTTCAGGAAAACTTCTTGTCTTTTCTCCATGAATAGTCGTTGTTCCTGTAACCTGGCTGCTGCCTCATAAATTTCACTTGAGCCTCATCCTCGGACTCAGTATCCTCCTTTGCAAGCAATTTCTTTGCGAGAAGATCCATCTTCTCATTCAGTTCCTTTATTGCCTTAGATTCTCCTACTGCACGGACCTGCTCCACGGCGCCTCTTTCGCCCCATGATTGTTTCCTAGCCATGTTCTTTAATATCTCCCAACACCTGGTGTCCGTGTTGTTCAAAAAGAATCTTGACCCAGCTGAATCAAGGTTGCTCCTATCATGCTCGGAGAGAGAAAAATAGAAGATCTTTACCTGTGTTTCTTTATCCAGCCCATGATGCGGGCACCATCTCAGCATGACCTGAAACCTCTCCCAGGTCTCAGAATATGTCTCACCTGCCTGTTGGGTAAAGTTATGGATCTTCCTGATCATGTCGTTGGTCTTCTCAGGAAGAAAGAACCTCTCAAAGAAAACCTCCACCATATGGTCCCAGGACTCCACAAACTCATCATCTAAATTATGTAGCCATTCTCGCGCGGCTCCTGCCAATGAACTCGGGAAAAGCTTAAGATAAAGTGCATCCTGTGGAAACCTGTCGATTTAAACCATGTCACAGTTCTCAACAAACTGACTTATGTGCGCGACGGGGTCCTCATTCTTGAGCCCATGAAAAGAATTGGACTTCACCAGATTTATCAAAGCTGGATCAATCTTATAGGTAGGTATGTTGAGTGCTTGCTTCTTTATAGGCCCTTTTGACGCGGATGCGGAAGAAGCCTTGATCTTCTCCCATATTGTCTGTGGCTCGTCCTCCATCTCTTCTTGTTCCTCGGGTTCAGAATCTATATCCTCTAGATGATCTTGATTGTACCCGTCCTCATCTTCAGGTCCCGTCAGCAGCGGAACCTCTGGTGTGCGACCTGTGTAGTCAGTACTACGCGTCTGCACCATGCACAGTACCTGAAAATGGAAAGATTAAATTTAGTACGGTGCTTGACGATTGAAAATATTTAGAAAATAGATTATGAATTTTTGGAATGATAATAATAAAAAGAATAAAAAGGTGGCCTAGAGTGGCCGCTCACAACACTCGAAGTGCCAACAAATTGCCGTATCCCCAGCAACGGCGCCAAAAACTTGACGCAATTTTACCGTGCGTATAAACGCAAGTGAACGGGTCGAGTAGTACAGGCCTTTGTGAGGCCCGAGTCGAACTCAGGGATACGTGCAATCGTCGAGGACTCCTACTAACTACTCATGATCAGCTAATTCGATTAACAAGTTGAAAGTTGTTGTTAAAAATAAAAGAAAAATAAAAACAAAACAAAAAAACAATCGATTAAATGTTGGTTTAATCAATTCAAAAGGGTATCTTTAGGGTTGCGGTTTCACCGCGAGTTTTCATTGTATTAAATTCTATATAGCTACTCAATTTTATCTCTCTATCTGGGTAGTGGCCTGAAATCAGAATTGCCCACTGTCGTGGTACAATTCACTACCTATGTTTAGGTCGGTTCCACCGTCGTAGTAACCTATACCCTAAACTAGGTGCATTATAAACGACCTCTCGGTATCCACCATTAATCTTACACCGCCTTGTTCAAGGGATTTGTCAATTAATGTAAATTCTGTCTCTTTTCAGCCGTTAATTCTTCTTTCAAAGCAATTAAGGGCATTAGGTTATTATTATGGTGATCAAGCATAACAATATATTGAGAAAATGAAATTATACCACGGATTTAAGAGATAAGATATGAAATACTATTATAAAATTGTCATACAATGAATCCCCGGGCTACTCCCGGTCCTAAAGATAAAGGGGATTAGCCCCGCATGTTCATCTCAAGACAAAGCATGGTAGAGAAAAGGGGAAACATGAGAAAAACGAAATTGAGTGGTGAAACCCCTGAACAGAGAAGGTCCAATCGATCCTTGGCGTGGAATCTGTGTTCTGCCACCTCTCGGTGGTGGAATTCGTCTTCTTCAGCGTCCGGATCGGCTGGGGGCGTGCTCTCGTACTCCATTCTACTCTCCTTGCTCTCTGGGATGTGTGCAACAACTAATGACGTGATCCCCCGGTTGGGGGCGCCGTCATTAGGTTAAATTCCCGAGTTAAGTCGCCAAATAATCACCACCGTCCGATTAAGATCATTCTGAATCAAACTCATATCTGACGGTGTCGATACCATCGACGCGGGTCGATGGTATCGACCATGCACTGATCAGCTGGCTTTCTTTCCTTTTCTTTTGTCGCGACTAATACCGACTCGATACCATCGACTCGTGTCGATGGTATCGACATGCGTAGGCGTCGGTTTTATCTTTAAGCGTCGTTGTAGCTCCACTAGTCCATAGTATCGACTCTTGTGTCGACAATATCGACTCACTTTCTTCCAGCAACCTGATGGTATCTCGATACCATCGACATCCCTGTCGATAGTATCGACTCTGTTCTGGTTCTTGCAGCTGGCAACCTGTGGTCTGGTCGATGGTATCGACCGTCGTCGATGGTATCGACGGTAGCAGATACTTGTTTTCCCTGAAATTCAAACACAAAACCACATAAGTTCACACAACTAATAATATTCTGACAATTAATGCTCAAAATGATAAAATAAAGGGGATTTGACATAAAATAGTAGCAAAGACCAAAGTGGATGAATTATGCAACATTAACCATAAAAATGACTAATAAAAGCATAAAACACATATCAAACAGGTCTATAAATGCGACTCAAAATCATCGCATCAGCACATAAACTCTAAATTAGACTAATCATGTGCAAAGTTCTTCCTTTTTTAACATAATGTACCTTTTTACATTTAACAGGTTAACATCAACTCTAATGATCCATTAAACCCTATTAAACACTTTATTCATTTCAAAATAGGGTTTATTAATCTTTAATTCATTAAAGATGATAAGTTACACTACTTTTCGAATAGAAAGAGGAATTAGCTTCTAATGATATTTTTATTGGATTCCTCTCATTTTTCTGAGCAAAATGCAGATATTATTTGTATGCATCCGAACTACCGATTGTTAGATATGAATTTTGCAAAGATTTACTTACTTGGCCAATCGGATTGTGCCACGTCATGCAATACATGCAACGTTGTTTGATAGAATTAGAATCGAATGACGCTTCTGCCCTTCACTTGAGTGGCCCGTCCTTTGTAAGGCCGAGGGTAGAACCGTCCAATGGCTCTTCGGGCTTCTTCAACCTTGCGCTGCCCGACCTGGCCGCCGATCCCAGCCCTAGCCGTGATTGGGGTAGCCTCTCTCCCCCCTCCTGGACCCAAAGCGCACCGTGGACTGCCTTCCTGCCACTGACCCTCTCTATCGCAGTCACCCTAGCTCCGAGTCGTGGCCCAGATGGCCGCGTGCTGGGCGCCGAACCTGCAACTAAGGCTTTGCTGCAGCTGCTTGTGGGATTTCTTGCCACCTCTTCCAAGCATGAAACCCACTGGAAAGGTCGCCCTACCTCCGCCACATGCTGCCGTTCTTGGGGCACCGCCCCGCTCGCGACCAACATAGTTGATCTGGGCTGCGTAGATCTGCAACCCTTAGCCAGAGTTCTAGCCGTGCGGCTGCTGCTGCACCCGAGCTAGTGCGCGGTCGTACTAGCAAGGCATCTTCCTCGTACCATGGAGCAAACAAACTACCATAGCAATTCCCTCTAGTTGCCTTGTGGCTCTACATTCTCGATGCTCCTCTCTGTTAGGGTTTTTATGAAGAAGATGAAGTAGAAGAAGTAGAAGAGAAGGATGGCTACGTGGGAAACCCTTGAAAACCATCCCTGGGCTTTACCCCTTATATAGGGGAATTCAACGAAGCCCTAGGATGACTTTCCTTAAAGAAACGAAGTCCCTCTTCTAATAGGAATCGTTTTCCTTCAAAGAGAAGCAATTCTTCTCTCTCTTCTTTATCCTTGGTTTTTCTCTATTATATGGATATTAGAAAATTCGAAATTCCCCTTCTCTTATTCCCTTTATTCTTGCTTTTTAATCCATTTATCATGAAATCCTATTTTCCTTTATAGAAAATATCATCTTTTTAAACAATACCACCTAATTCATTAATAATGTAACACATTATCCTCTTATTTTGCCTTTTTAGCATTTTCTCTTTCTTTCCTCTTTATTGGGACTCCTTGGATCCCAAGACACTCCATTATTTCAAAATTCTTTTTTTATTGGATACTTACTATCCTTCTAGATGCATCATTATGCATTATTTCACATTATCTTGTTTATTTCTCACTTAAAATAACTCTTTTTGAGGTTTTCTCTTTATTTCTCTTTTATTTTCGTCATTGACATTCCTTTTACTATTAGAAACCTCATGGATACGAAATTTCACCAAGAAATCTCATTTATGCTTCTTTCCACTCATTTTCCACCTTTTATCATTATTTTCAATTTCTTTCTTAATAAAGAAATACTTAATTAAACTTTTCTTTTCTTATTGCCTTCTCTATGCAACTTTGGACTCCTTGGAACCCAAGGAACCCAAGAGGCACGAAATCCTCTTTGGATTTACCTTCTAGAGGTTTCTACATATTTCTTTTCTTAAAAAAATTCAATTATCCATTTACTAATTGAATTTCCTTGTTATTTGGGCCCAATAGCCAATAAAGCCCACAACACAAACATCAAGGCTATTGTAAACGAAATCCATTTATTTGAAGCAAATTATATCATTATTTGTTCAAATATCTTTTATATGAGAAATTACATTTCTCACCAAATGAACCCAAAAATTGGGGTTGTAACATCCTTCCCCTCTTATAGGAATTTTGTCCTCAAAATTCTGTCAAGCAAACAAACAATTCAGGACAAGACTTTTCCATGTCCATCATTGGCCCCTACATGGCTTTACCATACTCATGGCACTTCCACAGAACCTTTATCATCAGATATTCTTTTCTCTAAGTTCTTTCATCCCGGCGTCTATAAACTGCACAGGTGACTCAGGCCATGTCAGCCTCCCTTGGGGCTCACTAGGTTCATTTCTCAGCACATGGTCGGGGTACCTCACATAGTGCTCTAAATTGGACACATGGAACTCATCACACATTACTTTATCCTGAGGGGTAAGGTCAAACTTAACCTTCTCCACCAAACCATGTCAAAAGAACCCATGCATTGGGGACTCAGCTCTCTTAGTTATAACTTAGAGGGGTCGGATTTTTATGTCACATATTCTCCCACAGTGGACTGCATGTCAGTCTACTTTGCATCTGCTCATGACTTTCGTCATCTCTAGGCTCCTTTCAGCCATTACATGATCAAAGCGACTTCATCTACACACACTGTGGTCCTTTTCTAACCATCATGTGGTCCTTTCACCAACATCACCTTACTGAAGTGGTGACCGACACAACCTCCCTTACAGAGCTTCTTATAAACCCGATACTGGCTATGGTGGTCATTGTCACATCTTTCATAGGACAAGAACTGTCCCCAGATATCACCCTGAACGAGCCCACATGCTCTCATCATACCTCTTTAGTCTGGATTATACTAACCATTAGTTAGGGGTGATAAACTGTACTATTATTGAGTTCTTCATGTACCTACTTTCACCTTATGGAAGTGAACCTTTAAGTCATACTCATGAACTTTTGAACTCGCATCATGGTGTAGTTGAACCATCTCTCTCATATGTGGTTCAACCCGATCTGTCCCTTGACAGTACTCTTTCTTTCTTATGTCATCTGGGTAAGGCGATCTACCATAATCCATATTGCATCTCGACCTTCCTTGGTCTAGGGGAGACCTATCACAACATCCATAGTGATGAACTCCCATTCCCTCTCAGGGACTCTGTTGTCCTCTACATCGATACACTGGGTTACTGGGGTTCGTCCTTTACCTCCTGGCTTTCATGGCCATAAACCACATGCTACTTCATCTTAAGCATCCAAAGTGCTATTTCCATTTACCACGGTGTATGGTGATCTTCGATCATGATTTCCTGTATGTCATGATTCTTCAAGGTTGATTCCTCCAAAACCCTAAACCACTCTAGTAGGGGTTTCATCACCTTCTTTTCCAAAGAAGTGCATCTGAGGTTCTACCACCATCCTTTCATTGCATCAAGGACTAGACTGGCTAACCAAACAACCCTTAACTTTTCAACGAATCTTGTTACATCTGAGTATTATCCAAACACCTCTCCTTTTCAAACTTAGGGTTAGCCAAACAACCTCTTCTAGCTTCTTAGTCAAACAAGTCAGATGTATCTCAACCAGAGCATCCATTACCACTTCACATCCTTAGGTATTAGGTAACGTTGAAGACATACACTTCCAAGTATTTCACTTATCATCTCACCTCAACCTCTATGTCTATCTTCCATTAATAACACTCTCTAATTTCATCATCATGGTGATCAACTCAACCTAGTATAACTTGTAAGTTCTACATAGCTCATGATAAAAACTTCCTCATAAGGTGACTACCTCATTCCTCTTAGTGTTTGCAAACCATCCATGTATCTTTCACTTTACCAGGGTAGGTTATCTTCTCTATCCCCATTTCTCGTGGCAACATCCCAACCTACATCATCTCTTATCCTTGGTGTGTGGCATGTGTAATGTCCTATCTCTCACTCTCATAATAGGAGGAAATAAGCATTTGGCTGCAGTCCAAAAACAGAGTTCTTTCTGTTCCAAGAGTAGGAATGGTACATCCCACCTTGCCAGTGCACCTTTAAATCTAAGTTGCAACGTGCCACATATGTCTCTACATCACAGACATCATGATATCAAACTAGTCTTGAACCTACTGAGGTTTATATCCTTGGTCATCTCCTCTAGGTCTATAGGGTACCGGCTCTTTTGGGGTCATCCCTCTTCCCTCATGCATCAAGAGAGTGCCCTACTCATCTTCCCTTTGGGTCCCATGAGTTCATGAAGGTGATCAATCTCCTAACCCATGGCCCTTAGACAATGATAGTTGTTACCTCCCGACCCTATGGTCATGTGCAACTGGGGAATTAGGCAACTCCTACTTCCATCGGTCTTATCCCTACCTGACCCTAGGATAGACTTAGGATTCTCCATTATAGTACATGTTCACTTAGAACCTTACCCAAAACTTCATCATCTCTCGTTCTGCATTCATGGGCTAGCTTTCATCCTTTCATAGGGATCATGGAAACCTGCCTACCTTGGTCAAGCCCCATACTAGTTACCTCCATGGTAACACATTCATATGCAATTAGAGATGGATATCTATGGGTCTACAGATTCATTATCATGCCATGTACTCTTCACCTCACTTCTCAAGATCCTATGAAACCTCCTCAGGTTATCCCAAACTGGTGTACTCCCTTTAAAAGGGTCCCTCTCCCAGGATGGGAGATTAACTATCTCTTGACAACAATGTCATAAAAGCTCTTAGGTCTAGGGTTTACATCCACATGAGCTTTCTTAACCCTAGCAAGCTATTAAGGCACAAGCAGATCACCTACTGTACCATGCTAGGTCATACTTGTCCTCTTTCCTCGATGCTGGATCAAGATCATACCTTCCTTTATCATCAACCTAGTTGTTAGTGGTTCATCAAACATACCTTAAACTTAAGGGGCTTCCCTTTTTCCTTTATACATGAGGTGTACCATGCTCAAAACTATAGCAACTTAATTCTCGTCATGAGCATTAGGTATTTAGGTATACTACTTCCCCTCTTAGGCCTAGGAACCCTAGGTTCACTTTTAGGTGTTCAGCTGCATGCTCTATCTCTTAACCATGAACCAAACATGTATAGGGTATGACATGCACTTCCTGTCATCCTTCTACTCGAGCAAACACATCAGGGTTGAGTCCTCCCCAAGGACAACCCACAAGGTACAAGGCCTCACAACCTGTTACTAAACCTCTTTCAGTCCACAGGCACATAGGTACCAGGAGCATCATCCTCAACTCCCCACTGTTCCTCATATCACAAGGTTTAGGTTTACGACCTTCTTGCACGGTGTCCTTCTCTCTCTTTAACCCCACAACCAACCTCACCATTAGAGGTCCTCTCGTCATGAAGGATCAACCTCGAAAGCATGCCCTTACCTGGATGAAGCCTATGTTCAACTTATGTTCGCCCAAGGTTATCCATAGTTCTTTATGCTTATTTCATAAGTCATCCTTCATACTCTCATAGTCAAGGTTTCAACCCTTTTCTCACACTACTAACGTACCCTGTATACTATGCCCTACTTGCATAAGCCCATAGGGTTTCTAAGGTCCTTTACTAACATTATCATCTAAGGAGCTATCCTTTACCCTAACATGCACGACCCTTCCCAAGGTTGGGTTGCCAAAGGTGCTAGGTCACCCATGGATCATATCGAATTCCAAAGGCATGTCCTTTCAAACACCTGGTCTAACTCATCTCTCTCTAACCTTCACTTAGGGTTAGGGCTAGCATCATCCTCAGAGGATGTGCCAGGTCTCTACTTGCAATGGAGATCTCTATCTCCAAGACTAACTTATCCTCCTGACAAGAAGGTCTAGCCTCAGGTCTCTTCTGAGGACATGACAACTTATGTCATACGACCTAAGCATGTATCTATTCTTTGATTTGTGCTTAATCTATTAATCTTATGTCCATGACATCTTATTTACATGCTTTTCATTAATTTGGTGGAGGATTCCATAAACCTTATTAACCTTACCCATACCTCAAGAGGGTGAGGAGAAGAAAGAAACCCCTAATCCTTCAGGTCCTTAACAGAATTTTGTGATGAGAAGGGATGAATAAGATGAGAAAGTCCTAAAGGTATCTTATTTCGATTCATACCCTAAGACTTTGGCCAAGCAGTCACACGGATCCGGGAGTCCTCGTATTCTGACTAGCGGTGTGGAGGAAAATATTGCCAGCCCCCGGTCATGATCCTTTTCTAAACAACTCTGTCTTTCGGATAATCCTCTAATAACTCCCTTGGGTTCTATGGAGTTTGTAAAATTTAATAATTATTAATGGTTAACTGAGGAACCTAAGCTCTGATACCAAATGTTACGACCCCACCTCCCGATAACCCCCAATTAAGGGAGACCGAGAGGTCGAAGCCGCACCCATAACTTCTGGATCAAAGGTTCAGCAATTAACCAAGAATAATTATCAAATTTTAACATACTATACTGAAAAGTTGTAAGAAATAAATTTTTGCATACCTTTTTGAAAACATGGATCTCTAAACTTTTATCCACTTAAGGATTCTACTCTACCTAATCCTCCTTGTATTTTACTTCATGTGTTTCACAATATGACGATTTACTGTTTGTCCTTTTAGCTTATTCCTAAAACGCTGACAAACAAAACGCCGGTCAGCCGAAGCTGGTATGTGGGGGAAACAATAATCATGTAAATATGTTAACAATGTAATCATTCAATTAATCATTTAACAACCAAGATTACATTTTAGATATAACTCCTCGATCCAAGAGTACCCTATCCTCTATGTTGTCCCCATTAAACCCCTCATGATCCACCTATAAGTGAACCAATTTCTAGGGTTGAGTCACATGGCACTACTCGTAAGTAGTCCACTCCTTAACTCATGGCAGGATAATGAGTCTCATGGCACTACACGTAGGTAGCCCAATTTCTAACTCTCAGTAACCTAGACCTTGCTCTAGGATTTCCCCTTTTTTCTTAGCCTTTTCAAAGCAATAGAGGTGGACCCAGATCTAGCTAGTTATATACGCACATTTATAGTGATAATCATAGTCACGTTATAGTTGCATGAAATAAATAAACATCCAATAGTTAATTTCAAGCAACCGGTTAAAACTTCGGGAATCGCCGTGAAACTAGAGTGATTATTCATAAGCGTAACCACATACCTGATTTGATGAGTCATGCAGATTATTCAACATTTACTTCATGTATATACAATCAAGCCAATCAACAGATCCAAGCAAGTAATTCAATCACATAATTCCTGAAAAGAATATGTACTCTATTTATTACACACTTTATCAAGAATCTACTTTATTGACTTGGATTCACTTTCTAGGATTTCTAATCCGCATTAAGGTTCCATTAATATTCATTAGGGTTTCTTAGATCAATTTCTCAAACTTTATCTCTTTTAGGTTAACAAACCCTAAAATACTCTTTTCCATTTATATGAACCTTAATTTCTCAACTATTCATTTTAATAGTCTTTTATACCCAAATTGACTTAGGATCATCATATCCCTATTTATTCATGGATTTGAACAATTAAAACAATTAAAATACATATTCATCTAAATTAGGGTTTTCAAGCTCATTAATGCATAATCATGCACGAAACCCTAAATTAAGCCAATTATATAAAAAGATCATCTTTTTAGATCCTATTTTCACTTTTATTAACAACAAGTTAATATTAGCTTGAATTATCCAAATAACGTCATTAAGTCCATCTATCATCAAATCTAAGGGTTTTTCCTTAATTAAATCATTAAATATGATAACTTTATGTCCTTTTCAAATTCAAGCACATTTACGCACATAAACTCTAAATTAGACTAATCATGTGCAAAGTTCTTCCTTTTTGAACATAATGTACCTTTTTACATTTAACAGGTTAACATCAACTCTAATGATCCATTAAACCCTATTAAACACTTTATTCATTTCAAAATAGGGTTTATTAATCTTTAATTCATTAAAGATGATAATTTACACTACTTTTCGAATAGAAAGAGGAATCAGCTTCTAATGATATTTTTATTGGATTCCTCTCATTTTTCTGAGCAAAACTCATATATTATTTGTATGCATCCGAACTACCGATTGTTAGATATGAATTTTGCAAAGATTTACTTACTTGGCCAATCGGATTGCGCCACGTCATGCAATACATGCAACGTTGTTTGATACAATTAGAATCGAATGACGCTTTTGCCCTTCACTTGAGTGGCCCGTCCTTTGTAAGGCCGAGGGTATAACCATCCAATGGCTCTTCGGGCTTCTTCAACCTTGCGCTGCCCGACCTGGCCGCCGATCCCATCCCTAGCCGTGATTGGGGTAGCCTCTCTCCCCCCTCCTGGACCCAAAGCGCACCGTGGACTGCCTTCCTGCCTCCGACCATCTCTATCGCAGTCGCCCTAGCTCCGAGCCGTGGCCCAGATGGCCGTGTGCTGGGCACCGAACCTGCAACTAAGGTTGTGCTGCAGCTGCTTGCGGGATTTCTTGCCACCTCTTCCAAGCATGAAACCCACTGGAAAGGTCGCCCTACCTCCGCCACATGCTGTCGTTCTTGGGGCACCGCCCCGCTCGCGACCAACATAGATGATCTGGGCTGCACGGATCTGCAACCCTTGGCCGGAGTTGCAGTCGTGCGGCTGCTGCTGCGCCCGAGCTAGTGCGCGGCCGTACTAGCAAGGCCTCTTCCTCGTACCACGGAGCAAACAAACTACCATAGCAATTCCCTCTAGCCGCCTCGTGGCTCTACGTTCTCGATACTCCTCTCTGTTAGGGTTTTTATTAAGAAGATGAAGTAGAAGAAGTAGAAGAGAAGGATGGCTGTGTGGGAAACCCTTGAAAACCGTCCCTGGGCTTTACCCCTTATATAGGGGAAGTCAACGAAGCCCTAGGATGACTTTCCTTAAAGAAACGAAGTCGCTCTTCTAATAGGAATCATTTTCCTTCAAAGAGAAGCAATTCTTCTCTCTCTTCTTTATCCTTGGTTTTTCTCTATTATATGGATATTAGGAAATTCGAAATTCCCCTTCTCTTATTCCCTTTATTCTTGCTTTTTAATCCATTGATCACGAAATCCTATTTTCCTTTATAGAAAATATCATGTTTTTAAACAATACCACCTAATTCATTAATAATGTAACACATTATCCTCTTATTTTGCCTTTTTAGCATTTTCTCTTTCTTTCCTCTTTATTGGGACTCCTTGGATCCCAAGACACTCCATTATTTCGAAATTCTTTTTTTATTGGATACTTACTATCCTTCTAGATGCATCATTATGCATTATTTCACATTATCTTGTTTATTTCTCACTTAAAATAACTCTTTTTGAGGTTTTCTCTTTATTTCTCTGTTATTTTCGTCATTGACATTCCTTTTACTATTAGCAACCTCATGGATACGAAATTTCACCAAGAAATCTCATTTATGCTTCTTTCCACTCATTTTCCACCTTTTATCATTATTTTCAATTTCTTTCTTAATAAAGAAATACTTAATTAAACTTTTCTTTTCTTATTGCCTTCTCTATGCAACTTTGGACACCTTGGAACCCAAGGAACCCAAGAGGCACGAAATCCTCTTTGGATTTACCTTCTAGAGGATTCTACATTTTTTTTAAATTGGTGATTCATTCATCCCATCGCCTGGGCTTGAACTCATGACCTCTCGGTCTTACATCATCACTTTTACCACTACGGTGCCACTTCATTGGCAGAGGTTTCTACATATTTCTTTTCTTAAAAAAAATTCAATTATCCATTTACTAATTGAATTTCCTTGTTATTTGGGCCCAATAGCCAATAAAGCCCACAACACAAACATCAAGGCTATTGTAAACGAAATCCATTTATTTGAAGCAAATTATATCATTATTTGTTCAAATATCTTTTATATGAGAAATTACATTTCTCACCAAATGAACCCAAAAATTGGGGTTGTAACAGTCCAAGTACCTGAAAATAATGCAAAGAACGTGCATAAGAGCATTTAGCAATGATAAACATATTGGGGAAATTAACTTGCAATCTACTTTGTTTAGATGTGATAAAATCACAAAAAGGCACAAGTTGTAGCCCTAAAATAGGGCTACATCACCACCCCAAACTTAAAACATACTTGTCCTCAAGTATGCCCCAACTCAATCTCTCTTTTCAGGTTCTTTTCAACAAAAATGAATGACAAATGCATAGCAACAGATAATTATTGAATACATGGTCTTGGGAGTGACTATGTGCATGTGCTTCACCTATCTCCTCTCCTCTTTCACAATCCAATCATGAAAAGAGCACAAAGCATATGAACTTCAAATATAGTGCATAGAATACACAATTTATCCATATTTCTTCCATAAAGTCCCGGGTAAACTATTTCATGATGGTGTTAATCAAGGATGACTAGGAGTATTTTTTCACTTTCACGCATTCGATCTTATGTTTCAAATCACACCAAATGACCCACGTGGCTGCGGAAAAGGGAAAAATGAGCTAGGTTTTATGTTTCCTAGATCAATAGGTATGAAAGTGGAAGAAAGGGTTGCGATGAGATTTTGGAGTGTTTTTACACACTCTTCTTTTCTTTATTTGTATGCTCTTAAACAGGAGCATCCTTTTATTTTGTTTTTGCTTTTTTTTTCCTTTTCTTTCCCTTGGTGTAGATAGGGCATATGGTGGATAGAGTGAAGCGATGAGATAAAGATATGGCCACCCCAAACTTTTGGAGGTGGCTAAGGCTGATTATGTGCACTAGGGCATCTTTTTATGAGGCAAAGGGGTATGAAGATAGTGAAAGAATAATCAAATCAAAGAGGGGTCCTTGGTATGATTTTCCACATAAGACATCTTGCATGAAAATTAATCCAATACTTCATCCTAGATATCACACCACATGAATGAACAAGATGAAATTGATATATCAATCAAGTAATTTCACAAACACTAAGCGTTCAAAGTTTGCTCAATTCACAATTCAACCAAAACATTCACAAACTTAAGAGAGGTGGTGCACATGTAAAAAGTCAACAAACAAGACCATATATCAATAAGATCTAAGAAAGTAGCATGCATTTGTCAAAGGTTTAAAAACATTTCATTTCAAACAGTGGAGATTAAGTCAAAACATACCTTTAGGGCAAGAACATTCGAGTTTGGGTAAAATTGGCCAAAATGGTGCCAATTTGCATTAAATCACATCTAAACCTACTTTAGGGAAATTTAAAACATAAAGCAGCAAATCCTAGTTAAAATGCATAAGAAATTACCAAAAAGTACATGAGAATCCAATGCATGGTATGGAATAGAAAAAGAGCAAAAATTTTGAAAAATTACAAGAAAATGCATGAAATTAAACTACATGTATGCATGAATGCAATAAAACACACAAGGTCAAGATAGACAAGTATGAAGGTTAGTCAAATTGTTTGATCATCTTGCAAAAATTTAGCACAAGGTACATAGATAAAAATGTGGTGAACGAAGGGCTTACCGCCCTACCTCAGAAAGTTTGGTGTGTCTGAGCCAGAGACATACACACTAGCCAACTAAGGGTAGCTAGATACACTCCACGGGACTCGAACACACGTGTAGGGTTTACTTTCAAAATTTATATTGGACCTAACCAAGTTGATCACAAAACCAAACAGGTCACCCACAAGTGCACGAGGTACTATTGTAGTATAGGTGATTGGCAAGAATAAGGATCGGTCCTCAGGGATAGAGGGCACTAGAGCTAGGGTAGTGTTTTCTATGTTCCTAATGTGGAGATTAGGGTTTAAGGGTTTTAAAAGGGGTTTGTTTGTTGATTAATCTAGGTGGAAAACTAAGAAAGGAAGAATTAAACCTAAGTTATCTTGAACAAGAAAATTTAGCAAACTAGGTTAACAAGCTAACTAAGCAAGGGCAAGAGTAAGCTACACTGAACTATCAAGGCAAGAGGAAATTAAGAGCTAAACTAACCACTAGCAAGAGTAAAAACCTAAGTTAACGCTAAAGAGCAAAACTAAGCAATTAACTAGATTAAGTAAAAGCGACTAAACTAGACTAGCATGAACAAGCAAGCATAGCAAGATGGGTCTTAAGCAAGATGATTAGGGTAGGTGGTCCATTTGGGGGATGTGGTTTGATATTAATTGGGGGATATAAACATAGCAAGCAACCATCACAATTCTATCTAGATTACCAAACCAAACAACAAGGCAAGTGCTAGTAGAATATACCCTATACTACTAGTTCGGCAACTAGGGTTAGGTGTAATTATAGTAGGACTTGTCAAGTCTAGGTTTCTAGGGTAAGTGGTATTAGGTCAATTGAGAGCCAAGGGTAGAGATGGGAGTAGAGATGATGATATTTGACCTCATTCCACTAGGCATTCTAGCCTTTAGAAAGCCCTAGGTAATTGCACTAATCACACTTACACTAGCTACTTAGATCTCACACTCACTTGTAGGAGGAGGGATGTGTATGTAGGAACAAAGAGGGCTAGCTAGGGATCCACTAATTGGACCTAGGAGCCATTCATAAGATTGCCACATACACTCCAAGTCCTCCTAGAAGCTAAGTGTCATCAAACATCTCAAAGCAAGCAATTTATGTTATAAGCACAAACCACATGCAATAAAATAGGAAATGAGATAGAAGTAAGAGGCAATCATCATAGATAGAAATTATGTTCATTACAAGCTATATTCCCCCAACATGGTATCAAAGTCACATTTTAACCCCAAACAACTCACCACTAGGGGCTTAGCTACACATAGTCAAAGAAATGGCAAAAGAGAGGGGAAGAAGAGGAAGAAATGCCATGGAGCTCGGGGAAGTAGCCTTCTTCTTCACCTCCTTGCTGCTGGGGACGTCCTCTCTCCTCCAAGGGTGCAGGTGAGCATGAAGATATGGGGGATTATGGATGTAAACCTAGAAAACTAGGTCTCTAAGGTGGAATGGAGGTGGAAATGGTGGATGGAGAGCACAAATGCAAAGGAAATGCACTAGATGCTCAAGGAGGAGTGATGGAGGCTAGGAGCAGTTGTAGGGGAAGCTAACCTAGTGTTGTGGCCACCACCTATGTATATATAGGTGATGGTGGAAGCACTAGGGTAAGTAGGGGTATTGTGGGGAAAATAGTGTGAAAAGTGTTAGGTTTTAGGTGGTATCACGGTCGTACTGGGCAGCACGACCGTGGTGGGCAGAGGTGAGAATGGTCGTGGTGGAGAAGAATGGTCGTTCTAGTAAAGTGTGAAATCACAGGTTGGATGGGTGAAAATGAAGGATGGTAGGACGGTTATGCTGGGCATCACGACTGTGGTGGTGGCTAGGTAGAACGACTATGTTGGGCAACACAGCCGTGGTGGAGGAGTTTCGAGGAGGTCGTTCCCTAGAGCATGTCCATTCTGATCTTCATCTAGCACGGTCATGTTGGGTAGCACGGCCGTGCTGGGTAGCATGGTCATGGTGGTTGAGTTGTTGAAACTTCAAGATTTGTCAATCAACCTATAACTTTGTGTAATTGCCAACACGACCGTTCCTTGGCACCACGACCACGCTGGGTCTTCAAGGGCTAAAATAGCCTCAAACTTCTTTATCAAAGGACTTCTTTGCTTGGAGTCGAATCTTGGCCATTGGGGTAGGTTGAGGGAGCTTTTAGGGCCTTTTTGGACCCCTCCATGGGTGGAGGAACCCTAGGACTCCTTCCTTCTCTCTCTTCCATCCAAAATATGGTCCAAGTACCTGAAAATAACTCAAAGAACGTCCATAAGAACATTTGGCGATGATAAACATATTGGGGAAATTAACTTGCAATCTACTTTGTTTAGATGTGAAAAAAGCACAAAAAGGCACAAGATGGATCCCTAAAATAGGGCTACATCACCACCCTAAACTTAAAACATACTTGTCCTCAAGTATGCCCCAACTCAATCTCTCTTTTCAGGTTCTTTTCAACAAAAACAAATGACAAATGCATAGCAACAGATAATTATTGAATACATGGTCTTGGGAGTGACTAAGTGCATGTGCTTCACCTCTCTCCTCTCCTCTTTTGCAATCCAATCATGAAAAGAGCACAAAGCATATGAACTTCAAATATAGCGCATAGAATACACAAGTTATCCATATTTCTTCCATAAAGTTCTAGGTAAACCGTTTCATGATGGTGTTAATCAAGGATGACTAGGAGTATTGTTTCACTTTCATGCATTCGATCTTATGTTTTAAATCACACCAAACGACCCATGTGGCTGCGGAAAAGGGAAAAATGAGCTAGGTTTGATGTTTCCTAGCTCAATAGGTATGAAAGTGGAAGAAAGGGTTGTGGTGAGATTTTGGAGTGTTTTTACACACTCTTCTTTTCTTTATTTGAATGCTCTTAAATAGGAGCATCCTTTTATTTTGTTTTTGTTTTTGCTTTTCTTTTTTTTCTTTTCTTGCCCTTGGTGTATATAGGGCATATGGTGGATAGAGTGAAGCGAGGAGATAAAGATATAGCCACCCCAAACTTTTGGAGGTGGCCAAGGTTGATTATGTGCACTAGGGCATCTTTTTATGAGGTGGAGGGGTATGAAGATGGTGAAAGAATAGTCGGATCAAAGAGGGGTCCTTGGTATGATTTTCCACATAAGACATCCTGCATGAAAATTAATCCAATACTTCATCCTAGATATCACACCACATGAATGAACAAGATGAAATTGATATATCAATCAAGTAATTCCACAAACACTTAGCGTTCAAAGCTTGCTCAACTCACAATTCAACCAAAACATTCACAAACTTAAGAGAGGTGGTGCGCATGTAAAAATTCAACAAACAAGACCATATATCAATAAGATCTAAGAAAGTAGCATGCATTTGTCAAATGTTTAAAAACATTTCATTTCAAACAATATAGATTAAGTCAAAACATACTTTTAGGGCAAGAACATTCGAGTTTTGTAAAAATTGGCCAAAATGGTGCCAATTTGCATTAAATCACATCTAAACCTACTTTAGGGAAATTTAAAACATAAAGCAGCAAATCCTAGTTAAAATGCACAAGAAATTACCAAAAACTACATGAGAATGCAATGCATGGTATGGAATAGCTAAAAGAGAGAAAAAAATGAAAAATTACAAGCAAATGGAGAAAATTAAACTATATGTATGCATGAATGCAAGCAAACACACAAGGTCAAGATAGACAAGTATGAAGGTTAGTCAAATTGTTTGATCATCTTGCAAAAAATTAGCACAAGGTACATAGATAAAAATGTGGTGAACGAAGGGCTTACCGCCCTACCACCCCAAACTTTTAAATCATGTTGTCCTCGGCATGAATTAGAAGTTTATAATAGTAGGGTAATGGGCATGGAGTTGTGAAAGACAACCACCAAGAGATGGAGTGATCAAAGTAGCACCAAGTGGGAAGGGTAAGACCACCACAACCATGTTGAGCAACATGGTCATTCTATCTTACCCGTCACACGTCTGTGCTGGGTGGCACGGTTGTTATGTACTCCTTCCTACAACTCCTCTATTGATTTGCAATCTTCTCTCCAACTGTGATCTTCTCCTTGGCTAGACCCTTTTTGCATCATCTTTTCTTCCTTGTACATGTACTAACATGATTCACAAATAGAAAAACTATCAAGTATAGTGTGTGTGTGTGTGTTTTGTGTGGAAAAGAAAGCAAAAATATCAAAAAGACAAGGTTTGAGAATCTCAAACCACGTGGGTTGCCTCCCACTAGTGCTAAATTTAGAGCCTTCAGCAAGGCTTTTTGTACCTCCATCAATCAACCATTGTAAAAGCAAAATGTTTTCTTCCTCATCATACACAATCCTCTCAAATGCCTTCATTGTCTCCCAAGGGTTATGTGAGTTTCTCAAGTGTCTTTCTTCATTTGTCTCTCCTCCGGGGTCATAATTATAGGTCCCAAAGTAAGAATCCTCATCAACAAAAAAATTTAGCTCATTTAAGATGAACTCCTTAGGCATCTTCCCTCTTGTCTTCTTCTTGAAGGTGAAAACACCCTTATGGAACCTTACATAAGTTGGACTTTTCTTGATGATGGAAAGCAATGAGGTGTTTTCCTTAGTCAATCTTAAGACCTTCGAGCTTTGCATGCCACACTTTTGCCTTCCCTTGAGGAATGGGTCTTCATAGGTATCAACGAGAGGGGTTTCCATCTTGTTGGACACTTTCAATCCTAAAAATATCACATTGGGATGTCTTGGATCAGCAATGGGAGAACTTGGTGGTGTCATCTCAAAGGAAGATGGGGCATAAGGTTTTATCTTCTCAAAATCTAGTAGGATTTCAGAATTTATAGTGCACTTAGCACTCTCACAAGGACTTTGCGGCAGCAGTTCTTCATCATGATCTTCATCTAATTGCTTCCCTTCCTTGTTGAGCTCCTCTATAACCTTGTCACACCTCAAGATTGAAATTGTATCCACTTTCTCATGGGGAGGAGGGAGAGAAAGTGATGGTTGTGGTGGTGTTGGTGGTAGTGGTGGATTAGGTTTGTGAAGGATGTAGGATGGTTGTTGTAGAGGTGGGTGGTATGGGGGTGGTTCTTGTGGTTGATGTTATGGTGGTGGTTGTGAGGTGTGTTGGAAGTTGTACGAAGGTTGATGAGGTGGTGGATCATAGATAACTTGAGGGGAGCCCATAGAACTATTTGCATTGTTTGGGTTGGCTATGGTTTGGGAAAGGGGTCTTCCCTCCTCACAAAGGGCAAGTTAAAGGGAAATCTCATCCAACCTTTGCTCTAGCCGATCAATGGTTTGTCCTTGAAAGGACACCTCTCTCTTCACTTCATCAAGGCTTCTTAACCTTGCAAGAACTTCTTCTTCAAACATGGAGCTGTCTCTTGGCTCACGGTCTCCTTGTGGTTCCCATGAGAAGTTTGGACCATTTCTACATTCTGAAGTGTAAGAGCCTGACATGGGGATTTGGTTGTTCTGAATGTGATAGGATTGTAGAAGTTGCACATCTTCATAAAGATCCTCCATGGAGTCAGCAGAGTGATTAGAAGAACCTTCCACATGAATCTCCATGAGATTTACCATGTCTTCCAACATCTTCATCATGTAGGGAGGTTGAGGGATTGAAGGGGCTCGTACATCTCGGTCTTCCATCTTGACTTCAAAGGGTTGCTTGTCACATGCACAAGGTACAACCAAACAAAAGAGGACAAGTTAGCAAACCAAGATGCAAAAGTAACACAAAGAATAAATAATAGAAATGGTGAGGGCAGTAGGAAAAGCTAAGCTACACTAAATATCTAGGTCGAGCGCCTCTATCCCTGGCAATGATGCCAGAAAGCTTGGTGCGTCTGAGCTAGAGGCATACACACTAGCCAACTAAGGGTAGCTAGATGTACTCCATGGGACTCAAACTATGATGAAGTGGAATTTTGGAATCCCTAAATGTCCAATGACATAAGTGAATTCATACATGTTGAGCTATCTTGAAAGTTACAAGTATTTTGATAAGATTTGGATGGATATCGATGTTGATATCATGACTAAGATCCCTAATTTTATGCCTTGTTGAGGTATTTGATTGATGTATCAAATATTTAGTTGTTGGCATCAAACTTTAATGGAAGGTAGTTGTAATTATGATGAAGCAATGTCTCAAATTTCATGATCAAACGAGATTCCTAGAATATGTTATTAGGTTTGAATAATATCAAATAATGTATATTTTGATGTATCCATGAATAAGGAAATAACCTCTAGCCAAGTTTCCTTAGGCAATTATATCACACATCTATTGTTGTGGTAAGCCACAGATCAAAAACACGGTAGCTGACCCTATTCCTTGCTTATGAATGTGATGGTGATAATACTATCACATGCTTTCAAACGTATTGGAGACCATGGGGAACGAAGCCACGCTCATGCACCCCCTCCTTGAGGTGGATCGTGGGCTGACAACAGAACGTGGGTGAGCAGTTCACCTCAGATCAGTGCAAAAAAATAGTTCGGTGTGATTGTTCAGTCCTCCACGATGACCCCTTATCTAAAGGGTGTGGTAGTGTGAAATGAGAAACAGATCTCTCTCTCCACTGCATTTCACAATAGGTAGTCATAAGAGGGGGAGAAGGAACAGAATTGGGGCCCAGTAGCTAGAAGAAGTGTAGTACAGATATATATGGAGGTACTAGAAGAGACTGAGAAGGAAGAGAGGGCCTCAAATTCCTCACTGTCGCAGCTGCACCCCACAATGGCGACCTCCTCGAGCCGCAAGGAGGAGAGATGCCTCCGCTGCTCATCACCGAAGTTTTGGTTCAAGGCGGCGAATTTTTAGGAGGCAAAATAGGGAGCCACATGAGGCTTCACAGGTGGCTAAGGAGAGATCGGCCATTGATGCCTCACCGGAGCTAGACCAGGCGGTGGCGGCGCACGCGGACTCACATTGGTTGGAAACACAGAGAGGAAGAGGAGAGTGTGAACCAGCGTCATATCCAGCCCCAACGGCGACAGGCTGCGGTGGAGCCACCTCGACCTAGAGGGCTCTCTTGTGATGGCAGTGGGTTATTGGAGACAAGGAGGAACCGCGAGGAAGTAGAGGGCGCACAGACCAGGCACTTCCGCTCACCGGAGATGAAGCCAGATGCGGCGGTGGCCTGAGTTGATCACAAGGTGGAGATATAGG
The DNA here is from genome assembly GCA_963693085.1 of Alisma plantago-aquatica. Classification (NCBI taxonomy): domain Eukaryota; kingdom Viridiplantae; phylum Streptophyta; class Magnoliopsida; order Alismatales; family Alismataceae; genus Alisma; species Alisma plantago-aquatica. The sequence continues at coordinate 617,044,279 of OY856415.1, forward strand.
GTTGCGATACTGCTGATGTGAAGTTGTTGGAGATGGTTTGGTGGCGTCGAGACTGGAGAGAGAGGTGTTGGACCGATGGTGCACCATGAACGATCTCTCGCCACCATTACGACCCGACGGCAGCGTTCGCGGAAGAACACGAGTGTCGGGCAGAGAACCGAGCCCCGCCAGAGCCTCGCGTAGAACTGGAAGACAGCGTGACTCGTGAATGCGAGAAGAGGAGAAGAAGTGAACCCTATTTAGGCGGACAGACCAACCGGTTCAAGGACAAAGCAGCACCTTGCCCTCCACGTGGCATTACCCGATTGGCCTTTCAAGGTCAATATATCAGAAAATGCTCAGATTTTAGATAATTCATAGTAATTAGCTCGCATATCAGAAAAATGCAAATAATATACTGAAATTCTCAAAAAAATGAGTAGAACAACATGGAACACTTATACCAGGCTTTTGATGCACTAATATCAGAGTTATTATGTAAGATGTAAAATTCTCTTTTAATGCCTAACAAATAATAAATGAAGACCTAAAATTATGAGAATGTTTCAGTAACTCTTAAATGTGTTTTAAAATCCATGTGACATTAGATATTATCATTTTTATGATACATAATCATGTAATTTGCTTAGAATGTCTATCTAGGGCTAATAACCCTAAATAAAATGCAATTAATACACATGTGCTCAATTAATGATGAAATTCACATAACACCCTTAAATCGGTAACTGGAAGATAGTATGTAATTTGAGATCAATTTTATACACAAAATCCATATTATATGAAGATGAACCTTAATACATGGGTTGTAACCTAATTTGTATAATGTATCTAAAATAGGGTTAATGTGCACACAAAAAGATATGGAACCTGATGTTCAGATAATGAACCATAATCTGGAAAATGACATCAGTAAGATAAATCTAAGGTAAGAATGCAAGTAATGATGCACATATCCTAATGAACTAAGTGAAACCCTAATGAACACGATTAGGGTTAAGATGATGAGAATCTGATGACAGTATGTAATCTTGTCTTAATCAGGGTTGACCAAGGATATAGATGACATGAGGAATATGTCATTAGGATGTCTCTTTGGAAGGTACACCATTACCTCTTGCTTGGATTATTATACATTATGCTTGTGTTATATGGTAGTAAAAACTTGGCATATGGTATTGATTGAAATGATTGTCTTGTATGATATGTTGCTGGAATTTCCATATATATGGCTATGAACACCTGCAAACATAATATAGACGTTTCATCATAATATAGCTCATAAACCACTTGGTGGTAGAGTGCATGCATAATGGTCACAAACCACTTGGTGGTAGATCATATGATGTTTGTATAATGATCACAAACCACTTGGTGGTAGATCATAAGGCCTGAAGATGTCAAAGCCACTTGGTGGCAGACGCACGAGATATATGATGGAAATGTGCTTAAAATATATGTGTTCTCTTTTGCTAATTAATATCTTTGTGCAAGTATACACTTTTCTTATATTCTTTTGTTACTGTCAAGTATTAGTTTTATCTTATTTCCAAGATATGATGAGAGGTATATAAAAGACATGTAGGCATACTCAGTACAATATTCTTGAATATTGTACTGGTGTGTACCACATGTAATCTTTTGTCTAGGTTGTGGTGATGCTCTTGAAGAACCAGGATAGTTGAGTTGTGTGGCAAGCTGATGTACAGGTGGACCTGTTGTCTTAAGATCTTGTAGTTTTGTAGTAGTACATGTATATGTATAAGTTTGTTGTTCAATATGTAATATCAAATGTTGTAACAATTCATGTTGTAATTATATGTTGAATGGTGAACATGTGTGTGGTTTTATTATTGTTCATGTACAAGTAATCAGATTATGTATCCTAATCTGGAATATAAGACCAGTAACCTAATTACAAGAAGACAAGAATGCAAGTAATGATGTACACATCCTAATGAGCTAAGCTAAACCCTAATGAACACGATTAGGGGTAAGATTAGACATAAGATGATGAGAATCTGATGACAGTATATGATCTTGTCTTAATCAAGTTTAACAAAGATATAGATGGCATGGATATATGTGATTAGGATATCTCTTTGGAAGGTACGTCATTACCTCTTACTTGGCTTATAATACAATATGCTTGTGTTATATGTGTAGTAAAATACTTGGCATATGATATTGGATGAAATGATTGTTCTTGTATGATACGTTGCATGATTTTCCATACTTATTGCTATGAACACATGAAACATAATATATCTGTTCCATTATATCTAAGCACTTCAACTCTTTGGTAGTAAAGTGTTGGAAAACAAGTACTTCAACTCTTTGGTAGTAAAGTACTTGGAAGTGATCCAACTCTTTGGTAGTAGATCACATTGTGAAATGATCCAAATCTTTGGTAGTATATCATAAAGGCCTTAATGCATTCAACTCTCAGTTAGTAAATGCATGGATTATATAATGGAAAATATGCTTAAAATATGTGTTCTCTTTTGTTGATGGACATCTTTGTGCAAGTATATGATTTTCTTATATTTCTTTATAACTGCCAAGTATTAGTTTTATCTTATTTCCAAGATATGATGAGAGGTATATAAAAGACACGTAGGCGTACTCAGTACAATATTCTTGAATATTGTGCTGATGTGTACCGCATGTAATCTTTTGTTTAGGTTGTGGATATGTGTTCTTGAAGATCCAGGATAGTTGAGAGTTGTGTAGCGAGCTGATGTACAGGTGGACTTGTTGTCTTAAGATCCTGTAGTTTAGTGGTAGTACATGTATATGTATAAGTTTGCTATTCAATATGTAATATCAAATGTTATAACAATTCATGTTGTAATTATATGTTGAATGGTGAACATGTGTGTATGGTTTTATTATCGTTCATGTACATGTGCTACTGATTGTATTCCTTCTGACTCCCTTGATTTTCTCTTTCTTAGCCTAGTATGTGGTGCTCAAATATGGATTCTCGCTGAGGTGAGGATTTCAATTTGGATGTCACACTTCATATTAAGTTTTGGAAAATCTGGGGACGTCACAAACCCTTATTCTTGCCAATCACCTATACTACAACGGTACCCTGTGCGCTTGTGGGTGACCTGTTTGGTTTTCTGATCGACTTGGTTAGGGCCAATATAAATTACAAAAGTGAATCCCACACGTGTGTTTGTGTGACGTCCCCGGATTTTCTAAAACTTAATCTAATGTGTGACGTCCAAATTGAAACCCTCACCTCAGCGAGAATCCCAATTTAAACATCCCACACTAGGCTAAGAAGAAGAAAATCAGAGGAAGTCATGAGGAAATGATCAGTAGCACATGTACATGAAAAATAATAAAACCATACACACATGTTCACCATTCAACATATAATTACAACATGAATTGTTACAACATTTGATATTACATATTGAATAGCAAACTTATACATATACATGTACTACCACAAAACTACATGATCTTAAGACAATAGGTCCACCTATACATCAGCTCGCTACACAACTCACACTATCATGGTTCTTCAAGAGCATTACCACAACCTAGACAAAAGATTACATGTGGCACACGCTAGTACAATATTCAAGAATATTGTACTGAGTACGCCTACGTGTCTTTTATATACCTCTCATCATATCTTGGCAATAAGATAAAACTAATACTTGGCAGTAAAAGAAGAATATAAGAAAAGTGTATACTCGCACAAAGATGTTCATTAGCAAAGAATAACACATATATTTTAAGCACATTTCCATCATATATCTCGTGTGTCTGCCACCAAGTGGGTTTGACGTCTTCAGGCCTTATGATCTACCACCAAGTGGTTTGTGATCATTATACAAACATCATATGATCTACCACCAAGTGGTTGGTGACCATTATGCATGCTCTCTACCACCAAGTGGTTTATGAGCTATATTATGATGGAACATCTATATTATGTTTGCAGGTGTTCGTAGCCATAAATATGGAAATTCCAGCAGCATATCAGACAAGACAATCATTTCAATCAATACCATATGCCAAGTTTTTACTACCATATAACACAAGCATAATGTATAATAAGCCAAGCAAGAGGTAGTGGCATACCTTCCAAAGAGACATCCTAATCACATATTCCTCATGTCATCTATATCCTTGGTCAACCCTGATTAAGACAAGATTACATACTATCATCAGATTCTCATCATCTTAACCCTAATCGTGTTCATTAGGGTTTCACTTAGTTCATTAGGATATGTGCATCATTACTTGCATTCTTACCTTAGATTTATCTTACTGATGTCATTTTACAGATTATGGTTCATTATCTGAACATCAGGTTCCATATCTTTTTGTGTGCACATTAACCCTATTTTAGATACATTATACAAATTAGGTTACAACCCATGTATTAAGGTTCATCTTCATATAATATGGATTTTTTGTATAAAACTGATCTCAGATTACATACTATCTTCCAGTTACTGATATAAGGGTGTTCTGTGAATTTCATCATTAATTGAGCACATGTGTATTAATTGCATTTTATTTAGGGTTATTAGCCCTAGATAGACATTCTAAGCAAATTACATGATTATGTATCATAAAAATGATAATATCTGATGTCACATGGATTCTAAAACACATTTAAGTGTTACTGAAACATTCTCATAATTTTAGGTCTTCATTTATTATTTGTTAGGCATTAAAGAGAATTTTACATCTTACATAATAACTCTAATATTAGTGCATCAAAAGCCTGGTATAAGTGTGCCATGTTGTTCTACTCATTTTTTTGAGAATTTTAGTATATTATTTGCATTTTTCTGATATGCGAGCTAATTACTATGAATTATCTAAAATCTGAGCATTTTCTGATATATTTACCTTGAAAGGCCAATCGGGTAATGCCACGTGGAGGGCAAGGTGCTGCTTTGTCCTTGAACTGGTTGGTCTGTCCCCCTAAACTGGGTTTACTTCTTCTCCTCTTCTTGCATCCGTGAGTCACACTGTCTTCCAGTTCTGCGCAAGGCTCCGGCGGGGCTCGGTTCTCCTCCTGACACTCGTGTTCTTCCGTGAACACTGTCATCGGGTCGCAACGGTGGCGAGAGATCGTTCGTGGTGCACCATCGGTCCAGCACCTCTCTCTCCAGTCTCGATGCCACTGATCTGTCTCCAAAATCTTCACATCAGTAGTATCGCAACCCTATATCTCCACCTTGTGACCAACTCAAGCCACCGCCGCATCTGGCTTCATCTCCGGTGAGTGGAAGTGCTTGGTCTGTGCGCCCTCTACCTCCTCGCAGTTCCTCCTTGTCTCCAATAACCCACCGCCATCACAAGGGAGCCCTCTAGGTTGAGGTGGCTCCACCGCAGCCTACCGCCATTGGGGCTGGATCTAACGCTGGTTCACGCTCTCCTCTTCCTCTCTGTGTTTCCAACCAACGTGAGTCCGCGTGCGCCGCCACCGCCTGGTCTAGCTTCGGCGAGGCATCAATGGACGATATCTCCTTAGCCACCTGTGAAGCCTCGAGTGGCTCCCTATTTTGCCTCCTAAAAATCCACCCCCTTGAACCAGAACTTCGGTGATGAGCAGCGGAGGCATCTCTCCTCCTTGCGGCTCAAGGAGGTCGCCATTGTGGGGTGCAGCTACGACAGTGAGGAATTTGAGGCCCTCTCTTCCTTCTTAGCCTCTTCTAGTGCCTCCATATATATCTGTACTACACTTCTTCTAGCTACTGGGTGTCGGTTCTATTCCTTCTCCCCCTCTTACGACTACCTACTGCGAAATGCAGTGGAGAGAGAGATATGTTTCTCATTTCACACTACCACACCCTTCAGATAAGGGGTCATCGTGGATGAATGAACAATCGCACCTAACTATTTTTTTGCACTGATCTGAGCTGAACTGCTCACCCACGTTCTGTTGTCAGCCCACGATCCACCTCAAGGAGGGGATGCATGAGCGTGGCTTCGTTCCCCATGGTCTCCAATACGTTTGAAAGCAGGTGATAGGATTATCACCATCACGTTCATAAGCAAGGAATATGGTCAACTACTGTGTTTTTTATCCGTGGCTTACCACAGCAATAGATGTGTGATACAATGGCAAAAGCAAACTTGGCTAGAGGTTATTTCCTTATTCATGGATACATCAAAATATACATTATTTGATATTATTCAAACCTAATAACTTTTTCTAGGAATCTCATTTGATCATGAAATTTGAGACATTGCTTCATCATAATTACAACTACCTTCCATTAAATTTTGACGCCAACAACTAAATATTTGATACATCAATCAAATACCTCAAGAAGGCATAAAATTAGGGATCTTAGTCATGATATCAACATCAATCACCATCCAAATCTTATAAAAATACTTGTAACTTTCAAGATAACTCAACATGTATGAATTCACTTATGTCATTGGACATTTAGGGATTCCAAAAGTCCACTTCATCACATCCTACACACCTTAAGAGAAATTACGTCCTCAAAATTAAGCCAAAAACAACTTTGTCACATCATATACTAATTAATAGAAATTTCGTCCTCGAAAGTAAACCATACTCATACTCCAAGGAAAAACTAAGGATCTTCTTCCATATGTAGGGCAATACTCTATGTGCAACATATCCAAAAGCATAAGCTCCATACTCATACCCAAACCACTCTTAGGAGGTTTTGAAAGCAACTAGGGTGAAACCTCACTTCATAGAAGGCTCAAACAAGGGTTTAGAAGCTTAGGTTATGTCATTACATGTCTCATATATTTGGGTTGCTCCCTTGTCTTAACTGATGTATTATTATTCAACATCATACTAACATGTTCCATAGAAGTTAACTAAAGTTAACTGATTATATCAAGGTTTCATCAAAAGCCAGGTATAAGGGTGCCATGTTGTTCTACTCTCTTTTTTTAGAATTTCAGTATATTATTTGCATTTTTCTGATATGCGAGCTAATTACTATGAATTATCTAAAATCTGAGCATTTGCTGATATATTTACCTTGAAAGGCCAATAGGGTAATGCCACGTGGAGGGCAAGGTGTTGCTTTGTCCTTGAACTGGTTGGTTAGTCTGCCTAAACTGGTTTCACTTCTTCTCCTCTTCTCGCATCCGCGAGTAACGCTGTCTTACAGTTCTGCGTGAGGCTCCGGCGGGGCTCAGTTCTCTGGCCGACACTCGTGTTTTTCCGTGAACGCTGTCGTCAGGTCGCAACGATGGTGAGAGATCATTCGTGGTGCACCATCGGTCCAGCACCTCTCTCTCCAGTCTCGATGCCACCAAGCCATCTCCAACAGCTTCACATCAGCAGTATTGCAACCCTATATCTCCACCTTGTGACCAACTAAGGCCACCGCCGCATCTAGCTTCATCTTCGGTGAGCGGAAGTGCCTGGTCTGTGCGCCCTCTACCTCCTCGTAGTTCCTCCTTGTCTCCAATAACCCACCGCCATCGCAAGGGAGCCCTCTAGGTCGACGTGGCTCCACCGCAGCCTGCCACCGTTGGGGCTGGATCTGACGCTGGTTCATGCTCTCCTCTTCCTCTCTATGTTTCCAACCAATGTGAGTCCGCGTGCGCCACCACTGCCTGGTCTAGCTCCGGCGAGGCATCGATGGATAATATCTCTTTAGTCACATGTGAAGCCTCGAGGGGCTCCCTATTTTGCCTCCTGAAAATCCGCCGCCTTGATCCAGAACTTTGGTGATGAGAAGCGGAGGCATCTCTCCTCCTTACGGCTCGAGGAGGTCGCCATTGTGGGGTGCAGCTGTGACAGTGAGGAATTTGAGGCCCTCTCTTCCTTCTCAGTCTCTTCTAGTGCCTCCATAAATATCTATACTGCACTTCTATTAGCTACTGGGCGTTGGTTCTGTTCCTTCTCCCCCTCTTACGACTACCTACTGCGAAATGCAGTGGAGAGAGAGATTTGTTTCTCATTTCACACTACCACACCCTTTAGATAAGGGGTCATCATGGAGGACTGAACAATCACACCTAACTATTTTTTTGCACTGATCTGAGGGGAACTGCTCACCCACGTTCTGTTGTCAGCCCATGATCCACCTCAAGGAGGGGATGCATGAGCGTGGCTTCGTTCCCTATGGTCTCTAATACGTTTGAAAGCAGGTGATAGGATTGTCACCATCACGTTCATAAGCAAGGAATAGGGTCAACTACCGTGTTTTTTATCCATGGCTTACCACAAAAAAAGATGTGTGATACAACGACTAAAGCAAACTTGGCTAGAGGTTATTTCCTTATTCATGGATACATCAAAATATACATTATTTGATATTATTCAAACCTAATAACTTTTTCTAGGAATCTCATTTGATCATGAAATTTGAGACATTGCTTCATCATAATTACAACTACCTTCTATTAAAGTTTGATGCCAACAACTAAATATTTGATACATCAATCAAATACCTCAACAAGGCATAAAATTAGGGATCTTAGTCGTGATATCAACATCAATCACCATCCAAATCTTATCAAAATACTTGTAACTTTCAAGATAACTCAATATGTATGAATTCACTTATGTCATTGGACATTTTGGGATTCCAAAAGTCCACTTCATCACATCCTACACACCTTAAGAGAAATTTCGTCCTCGAAATTAAGCCAAAAATGACTTTGTCACATCATATACTAATTAATAGAAATTTCATCCTCAAAAGTAAACCATACTCATACTCCAAGGAAAAACTAAGGATCTTCTTTCATATGTAGGGAAATACTCTATGTGCAACATATCCAAAAGCATAAGCTCCATACTCATATCCAAACCACTCTTAGGAGGTTTTGAAAGCATCTAGGGTGAAACCTCACTTCATAGAAGGTTCAAATAAGGGTTTAGAAGCTTAGGTTATGTCATTACATGTCTCATATATTTGGGTTGCTCCCTTATCTTAACTGATGCATTATTATTCAACATCATACTAACATGTTCCATAGAAGTTAACTAAAGTTAACTGATTATATCAAGGTGTCATCAAAAGCCTGGTATAAGGGTGCCATGTTGTTCTACTCATTTTTTTTTAGAATTTCAGTATATTATTTGCATTTTTTTTATATGCGGGCTAATTACTATGAATTATCTAAAATCTGAGCATTTTCTGATATATTTACCGTGAAAGGCCAATCGAGTAATGCCACGTGGAGGGAAAGGTGCTTCTTTGTCCTTGAACCGGTTGGTCTGTCTGCCTAAACCGGGTTCACTTCTTCTCCTCTTCTCGCATCCGCGAGTCACGCTGTCTTCCAGTTCTGTGCGAGGCTACGACGGGGCTCGGTTCTCCGCCCGACACTCATGTTCTTCCGTGAATGTTGTCGTCAGGTCGCAACGGTGGCGAGAGATCGTTCGTGGTGCACCATCGGTCCAGCACCTCTGTCTCCAGTCTCAATGCCACCAAGCCATCTCCAATAGCTTCATATCAGCAGTATCACAACCATATATCTCCACCTTGTGACCAACTCAGGCCACCGTCGCATCTGGCTTCATCTCCGATGAGCAGAAGTGTCTGGTCTGTGCGCCCTCTACCTTCGTGGTTCCTCCTTGTCTCTAATAACCCACCTCCATCACAAGGGATCCCTCTAGGTCGATGTGGCTCCACCGCAGCCTTCCGCTTTTGGGGCTGGATCTGACGCTGGTTCACGCTCTCCTCTTCCTCTCTGTGTTTCCAACCAACGTGAGTCCGCGTGCGCCGCCACTGCTTGGTCTAGATCCGGCGAGGCATCGATGGCCGATCTCTCCTTAGCCACCTATGAAGCCTCGAGTGGCTCCCTATTTTGCCTCCTCAAAACCCGCCGCCTTGAGACAAAACTTCAGTGATGAGCAGCGGAGGCATCTCTCCTCCTTGTGGTTCGAGGAGGTCGCCATTGTGGGGTGCAGCTACGACAGTGAGGAATTTGAGGCCCTCTGTTCCTTCTCAATCTCTTCTAGTGCCTCCATATATATGTACTACACTTCTTCTAGCTACTGGGTGTCGGTTCTATTCCTTCTCCCCCTCTTACGACTACCTACTGCGAAATGCAGTGGAGAGAGAGATCTGTTTCTCATTTCACACTACCACACCCTTCAGATAAGGGGTCATCGTGGAGGACTGAACAATCGCACCTAACTATTTTTTTGCACTGATCTGAGGTGAACTGCTCACCCACGTTCTGTTGTCAGCCCACGATCCACCAAAAGGAGGGGATGCATGAGCATGGCTTCATTCCCCATGGTCTCCAATACGTTTAAAAGCAGGTGATAGGATTATCACCATCACGTTCATAAGCAAGGAATAGGGTCAACTACCGTGTTTTTGATCTGTGGCTTACCACATCAATAGATGTGTGATACAACGGCTAAAGCAAACTTGGATAGAGGTTATTTCCTTATTCATGGATACATCAAAATATACATTATTTGATATTATTCAAACCTAATAAAATTTTCTAGGAATCTCGTTTGATCATGAAATTTGAGACATTGCTTCATCATAATTACAACTACCTTCCATTAAAGTTTGACGCCAACAACTAAATATTTGATACATCAATCAAATACCTCAAGAAGGCAAAAATTAGGGATCTTAGTCGTGATATCAACATCAATCACCATCCAAATATTATCAAAATACTTGTCCCGGCTCGGTGGGATCAAATCACGATCTTAGAACTTAGAATAAGAACAAATTTCTCGATCAATCCCTCATTCTTTGAGAATAAGAAAGATCCTTTTTGAGTTTGAATTTGTTCATTTGGAATCTGGGTTCTACTTATTGATTTTCTAACTTTCACGATAACTCAACATGTATGAATTCACTTATGTCATTGGACATTTAGGGATTCCAAAAGTCCACTTCATTACATCATTACCTCGTGAAAATCAGAGGAAGACATGAGGAAATGATCAGTAGCACATGTACATGAATAATAATAAAACCATACACACATGTTCACCATTCAACATATAATTACAACATGAATTGTTATAACATTTGATATTACATATTGAACAGCAAACTTATACATATACATGTACCACCAAAAAACTACATGATCTTAAGACAACAGGTCCACCTGTACATCAGCTCGCTACACAACTCACACTATCTTGGTTCTTCAAGAGCATCACCACAACCTAGATAAAAGATTACATGTGGTACATGTTAGTACAATATTCAAGAATATTGTACTGAGTACACCTACGTGTCTTTTATATATCTCTCATCATATCTTGGCAATAAGATAAAACTAATATTTGGCAGTAATATAAGAATATAAGAAAAGTGTATACTTGCACAAAGATATTCATTAGCAAAAGAGAACACATATATTTTAAGCACATTTCCATCATATATCTCGTGCGTCTTCCACCAAGTGGCTTTGATGTCTTCAGGCCTTATGATCTACCACTAAGTGGTTTGTGATCATTATACAAACATCATATGATCTACCACCAAGTGGTTTGTGACCATTATGCATGTGCTCTACCACCAAGTGGTTTATGAGCTATATTATGATGGAACGTCTATATTATGTTTGCAGGTGTTCATAGCCATAAATATGGAAATTCCAGCAACATATCATACAAGACAATCATTTCAATCAATACCATATGCCAAGTTTTTACTACCATATAACACAAGCATAATGTATAATAAGCCAAGCAAGAGGTAATGGCGTACCTTCCAAAGAGACATCCTAATCACATATTCCTCATGTCATCTATATCCTTGGTCAACCCTGATTAAGACAAGATTACATACTATCATCAGATTCTCATCATCTTAACCCTAATTGTGTTCATTAGGGTTTCACTTAGTTCATTAGGATATGTGCATCATTACTTGCATTCTTACCTTAGATTTATCTTACTGATGTCATTTTCTAGATTATGGTTCATTATCTGAACATCAGGTTCCATATCTTTTTGTGTGCACATTAACCCTATTTTAGATACATTATACAAATTAGGTTACAACCCATGTATTAAGGTTCATCTTCATATAATATGGATTTTGTGTATAAAACTGATCTCAGATTACATACTATCTTCCAGTTACTGATATAAGGGTGTTCTGTGAATTTCATCATTAATTGAGCACATGTGTATTAATTGCATTTTATTTAGGGTTATTAGCCCTAGATAGACATTCTAAGAAAATTACATGATTATGTATCTTAAAAATGATCTTATCTGATGTCTCATGGATTCTAAAACACATTTTAGAAATACTGAAACATTCTCATAATTTTAGGTCTTCATTTATTATTTGTTAGGCATTAAAAGAGCATTTTACATCTTACATAATAACTCTGATATTAGTGCATCAAAAGCCTAGTATAAGGATTCCATGTTGTTCTACTCATTTTTTTGAGAATTTTAGTATATTATTTGCATTTTTTGATATGCGAGCTAATTACTATGAATTATCTAAAATCTGAGCATTTTCTGATATATTTACCTTGAAAGGCCAATCGGGTAATTCCACGTGGAGGGCAGGGTGTTGCTTTGTCCTTGAACTGGTTGGTTTGTCCACCTAAACCGGGTTTACTTCTTCTCCTCTTTTCGCATCCGTGAGTCACACTGTCTTCCAGTTCTGCACGAGGCTCCGGCGGGGCTCGGTTCTCCACCCGACACTCGTGTTCTTCCGTGAACACTTCCGTCGGGTCGTAATGGTGGCGAGAGATCATTCATGGTGCACCATCAGTACATAACCTCTCTCTCCTGTCTCGACGCCACCAAGTCGTCTCTAACAGCTTCACATCAGCAGTATCACAACCCTATATCTCCACCTTGTAACCAACTCAGGCCACCGCCACATCTGGCTTCATCTCCGGTGAGCGGAAGTCCCTGGTTTGTGTACCCTCTACCTCCTCGTGGTTCCTCCTTGTCTCCAATAACCCACCGCCATCGCAAGGGAGCCCTCTAGGACGAGGTAGCTCCACCGCAGCCTGTCGCCGTTGGGCCTGGACCTGACGTTGGTTCACACTCTCCTCTTCCTCTCTGTGTTTCCAACCAATGTGAGTCCGCGTGCGCCTCCACCGCCTAGTCTTACTCCGGTGAGGCATCGATGGTCGATCTCTCCTTAGCCACCTGTGAAGCCTCGAGTGGCTCCCTGTTTGGCCTCCTAAAAATCTGCCGCCTTGAGCCAGAACATCGGTGATGAGCAGTGGAGGCATCTCTCCTCCTTGCGGCTCGAGGAGGTCGCCATTGTGGGGTGCAACTGCGACAGTGAGGAATTTGAGGCCCTCTCTTCCTTCTTAGTCTCTTCTAGTGCATCCATATATATATGTACTACACTTCTTCTAGCTACTGGGCACCGGTTCTATTCCTTCTCCCCCTCTTATGACTACCTACTGTGAATTACAGTGGAGAGAGAGATTCGTTTCTCATTTCACACTACCACACCCTTCAGATAAGGGGTCATCATGGAGGACTGAACAATCGCACCAAACTATTTTTTTGCACTAATCTGAGGTGAAATGCTCACCCACGTTCTATTGTCAGCCCACGATCCACCTCAAGGAGGGGATGCATGAGCGTGGCTTCGTTCCCCATAGTCTCCAATACGTTTGAAAGCGGGTGATAGGATTATCACCATCACGTTCATAAGCAAGGAATAGGGTCAACTACTGTGTTTTTGATCTGTGGCTTACCACAGCAATGGATGTGTGATACAATGGCTAAAGCAAACTTGGCTAGAGGCTATTTCCTTATTCATGGATACATCAAAATATACATTATTTGATATTATTCAAACCTAATAACTTTTTCTAGGAATCTCTTTTGATCATGAAATTTGAGACATTGCTTCATCATAATTACAACTACCTTCCATTAAAGTTTGACGCCAACAACTGAATATTTGATACATCAATCAAATACCTCAAGAAGGCATAAAATTAGGGATCTTAGTCGTGATATCAACATCAATCACCATCCAAATCTTATCAAAATACTTGTAACTTTCAAGATAACTCAACATGTATGAATTCACTTATGTCATTGGACATTTTGGATTCCAAAAGTCCACTTCATCACAGGGGTGGTCCTCAAGGATAGAGGGGGCACTAGAGCTAGGGTAGTGTTGTCTATGTTTCTAGTGCGGAGATTAGGGTTTAAGGGTTTTAAAAGGGGTTTATTTGTTGATTAATCTAGGTGGACAAGCAAGAAAGGCGGAATTAAACCTAAGTTATCTTGAACAAGCAAATTTAGCAAACTAGGTTAACAAGATAACTAAGCAAGGGCAAGAGTAAGCTACACTAAACTAGCAAGGCAAGAGGCAATTAAGAGCTAAACTAACCACTAGCAAGAGCAAGAACCTAAGTTATCACTAAAGAGCAAAACTAAGCAATTAACTAGATTCAAGTATTTCTTCAAATTTATAAGTGATAATTATAAGTTATGATTTCATTTATTAGATGAATGTATTGTATTGTATAATATGGAGAGGAACATGGATGAAGGAACACTTCAAGTAGTGGAACAACCATTACTAAAAGACATGTTATTAAAAGGAAAAAATGTTCTCCTAATAATTTTAATTCTTGATATAATTTTTTTTACATGGTATTGAATATAACTTATAGGTCATGAGTCTGTTAAGTTTTCATGATTGAACATCAATTGTATCTCAAGGAAAAGTGATAGGTGTGAATCATGGCCTTGTTATAGGAGGATCAAAGTTAGGGTCTACATTTGTTGATGTGTACATAGGTGTGTCAATTAAACCTGAAGAGCAATTGGTTAGGCCATTTGGGGATTATCAAATCATTGAAAATGTAATCTAGGAAATAATATATTGGCCTAAGAAGTTACTCTTTCTTTGATAGTTTCTTTTTTATTGTGCTTTAAATGCAACATGTGTATATAATAATTTTAGATAATTTGTTTTATTATTGTCGGTAAACTACTTATGAGTCGTGGTAACCACAAAAATCTCATTATGAATTCATCTCTAGTTTCTTCCCTCTTTTTTATAGGTTTACAATAGCATTTTTAATTGATGTAAAGCTTGTCAATTAATAGGATTTAGAAATGATTTAGCATATATAGAAATGTTTCATTCACCTTGTCATCATTTTTTAATATCCATGTGTCACATTTCTTTTATTAGAGATCTATAAAATATCCTTATGATGACTTTTGATTCTTTAGATTGAATTTCAATTTGGTGCAATATGTCAAGTTGTATGTGCAATGTGTAGTGATTTTTTTGCTTTCCAGTGCATCTAAGGGCTAGAGGCATTTGTATTGAGTTGGTTTTCTTGGTCCTATTTTGATTGTCTCCTTAGGTTTATATCCATAATTGCTTTAGATTTCATATTTTCTAGCCGTTGGATGAAGCTTATGAGATGGTAATGTTTGTTCTAAAAAATTCTGTGAGTCTAAAGATTTCAGAGCTGTAGTTTTCTATTAATATATATTTTAGTAGAGCTACAATTTCAATGAAGCCTTTGTGCACTGGTGGAGACTCTTTTGCCTATTGCATTTTATCTCTCTAATATTTTAGAAATGTGTGAGATCAAACTCATGATGTAGCTGATAATAATTTATTGGTCTTGAATTGGTTGACTCTTTAGGTTTATAATCATAACTGCTCTAGATTTCAGATTTTAGACCTACTGGGTGAAGCTTATGAATTGTTGAATGTTTGTTCTCAGTATCTTAGGGAGTCTAAAGATTTTGGAGATGTTATTTTCTATCTAACATAGATTTTAGTAGATATATGGTACTAATGAACCCTTTGTGCACTTGTGGAGACTCTCTTGCCTACTACGTTCTGCCATATCTCTGTAATAATTTAGGAAACAATATATGAAAGGATTGTCTATGAAATCAAGAAGGAAAGAGGATATATTCCTTTCTCGTGTTTGTTTACCAACAGATGGGATGACCTAGAGAGAGAGAGAGTGAGGGATGGAAGTGGGGAAATTGGAGTGATCATCAAATAAGGAAGCTAGTTGAGACATGGTTCGTGGGGGGATCCATGCAGTTACATGAGATGGGGAAATATCAGGCCCATCAATGTTTCTTCCAATGTTGGGGTTGATTCGATCATTTTTTCTACTTAGGAATTGTCCAAGGTCTTAACATGTGTATTTTTATAATTTTTTCACCGCTATAGGTGCTAAAATGGAAGTAATTGGTTATACTACTATATTTCTATTCTTTTGTCTCCTTAACATGTCACTTTTTGATGTTTTGTTTAAGTGTTTGTGAATAATAGCATGAACAAGCAAGCAGAGCAAGATGATTAGGGTAGGTGGGCCATTTGGGGGATGTGGTTTGATATTAATTGGGGGATCTCAACATAGCAAGCAACCATCACAATTCTATCTAGATTACCAAACCAAACAACAAGGCAAGTGCTAGTAGAATATACCCTATACTACTAGTTGGGTAACTAGGGTTAGGTGTAGGACTTGTCAAGTCTAGGTTTCTATGGTAAGTGGTATTAGGTCAATTGAGAGCCAAGGGTAGATATGGGAGTAGAGATGATGATATTTGACCTCATGCTACTAGCCATTCTAGCATTTAGAAAGCCCTAGGAAATTGCACTAATCACACTTACACTAGCTACTTAGATCTCACACTCACTTGTAGGAGGAGGGATGTGTATGTAGGAACAAATGGGGCTAGATAGAGATCCACTAATTGGACCTAGGAGCCATTCCTAAGATTGCCACATACACTCCAAGTCCTTCTAGAAGCCAAGTGTCATCAAACATCTCAAAGCAAGTAATTCATGTTATAAGCACAAACCACATGCAATAAAATAGGAAATGAGATCGAAGCAATAGGAAATCATCATAGATAGAATTTATGTTCATTACAAGCTATATTCCCCCAACATGGTATCAAAGTCGCATTTTAACCCCAAACAGCCCACCACTAGGGGCTTAGCTACACATAGTCAAAGAAATGGCAAAAGAGAGGGGAAGAAGAGGAAGAAACTCCACGGAGCTCAGAGAAGTAGCCTTCTTCTTCACCTCCTTGTTGTTGGGGACGTCCTCTCTCCTCCAAGGGTGTAGGTGAGCATGAAGATATGGGGGATTATGGATGAAAACCTAGAAAACTAGGTCTCCAAGGTGGAATGGAGGTGGAAATGGTGGATGGAGAGCACAAATACAAAGGAAATGCTCTAGATGCTCAAGGAGGAGTGATGGAGGCTAGGAACAGTAGTAGGGGAAGCTAATCTAGTGATGTGGCCACCACCTATGTATATATAGGTGGTGGTGGAAGCACTAGGGTAAGTAGGGGTATTGTGGGAAAAACAATGAGAAAAGTGTTAGGTTTTAGGTGGTAGCACAGTCGTGCTGGGCAGCACGTACATGGTGGGAAGATGTGAGAATGGTCATGGTGGAGGAGAACAACTGTTTTAGTGAAGTGTGAAATCACAAGTTGGATGGGTGAAAATGAAGGTTGGTAGCACGGCCGTACTGGACAACACGACCATGGTGGTGGCTAGGTAGAACGGTTGTGCTGGGTAGCATGGCCGTGGTGGAGGAGTTTCAAGGAGGTCATTCCCCAGAGCACGCCCATTCTGATCTTCATCTAGCATGGCCGTGCTAGGTAGCACAGCCATGGTGGAGGAGTTTTGAGGAGGTCATTCCCCAGAGCATGCCCATTCTGATCTTCATCTAGCATGGTCGTGCTAGGCAGCACGGCCGTGGTGGGGTCTTCATGGCACGACCATGCTGGGTAGCACGGTCGTGGTGGCTGAGTTGCTGAAACTCCAAGATTTTTCAATCAACATGTAACTTTTTTTAATTTCCAGCACAGTCGTTCCTTGGCACCACGGCCGTGTTGGGGTCTTCAAGGGCTAAAATAGCCTCAAACTTCATTATCAAAGGACTTCTTTGCTTGGAGTCGAATCTTGTCCATTGGGGTAGGTTGAGGGAGCTTTAGGGCCTTTTTGGACCCCTCCATGGGTGGAGGAACCCTAGGACTCCTTCCTTCTCTCTCTTCCATCCAAAGTATGGTCTAAGTACCTAAAAATAACACAAAGAACGTCCATAAGTTCATTTAGCAATGATAAACATATTGGGGAAATTAACTTGCAATCTACTTTGTTTAGATGTGATAAAAGCACAAAAAGGCACAAGATGGAGCCCTAAAATAGGGCTACATTAGAGGACTACTTGAGCATCAGGAGGGGTATGAGGGTGTCGTAATTCCAATGCAAGTTAGCGTAGAATTCGTGAACCACTTTCGTGCTAGTGATGGAATTGTTGTAGCACGTGTGTTCAACACCTAAGTTAGAGAGATGGTGATCGTAAAGCAACTCCACTAATTGATCTATGACCTCTTGTCTTCGAGGTTTAGGCTCAAATAGGGCACAAAAAGGGAAAAGATTCTGGGGAAGGAACTCTTATACCTATTTACAGCCTCATTTGAGACAAAAAGTGTGTCATCAAACGGAATCAAGCGAGAGTTGGACGAAGATGGAGGTGCACTAGTTGGGGCGCCTCTCTTCCTCCTATTGGATGCCATAGATATGAAAAAGAGAGGAAGGAGAGAGTCGAAGCTAAAGGCTCACCACCAAAACTCTTCCACAGACTTAGGTTAGCAAGGGGGAAGGTCAAGGGAGGTCAAGCTAGGTCGAGCTAGGGCTAGGTTGAGGAAAGTTAGGGCTAGGGTCAAGATCTTAGGGGAACTGGAGGTCGGATCGATAGACTTTTCTCTAGTTGAGAGGGAGAATAGTCAGCGGAACCCATATTAAAATTGCTCCAGTCCAGCCACTGATCGAGTTCTACAAACCCTACAAAATTGATCGATAGGCTCTTTTAAAAAGCTCTCGGCCTCCGATCAGTCGAGTTGGCAACTAGACCGATGGTCAACCTAACCTAAACATACAAAACCTACTTTCTAGCCATTAGAGTGCTAATTAAATTTATTTTTCAAGTCCATTATGTATTTTGAACATACTTAGGCACATATCACTCATCATTGGGTACTATTTTGTGATAAAACATGCATTTGCAAAAAATACCCAAAAAAGAGAAAAACGAGGCAAAATGAACATGAAAAATGGATTTTTAGCATATTAGCAAGAAATGGTGATCAAAATAGAGGTAAAACATATAAGATAGATGACAACTATCTAGAAGGCATATAATATTCATTCAAAGTAGTTATGAGCAATTTAGATCTAAAAAAATATATTGCTCTCTAGCTAGAGGTTTAATGAAAATGTCTGCCATCTGATTTTCTATGTCCACATGTATGATATAGATATCCTTTTTGGTAATGTGATCACATAGAAAATGATGGCAAACCTCTATATGTTTAGCTCTAATATGCAAGATAGGGTTATATGACAAGTTAATTGCACTAGTATTATCACAATAGATAGGAGAAGCATCAAAATGAATGTTAAAGTCTTGTAGAATTTGATTCATCCATAGGACCTGGATACAACAACTCCCGGTTGCAATGTACTCAACCTTGGTGGTTGATAAATGCCACTGTGCTCTGTTTCTTAGAGAACCAAGACACCAAGCATGGTCCTAGGAGGAAACAAGTGCCACTTGTGCACTTTCTATCAATAAAGCACCCTACATAATCATCATTACTATAAGCAGTAAGTGTAAAGTCCCTTGACTTGGGATACCATAGTCTAAAATTTTGGGTTTTGGCAAAGTATCTTAAAATCCTCTTAATAGCTATAAGATGTGATTTCTTAGGGTTTGATTGAAAGTGAGCATACAAGCCAACACTAAACATTATATCAGGTCTAGAGGAAGTTAAGTAAAGTAAACTTCCAATCATACCTCTATATAGCTTCTCATCTACCTTCTCACCTTCTTCATCTGTGTCAAGTTTGGCGGTGTTTGACATGGGTGTGTCCATCGGCTTGGTATTCTCCATCCCAAAGTGTTTGAGTAATTCACTTGTATACTTGCCTTAGTTGATGAAGGTTCCATCTTTTGTTTGCTTGATTTGAAAGCCGAGGAAAAATACCAGTTCACCCATCATACTCATCTCGAAATCACTCTACATTACATCACTAAATTCTTTGCAAAGATCAAGGTTAGTTCCACCAAAAATGATATCATCAACATATATTTGTATGAAAAAGAAATTGTTAAAAGTGTGTTTTAGAAATAAGGTAGAATCCACTTTGCCCATGATATACCCATGATCTAACAAAAAGTTCTCTGGTTTCTCATACCAAGCTCTAGGTGCTTGTTTGAGTTCACAGAGAGCTTTTTGCAACAAATAAACATGGTTAGGTAAACTATCATGTTCAAAGCTTGGGGGTTGTGCAACATACACTTCCTCCTCAATTGTACCATTCAAAAATGCACTTTTAACATGCATTTGATACAGAAGAAAGTTTTTATAACTAGAAAAGGCAAGCAACATATAAATGAACTCAAGTCTAGCTACAGGTGCATATGTTTAATCAAAATCCTTCCTGTTGATTGTAGCCATGAGCCACTAACCTTGCTTTGTTCCTTACCACTTTGCCACTTTCATTAAGCTTGTTGCGGTAGATCAATTTGGTGTCAATGATCTTTCTATTACTTGGTCTTGGCACTAGGGTCCAAACTTTGTTCTTTTCGAATTGCTCCAACTCTTCTTGCATAGCTAGGATCCACTCATCACCCCCAAGAGCTTCCTTGATGTTCTTTGGCTCAAGTTGTGAGATGAAGGTGTTATTGGCTTGTTCTTTGTTGAATGCAGCCCGCGTCTTCACTCTTTGAAATGGATCACCTAAAATTAGCTCTTTTGGATGATTCTTTACAAACCGGGGGGTTGGATCCTTCTTATCTTCATCTTTCTCTTCTTCTAGAGTGACCACCTCTTTTCCCTTTTGGGTGATGTTGAGCTCTTTTAGAATAGGAATTACTTCACCTGCAACATCATAATTTGGAACAATATCTTTGGGAATAGAGGGGTTAGTCTCAATAAAATTAACGTTTATGGATTCTTCTACTTTAGCAAGATTAACATTAAAAACTCTATAAACCTTGCTAGTAGTGCTATAGCCAAGAAAGAAAGACTTGTAAGATTTTGGATCAAACATTGTTGAGAGAATCTTTTGTATTCAAAACAAAACAAGGACATATAAAAACATGAAAATACTCGATAGAAGGCTTCCTACCACGTCATAGCTCATAAGGGGTTTCTTCAAAGAAGGATGCGTAAAAACCCAATTTTGCACAAAACATAAGGTACGAACAACTTCAGTTTAAAACTTCTTTGGAGTATCATACTCTAGAAGCATGGTCCTAGCCATTTATTGTAAAGACCTATTCTTCCCCTCTACAACTCCATTTTGTTGAGGTGTTCGAGGTGAAGAGAATTTGTGTGCATAACCAGATTCTTGACAAAAACATTCAAAAAGCTCATTTTCAAATTCTCCTCCATGATCACTATGGATGGAAACAATGCGGCAACAAGTTTCTTTCTCAACTCATTTACAAAATATCGAGAAAACATCAAGTGTATCACTCTTATAAATGAGAAAGAAGGTCCAAGTATATCTAGAGAAATCATCGACAATAACAAGGCAATACTTGGAACCACAAATCGATTGAGTTCTCATTGGTCCAAACAGATCAATGTGAAGAATCTCAAGAGCTCTCTTGGTACTAAGGACTCCTTTGGATTTTGAGGACTTGGTTTGCTTTCCTTGGGTACAAGGTTGGCATTCCTCATTCTTTTCAAAATCCAATTTGGGAAGTCCCTTAACCAAGTCCTTTTTGCTCAACTTCTTCAACTGATGCATTTTTACATGACCAAACGGACAGTTTCAAAGAGAAATATCATTCGAGTTGACTACTAGGCATCTACCAATAATAGGCTTAATAGAGTCAAGAACAATAACACAAATATTACCAATTCTAGCTCCCTTATATATAACTTGGTAGGTGAGGGAATCTAGAATCAAGCATTCAAAGGAAGTAAATAGCACAAGGTAACCATTGTCACATAATTGACTAACACTAATTAAATTGTGATGTAGGCCATCAACAAAGAGAACATTATTGATGCACAAGGATTCACCTACATCACCCTCACCTTTGACTTTACCTTTCTCATTGTCCCCAAACGTGACCGATCCTCCTTTCTTTTTGGTGAAGTTGTTGAAATGGCTTATGTCACCTATCTTATGCTCAACAATCTATCTTCCTTTTTCCTGAAAGAAAGGAGAATGTCGGTTACCAACTCAAAGTTTGAGATCCGGAGTTAGCTTGGGGACCCATTTCATCTTTGGGTTGGTCCCCTTAGGCTTGTAAGGACAATAAGTAGAGTAATGATCATCACATTTGAAATAAGAACAAACCATAGGATTCTTAGTGTCGAAAGACTCTCCTACAAAGAAAGAGGTCTCCTTGCTCTTTTTCTTACCTTTGGCTTTGCTCTTGCCCTTTTGTGCTCCCCCTATAAATCCCAAACCACTAGTACCACTTTGTTTGGTAGAATGGTCAAGGATTTCATTTAGGGAGTTCTTCCCTTTGAGGAATTTTTGTAGGGATGCTCTCAATTTATGGTTAGCATCATTTAGAGAAATCATGGTAGAATATAAGCTAGTTATGCCATCCCTAGCATGAACAAGAACAACTTCAAGACATACAACTTTAGTTAAATATGAATCCTTCTCAAGGGAAATGGAAGCAACATAAGCACTAGGCAATATAGGTCTAGAAGATAAATCATTTACTTGAGCAAGCAACCTAGCATTTTTAGGTTTAAGTATTTGTATTTCTTTAAGATAGACATCTCTTTCATCTCTACAAGCATCAATAAGGAGCTTAAATTAAGCATTTTCAGTTTTAATCATTTCAAGTTCTTCAAGGAAATTTTGGTTTTCTTCCGTAAGACTTTCAATGTTGTTAAGGTAGATACCATTTTCTACTTTAACTCCATTGTATTGGAGCTCAAGATCAAGGTATTTCACTTGTAAATTATCAATACCCTCAAGAATGGTTTTTTTATTTAACTCTAGGATATCAAGTTTAGCATATAAATCATCAATGATTTTTCCTAACCATTTTCTTTTAGATTTACATTTAACAAAAGATGAATGGGTAGAGATAAGCATGTCAATAATAGCTTCCTTAGATAACTCACACAAACTTACCTCACTTATCTCACCAATTTCTTCACTAGTAGAGTCCATGAGTGCAAGGTGGCACTCTCCATCTTCTTTAGAGCTTGAGTTGCTTGAAGATGAAGCTTCCCAATTTGCATGACCTACATTCTTGTGTATCTTCTCCTTCTTGTCCTTTCTCTTATACTTGCTCTCCTTCTTGTACTCTTCTTCCTTCTTTGAGCTACCCTTGTGGTGTGACTTTCTTGACTTGGTACATTCACTCTTGTAGTGTCCCTTTTGCCCATACTTGTAGCATCTAGGAGTAAAGGAGGAGGAGGCTTGCTTTCCTTGAAGTGTTTTCCCTTGATGTAGTTGGCTTCATGTTCACTTGGGCCATCATCTTCACTAGAGGAGGAAGGAGAAGTCCAGCAAGCAAGTTGTTGTTGAAGGATGACCGCCTGTACTTGTGCTTTGAAAGCACTATCTTTGATCTTCTTGGCTTCCTTCTCTTCTTGCTTGGCTTCTTCTTCTTGTTTGTCAAGCCTTTACTCATGGGCTTGGAGGTTGCCAATGAGCTCTTCGATTGGGAGGTCACCAAGGCTCCTCACTTCTTCAATGGAGGTGACCTTTGACTCCCATCTCTTTGGTAGAGTCCTCAAGATCTTGGCGTTGATCGCACCTCTATCCAAAGTGTTACCCAATGCAGCCATCCCATTGATGATGACATTGAGTCTTGAGTACATCTCCGCAATCCCTTCTTTCTTGCCCATCTTAAAATTCTCTAGGAGGTTGTTTAACATGTATATCTTGGCCTCCTTGACTTGCTTTGTGCCTTCATAGGTGATGCAGAATGTAACATCCCTGACCTGGGTTATGAATTAACCCTAGGTGTTTTGCCTAAATATGTAATTAAATCCTTGTGATTATCTTTTGGCATGTAATTAAGTTCCTAAGGAACATACATTTTCATTTCTGTCCTTTTAAAATAATGTTGTAGAATTATTTGGTAATGCAGGGGCCTATGTGTAAATTACCGAGTTAAAGGGTGTAACTTGCAAATTTCACAATTTAAGATGTTTCTCTGATGATGAGACATCATATGAGTAAATATGATGAGGTAAGATGGATTTCCCAAGCTTGGGCATCAAGATACAGCTTGTGGAATGATCCTTGTGCTTAAAAACCCTAATTTGGATTAAAGTGCAATTTACCCAAATGTGGGGTGAAACTTATAAAATACACCATCTTGAACATCTTTTATGACTTTTGACATCTTTTAAACTAATAATGATGAAGGGGGCACTTCCTTTGAATAATCATATAATAAGGAACAACTTTGTAATTAAATCATCAATATGTAAGTAAGGAGACCCTTATGTACATATGTACCTTAGTGATAAGTTGACCTTCCTTGCCTTTAGTTCTTGGTTTTATAAGGAGTTTTAACTTAGAAAAGAAGAGGAGGGACGTGCCTAAAAGAAAGGAAGGACCTAGTTGTGAAAAGGAGGAGTAAGTTGTCCTTATGATGAAAATAACCCCAAAGGTACTTATACCCTTTCCTTTGCAATCAAAGGCAACGTTTTCCTTTCACTCTTCACTTATCTCTTGCTGTGGCCAACTAAGGAAGGAGCTCAGGAGCTCAAGGAAATGACCAACCTGTTCTAAGGTAAGAGAACACCACCTTCTAGCTTGGATTCATGGAGGAAATCATGTTAAAAGGATGGATTGCTAGTTTTCTCACTTAGCTTTCTCGTTCTACCCATCTTTTCCCAACCTTTCTTTGGAGAAAAACCCTTGGCCGACCTGTGGAGCTCAAGACACCATTAAAGACTTGAAGCTTTGAAGCTTGGAGCTCAAGGAACGACCTTAAGGCGGGTTTTATAACTCTAAACCCTTTTGCTTTCTTATGCATATCTTTGTACTTGCAAAAGTAGCTTGTTCTTCTTTTCCCCATCCTTCCTTGCTTTCTTGCAAACTAAAACCACAATGAACAGACCTTAATTTGGAGGTAGAAGAAGATGGTCATGATTACCAAAGTTACTTTATCAAACGGTCTTATGTCTTTCCCCCTTTTTGATCAAACCGTTTGAAAGGCAAACGGGTTCACTAGGTCGGTTTGGGAAAACGGGTTCCAACCCGTTTGAGGGCGTTGACTAAGTGTGGACTGTTTGGGGTTTCTGTTCACAATTATTTAGGCTAATGACCCACCAAATTTGAGGGGTTAACTCCAAAGGAATCGTAGGTTGAAGGCCAATCAATTAGGCAATGGAATTGAATTAAGTACTGATTTTCCAAACTAATTAACTTGAACTTTTGGGCAAACGGGTTCCAACCCATTTGAGTGAGTTGACCAAGCATTGACCATTTGGGATACCTGTTCATAATGTATTGAATTTCATTCCTAAAAAGAATTGTAATCTAATTCCTAACCAATTAAGAGTTGAAGACACTTCAATAACCTAACCCTAATCGGGTGAAAGTTGTTGTTTCCAATATAGATCTTGTTGAGCTTTGGGTTGAAGGACCCAAACGGGTTCCAACCCGTTTGGGGGTTCATCCAAACGATCTCACACTCGTTTAGTGACACCCCAAGATCGTTTGGAGGTCTAGGGTTAAAGAAATTTGATGGTTTGAGGGTCCAATTACAAGATGTTGATAATTGATGAAAAGTGCTGATTTTTAATTTAATTAGGGCTCAACCCTTATCAAATCATTTTGGTTTTTGGTCAAACATTGGGCAAACGGTATCAAGATCGTTTGGAGGACATCCAAACGATCTCAAGACCGTTTGGGCCAAGTTTGGGCCCAATTGGAGTTCAATTGATGGGTTCAATTACACTTTGTTTCACATTATTGAAAATTGATGATTAGCCGATTGGAAACCCTAATTGAGTTAGACTTAACCCTAATTGGCTTTCAATTGAGGGTCACATTGGAGTCCAATTTATTGAGGCTTATCCTAATTGACTCAATTTGTAAGTGGTTAACATGGCTTTGGCCAATTAAAGGCTTCAACATAGGAAACCCTATTCAAATATAACCTATGTGTCACCTTTATGTTCATGCGGTTTGAACCCAAGTTGGTCCACACTCATTTGAGTCTAAACGAGTCCACACTCGTTTAAGACCAAATGAGTCCACACTCGTTTGATCTCAAACGGGTTCACACTCGTTTGATCTCAAACGGGTTCACACTCATTTGATCTCAAACAGGTTCACACTCGTTTGATCTCAAACGGGTTCACACTCGTTTGAACTCAAATGGGTTCACACCCGTTTAGACTCAAGTGGGTCCACACCCGTTTAAGGTCAAGTGGGTCCACACTCGTTTAAGGCTCAAATGGGTCCAAGGTCGTTTGAGGTTAAATGAGTTCAAGGTCGTTTAAGAATCAAATGGGTTGAAGGTTGAAGGTTAAACCCTAAACCAATTGGAGACCTTCAAGGTTGATTATACTTAATCACTTGAAAGTGTAAAAGGTTCAATGATGATCTAATCTAAACCCTAATGGTAACCTAAGATGTTAAGGGACTAAGTGGCTAATGAATTGACCCATGATGATGGTCAATGGTTAAATTACCAAAATGCCCCTGAAAGGTTCAATTGAGTGATACCTTGTTTTAATCAAACCCTAATCACATGATAGTGATGAGTTGACTTGTGTTAATCAATGAGGACTTAACCCAACCTAATCTAGAGTGGTGTAATCACTATCTACTAGTTAGAGGAGAGAGAAAGTACCAATTATAATGGAAACTCAAGTAAAATACCTTCAATATACATGAATGTGCAAGTTTAGGTATGATCCACTTATGTGAGATCATGGAAACCCTAATTATGATAATTGATGAATCTTAATCTTATCTGAGGTCTTTAATGATGATGTTTCTCATACATGGGGATGTTATGAGATCATTTCACCATGAGGTGAATAGTAAACCCTAATTCTAGGGTGATGACATGTAATGTGAATAGTAAACCCTAATTGATGAAAACCAGGGAACCCTAGCTCTTGTATGAGTAGGGAGATACAACTTCTTTAAATAAGTTATTTACTGTTATCAGTTGATTTAACCATGAAGGTTACTTTATGAGGATGATCATATCCAGGTATGGATGATGATACTATATTCATTGAAAGCATGTTGTTAGCTTTATGAATAGTGATATATCCTGATGCCTTGTTAATAGCATCTTATGAGATTGATAGGCTGTGAGAGCCATGAATACCAATAAGGTCATGCTTTAAGAGATGACTTGTGATGAGAATATTAAGAAATGATAATTGATGAGAGTTAGGCTTGTTACATTTAGTATTCTTCCTTCATAGCTGCTATGCTAATGATTAATGTTTGAAAACATGTATGATGATAAAAGAATACTGAAATGTACCTAACTAATCAAGTATAATCATACCATGTAAAGCCCTGATCATAGATCCATCATCGTCAGGAATTAGATGATGGTGAAATAGGTTTTCCTAAGGGGATTTCTGGAGCACATACTTTTGAATATGTGGGGTAATATGGATGTGAATTTCCTTACATCCTAGTGTAGGAATTGATGTAGATGTATCTTTATTCTATCAATCCTTCACTATGTGTTTATGCCGGGGTGATGTAACACTAATCTCCCGAGGAAATCTTTTATACCGCATCGATGAGAGATAAACAAGAAATCTTTCAATGGCGAAGAGAGTACAGAATGCCATTGTGACTCTAATAGCGAAGTATCAGAATACCCTAGTAAGCTATTGTAACAGAGACACTAGATGTCCTGCATGTTGATCCTCATACTGACTGAGGAAGATGAGGTCATAAGAATCCGGCTCTTTTGATGACCAATGTATGATATCGATGTGACTTAATAGTGATCGGTTGGAGTATGAGCGGTATACCTCATCTCCGCAGGGCATAATGATGTTTGTAAAACATAATCAACCACGTAGCATATCTGCTTAGGTTGAACCACAAAATACATTGGTTGATGATACATTACTTAACATACATGTTTTTCATATTCCTTAAATGTTGTTGTTCTAATTGATAACAATCTGCTGCTGATTACCTTAGAGCTTTTATTGCCTATGTTATTATTGGTTGCTATAATAAAGCTTCTAGCAGAGAGTTATAACTCTCGCTGGGACAATTATTTAAAATTGTCTCACCCCGTAGATTTCAACTTTTTAGGTGGTCGTCGAGGACGAAGGAACCAATCTGCAGGTGATCAGAATCAGCAGCAGCAGCACCAGGAGCAACAGTGAATCTCAGGTGGAGATACTGACTACTGAGTCATGTAGTTAGATGGTCTTATGTCGTCTCTGTACTCTCAGGTCCTTGGAGTCTTTTGGTCTGAGATTTTGGGTTTTAAATCTTGAGATTTTGTATCTGGCTGTATATAATCACTCATGAAGTGATCTAACAGAGATGTAATCTGTTTACCTTGTTTCTTATAAAAGGAGTTTCATGATTTCAAGATCTTGTCTCAAAAAGTTTTAATTTCCGGTGATTTTCGTATTCCGCTGTTAATCGAATCGCTTCCGCTGAGTTTAATCGTGTTTATCTCGGGTTTTGGAGATCAGAGCCCACACAGAATTTGTCCCAAATCTCATAGGCGGTGTCCCAAGATGAGATCTGGTTGAACTCGGTTAGGGTAAGGACTGCATAGAGGATGCTTATGGCTTTAGCATTGAGTTGGGCTTCTTTGAGAGCAGCTTCACTCCATGTTGCAACAGCTCTGGTTGGCTCCTTGTAAGGTGTGACCATCACCTTCCACATGTAAAAGTTTTGGTATGTATGCCCTGAGAGCCAATCATGGGATGATTGATGGGATACATTAAGATTGATTTGATAAGCATCAAAGGCAAGCTTCCAATTCTTTCTGGTTCAGTCATATGAGATAATGATAGAACATATTGAATGTCTAGAGAATGACAATACTCACTGATGTATGCCTTCAGGTTCATGACTGACCGGCCTAAATCGCGCGTCCTAAAATTGGAGGCGGATTTGAAGTAGTCGGACTTTTACATTTATAACCCGATACCTTCTAGGCCCCACAACTTTGTTTACGGGGTCGAAGTAGATATACGGGGACAAACACAGGGATAAGGGTGGTAGTGTTGAGAACACAGAATCGACACGCTACACTCCGACAAGGGTAAAGAGATGATAAAATTCCACAAAGGAACAACATGTTAAGGTCGATAAAACAAAAGGAAACTATCTCCAACTGGAGCTACAAGGAAAATTAAGGTTTTAAGCATTTATCAGTTTTTAGGGGTTTTCATCCAATGAAAACAGAGGGGTAAAGCTAAAGCTAAAGCAAGGTACGAAGGAGAAAACTTCGGTAAAACAAGCTGCAGCAGGAACATCCTGTACCCCTCCTCTCGGAGCGGGTACCTCTAACCAAGCATCAACACCCCTCTCGAGATTGCTAGACTTAGGTTAGAGTGGAAAGGTAACTAAAGCAACTCCGATTCCGGGCACTCTTGTACTCCATATTCGGACCAAACACTAGAGCCACAACACCTCTCTCGAGGCTGTTGCAACTGGAAAACACGATTCGGTAGCTAATCGAAACACGATCCAAGCATACAAGCTAGAGTTCAGATGTTAAACATAGGAATCATCCCTCAAGGGTACCAAACATAAAGCAGCAGATAATTAAACTCTTCCATTTCCATAAACAAATAAGGTTCAGATTACATTGCATAAGTAAAAGAAATAAATGACCGAAATAATTAAGATAGATGTCGCCTTCTTGATATAGAAGGACGACAGACTACAGCGGACCCTCCAGCCCGATACCGGTCAGGAGCCTAGCCCGATACAACCGTGTCGGGCGGCACACCCTCTCAGGCGACACACCGTGATAGGTGGATTGTATCGTGCGAGGACCGTTGCCCGATACCACTGTGTCGGGCAGCACACCCTCTCAGGCGACACGTCATGACGGGCGATGCGTATCGGGGTTCGATATCGTGTCGGGCTAGAGCGATGCTTCTAGTATCGGTCACTTATGACGGGGATCCTTGTCGGCCGATATCGGCCCGCAGTGGTGCCCGGGACGACCCTAAGTGAACCATTTCATCCCTCTCAGGATGGAGAAGTGCTCACCTGGAATCGCCCGACACAAGCACCGAGGCACGATACACTAGCTCTTCACAGCTTTCCTGAGGTGACTTGCGCAGGGTTCCCGACCTATCTTTTCGGCTTCCTGTAGCTACTACTTATAGGCAGCGGTTGGGGAAGTTATGATGCTCAGGGCGCCATGTGTCCTTCCTAAGCTCTTATTATCATGGAGCCAGTGGACGACCGATATCAGTATCGCCCGACACAGGGATGTCGGCTGTCGGTCAACGTGACGAGCGGCGCCTGTCGGTGGGTGACCTGTATCGCGCGACAAGCTTTAGTTGTCGTGGCGAGCCCGGCTCCCTATCGGGTAGATAGGCGTATCGTCCGTTAGTCCCTTCTTGCGCAACATCCTCATGTCGCGTGTCGATGTGTTGTGCTACCCTGTCGGGCAGTGAGCATATCGGCCGGCTGGAAGGCCGATGCAAGTGGAGCATGTTTGTGGGATGGGATGGCCTTATTGATGATAAATGAGTCAAAAATGGAGGAAAACTCTGCAAAAGATGGAAATATTGAGTTAAGAGCATAGCATGGCTTGTTATTGCAAAAGTACATATAAAAAGAGAGGAAAAAAGTTTAAAAGGGTAGTTTTGATAACAAAATAAGGGTAAAAAACATCACAAAATTTGGTGTTATCAATGACATGAACGATGAGATCATACAGATACTAAGAGTTTGTACATTCTTATTATGTCCCTAGTCGGATGTCATTGTGGAAGGTAGATAGACAACAATGACACACAAGACTAGATTGTGGTGTTGGTTGATGACATAATCTCATTAGTCATGATATGGAGATATCAAACCAAACACATAGGTACTTGTTAGAGAACAAGTTTACTAGATAGACCCACCATGAGTTTGACACATGGAACCATGACATGGTAGTCACAGTCAGTTCTCACAGTGATGGTGGTGAGTGTGATTCTTCAAACTGAAATCACTACACTTAACACATGTCGTTGGGTACACTTTGACATCATCAAACATAGTCTTGAAACATGGGTTGTTATAAAGGTGATGATTGGGTGGCTTTGACACATGGGGCTTTTGAGGGGTGAGTGATAGATATGGGATTTGTCCCTCCTGAGGGAGTTTGATATCTATGGCCACTTGATGAGTAGGATTGAGATAGGCATGTGCATGCATGTGTGAATCCGTATGTGGTATTGATGTCATACATATCTCCTCCAAACTACTCTGAGATCAAGAAAGTGAATGAACGCTGACAGGATGACTGTTCCATGCCTTGAGTTCATTTGGGATATCAGTGACAAAGGAATTATACATTCACTGTAACACCATTCACAGATTGTAGGATTGAAAGTTGTTCTCCAACTTTCTATTTCACTTGGGTAGCACCGATGTGCGACTAGGCACCGCTCTTTGCTTGTGAAGTCATAAGTGTTATGGACTTTCACTGCCAACGTGAAATGGACCTGCAGGGTCACACACACATAGGATTTAACTTGGAAGAGGAGTTTATCCACAAACCATGTTTAGATTGATTACTAAAGGAGTTTAGTAGTTCAATTATACACTCAATCGATTGATAGATCAATATCATAGTGTTCAAGGTGTTGGATCGATTGATTAGAGTATCTGATTGATTGAAACTGTGATTGACTGATTTGTACAAGTCTGCTGCCCCAACCGATCGGCTCACGTGATGAACCGATCGGCTCATGTGATGAACCGATCGACTCATGTGATGAACCGATCGGATTAAGACAGGCTGAACCGACCGGTTCAAGAGTTGAACCGATCGACTCAACTGGTCCAAACGAGATCGTTTGGAAAGTCAGAAGACTATTTTGCAAATACAATTTGTTTCACTTGTACAAATTCGATTTGGACAAGGATTAATATTTGATTAATAAGAGACAAATTTGAAAGTCAATTTAAGTTGGAGCAGGACCACGAATCGATCGGCTCATGTGATGAACTGATTGGCTCAGGTGTCCCAAATGATCGGCTCATGTGTGAACCGATCGGTTGAGGTCACCAAACGATCATTTCAGGGTTGAAACGATCGGTTCAACTGGCGCAAGTTGGTTGTTTCATGGAAAATCTTGAACCCTTCTACTCCTTCTTTAATCCCGCATTTCTCGGGGTAGAGAACCTTGTCCCATGACCCTCCTATATATATAGGGGTATTGGGGGCTTCTCTGGTGAACAACTCAGTGCATTAGTTTCTCTGTAAAGTTGTCGTTCTCTCTGGTTTTGGTAACTGAGAGAGAGCCCGAGCAAGTGCTACCCGATAAGGGAGGCACAACAAGGGAAAGACAACTACAGAAAAGCAACTAGTTGCAGGAGGGTGCGACTCCTTTCGATTTCTTGTGGGACAAGGAGATCGGAGTTCCAAGTGGTACGTGTGGACTACTTCAGAGACGGGAGACTTCTTCCGCTCAGAGGACAGTTATCAATCCCGACAGTCCCGGTGAGACCAGGAGCTACACAGACACCGTCCAAGACCGGAGGTGAAGACCCTGCAAGCCGTGAGGTAACGTCGCCGAGCAAGCCTAGGGACAAGGTACGCCTCTACAAACCATCCTTCCTATTGTATAGACGTTGACACGATTCCTTTATTCTGGGTTTGGGAGAAGAAAATTTTTGTTTCCGCTACCTTCTTTGTCTCCCCTAAAATCCAACAAAAAGTTCATGCATTGAGTGTAGAATTGCATACACCTCTTCCAATAGAAGAAGTTGGTGCCATCAAAGGCTGGAGGACACATGGAGAAACCTCCCTATAGGTTGAGAGAACCAAGTAGGTTGTCGCCCATCTTCTCGTCTCGTGGGAGATTGTTGGAGAAGATCCTTGGCTATGATATTACTTGTTAAAGAAAGAAGATTAACAAAAAGATATATAGTAAGAGTAGAAGAGCACAACTAGGGGCTTGTCCAAGCATAGAATAAAAGAAAGTTAAAGCATGTACTTGAACAACCCAAAACGCAAGATAAAGTCCTGTAGAAAATAGTAAATCACAATTTTGACCCTCAAGATGACAGAATTCACCTAAAAATGGCCAGGGCTCATGGCATAGCGACGAGTCTTGCTCAGAAGGCCGTTTCTGCATAAAAACACTAGCCTTGCACCAAAAACTAAAACTGGAGCAAAATCTGCATGAAATCCAAAAATGCTCTAATTTCTACATACAATGTAGATCTATGTATCCTGCATCACAATGTTATGCAAGAAACTCAAGATAGTAGATATGCAATTCAAGGAACAAGCTTGAGCAAGTATGAAACAAGATACAAGCATGGCATATAGTAGAATACCACTTGACGAACAAGGCTAGAACTACATGTAAATGAACTACTAGTAGATGATATCACTAGTTAGGAATACTAGTAGGATCTAGATCATAGCAAGAAATACCAAAAGATACACAAGATAAAGCAAGCTATGAGTAGTTGTAGAGATATATCCAAACAAAGAGATATGTAATTTTATAAGCATGAAAGGATATAACTCACTAACAAGTATGCATCATTACCAAAAGATGATCACCACTAAGAACCTTAAAGTTGTATCCAAACAAGATATACAACTAGATAGATGTAGCAAGTTAGAGAACAGCGGAAGCAATTTAAGACACAACCAAGAGATCCAAAGAGATCATCATCAAAACCTACAAAACAACTCAAAGCAAGTAATTATAAGATATAGATATACCAATCTAGAGAAATTAGAGAGATAGAGTTGTAAGCAAGAAATGTAATTTAAAACATGGCAATGAGCACATATAAAAGGTACCAAGGGAGTGCCAAAGAATAAAGTAATTTCTTGAGAAAATCTAGTTGAGAGGGAAATTCTCATTCAAAAAGCAACTGTATATTTTGTGCACAGTGTCTTCGGTCGAGTTCTGTGTATTGACAACTCGACCGATGACAGGTGTTGGCAACACCCATTGGTGCCTATCATTCGAGTTTCTATCAAGATATACTCGACCGACAAGGCTGCTGTAAAAAAGCACATATATTTCATAAAAACATGTTCAGAGGCATGCTAAAATATAATCCATATCCAAACATATGTGAGCAAGTTAGTAATGCACTATGAAAGCATTAGAAACAATTTTTGAGCAAGAGTGTGAAGGGAATCACAAAATACCACTTTTGACTCAAAAATCATATGCATAGTGCACACTAACTTGACCAAAAACAAGTCAGGATTGGTTAAAAGCAATAAAACCTTTACCTTTGTTCTTACTATTCCTTTTCCACTTGTTGTAGTCCCCTACACATCTCACCTTTCTTCTTTCATGTGGATTGAGAAG